>JADKXX010000367.1:0-448635 GCA_017310255.1 Butorides virescens
GGGGGCAAATTAGCTTTACTCAGAACAAGTCATCAGGAAATCCTTACCAACAGTTTGGGCAAGCAAAAAGTACGGTATGTGTTGAAATTCTCAGTTAAAATTTTTTTAATGCACATTTATAGGGAAAAAAGAAAAAAAAAAAAAAAGAAGAAAGAAGACCTTTCTGAGTTTCATATGTTTCTTCAATAGGCTCAGTTAGGAGCAGAGATAGGGAAGACAGCAGGCATCCCCCCCTCTGCCCCTTTTTTTTTAATAAACAGTGGGGGAAAGAGATGGTTATCATTAAAGAATTATTTTCCACAGGATTACAAATTACCAGATATTATAATTACCTGACTTCCTCCATTGTTTACAGACTGAATTTTTAGGTTTCCACTAACCTAATTTTTCCTGAAGGACTCTAAAGTACTCATTATCCATTAACTATTCCAAACCTGTAAGATGGCTTTCTGAAAGCTAAAGATGAATTGCAGATAAAATTATTGCATACTCTGGAAAAAGTAATACATTTGAAATGAACTGTAACAAAGGAATCTTAGTAAATGAAATTATTTCTTCTCAAAGATGAAAACATTCTCCTCAAGGAAGTATACTGTACCCCAATATATAAAATTTTTGCTCTACGTTGGCCTGGCAGTGCAGGGAATCAAGACCTGCCTGGGCTGGCCTTGGCCCCTGTCTCATTTTAGCTTGCCTTATGCAGCATCTAGTAGCCAAATGACTATTGTTGAAGTTGTTGGAGTTTCTGCTCTCTGAGTGCTGTATTTGGACAAGGTCTGGGTCTCACAGAGAGTCCCAATGTGACCAACAATGGATTCTTATGTCCATGGAGGCTGGGGAAGGTGATCATACAGCTTCCAGGCTTTAGCTGGGAAGCAACAGGAAGCACACTGTGACATTGTAATGTATAAAACCATATCTGCCCTGTCAGCTAGGAACTTGTCTCAGTGAAGACTTTGAAAGACTTAACAGCTATTCAACATAACACACCACCTCTCTATTTTCAAGGAGTCTGAAGTCTCAATCTGAGGACCTGGGGTGAAATCAAAGGAGTAAGTGTAAGTGAGAAAAGGTACTAGGGAGTTTTCTCAAATAGCAAGTTCCTTTACTTTATTGATGAGGCTTCACTATATTAATCTGGACTGCAAAATGTGGGCATTGTTGTAAGTGGACTAATAAATACCTGTTTTGTTTTGATTAGGCTGTTAAGAGCTTAACTGGGCTAGTAATTATTTCCTAGTTCTATATATAGAATACTCTTCTTTTTGTCCATTTTAATACCTTCAGTGTAACAAATTTATGCATTCTTTGTGTGCACTAGCACAAATTAATGTGCATTTGGATTCAGAGGTAAAAGCTTTTTTTGACAGGTAAATAAATATATAAACTGCTTGATTTTATTATATTCTGGTAATTAATCATAATGTTAATGGAAGTCAACATTGTTATATATTAGGCAGCCACTGCTATCTCTGTTATCTCTGTTGAAAATGAAACAATCATAAAAAAATAATCTCAAGGAAAAGTATACTTTTAAACACAGTTTTTCTGAATTACTTGCACGAACATGGATTTTGTGATTTAAAGATTTCTAGAGAAGAAGGCTGTAATTACAAAATATTACAGGTGATTAGCTTTAAAAAAAATCAGGAACAGCTTCTATACTCTTCTACTAACTAGAATAATTACACACCAATACATCATGGAGAAAAATAATCTGGGGAATATATTTAAAGAAATATTATGAGTCAGGATCCAATGGTCTAATTTGAATCTTAAGTACTAAAATTAAGACACGTTATCAGAAATATCAGCATACATGAAAAAAAAATTAGCTATTGTTTTGTCAAGAGAGGATGAAAGCCTAATAGTCTTTCAGTGACATTATTTCATTAAAATATATTTAACACATTAAGTTTCAAAATATTTTTGTCATCTATTGCAGGACTGGTTCTGCATACAGAAGTCTCAGAATACTTTCTTTCTCTTTTACACCACTATTTTAAAATTCTGCCAGCCTCATAAATTCCTGGCACACAGATCAATATATTACTTCAGTATTCATGACAAATCAGGTAAATACAAAACGCAATTAGTTTTATTTTGCCCAGTTTCTCCTCACAGTAGGCACAACATGCCATCAAATGACTCAGCAATTACTGGAGAATTCTAAATTAAAAAAAAAAAATAGAGCAACATCGTGCCTATTTTGCCTTAAAGCCTGCAGGAATCCTTTTTTTCAACAATGCTTTCTTCCAAAGACTGTTTTCATGCCTTCCTGCAAGCCAGCCTGGTTTTCTGGCTCATAGAGCTGCACCAGAGTCTTTAATTTAACATTTCTTCCCACACATCTTATCATGTGGAAAATGCTTGAAATAAGCCAAGTCTTCCAAAGAAATTATTTTAAAATTATAGCTTATGCAAATCCTCTGATGGAAAACAAACAAATAAATAAAAGCTAAAATCTAACTAAATAGTAAGTATAAGCCTCCCCAAATCTAGATAAATCTGTCTCACTAAAGCGCCTGAATTGTCACTGTACAGGGCTCCCTACTTCAGTGTGGTAATAGCATGACGCTTCAGCGTGCTTCTCTCCAGTCAGGGGCAAGGGAAGAGTGAGGCAGACTATGGCATAGTCAAAAGACATTCATTGTGTTGAAATAGGTTAATTGTACTTCCAGGCAATATTGAACTTCAAGGAATTCTATTGTTTCCTTTGTATTAATTTAAAATAGGAGCATAGGAATGGTGAGGAAATTCCTGGACAAATGAGACTGATCACTTTCTATAGTGTATAACTCTTTTCTTAATAAACTCCAATTTGTTAATTATTCCGCCTGTAGGCTGCTATTGAATGTTTTTCCTCTGGTGGTCATAAACTTGTCTCCTGGCTGAATGCATTTATGGCCAATGCACTTATATTTGTACTTGGGCAGGTGCTGCTTTTTTACTCCTTATGTGGCATTTACTTCCCAGCTGTATTTCTAGACAACAATAATTTCATTTCTCTGACTTTGTTTTGTAAGAATAAATTATTCAGATCCTTTTACTTAAAATAAATTCTCTAATCTAAGGTATTCAAATGTAATTGTTTCCAAATCTATTTTATAGTTCTTAAAAAGAACCTAATTTACACATGAGATTTGGTGGATTCTTTTCAGTGTTTTGAACATGGCATTAGTGTTTCTCACTCTTTTCTAAAAATAGCTCCTTTTAGCTACTTTCTCTTGTTTTCTTCTCCATCTTTTCTAGCTTACAATACCTGAACAGACAACAACAGTGGCTACTAGCCCTGCAAGGCATGAACCTGCCCTCTGAACTATTAGATTTCACCCCATTTCTGTTACTCTGACCCTTACAAGTGTCAGGTTCTCCTAGACAATGTTCTGAACACCTTCTGGCAATGTATCTCAACTCTTAATCAGAAGGGTCCGATGTCTTTTGCCAGGAGCACTAATGAAGATACTAAAGAAGATCATAAACAAATTTTTAAATGGATACTCACTTCCAACTCAGTGATTTTGTATTTTAAAACACCCTTCTGTCATTTTCCCTGAGAAGTTCCTCTATTGCCTTACAATTCTTGGATTACTATCCATCTATTCCAATGTAGTTATTAAAAATGATTCAGTGAAATAAAAATTTTAGCTTTAAGTAGTCTTAGGAGAGAATAGAAAATTAAATTTTCTGCTATCCAAGAGTTAGTAATCCGGATATATTGTTGGTTTCCCTCAGTAAAAACTATCTCTACTTAAAAAGAAAAGTTTGAAATACCAGATATTTAAAAGTAAAATAAAATAAAATAAAATAATAAAATAAGCAGAACAGCAATTGGACACAGTGCACAGACATATGCTTTATCTGTAAACAGCTTTTGAAGTAGCCATCGTTCTTGTGCTTCGTACTTAATTTCTGTCAAATTGAGTTCCAGCAAAAAAATATTGGAGGGGAGGGTTTTTTACACAGGAAATTCTGAAAGTTTACTGAGCCTCCTTCTATTATTTCCATTCTCTATTACATTTCTTAACAGTGAACATATATCTAAGGAAAGAATATTTTTCAACCAAATGAATGGATACAGGTCTAGTTGGTGCATTATTTTACAACGCAAAAAAATTATACTGTAGCTGTGGAGGTGGATGGTACCACATACTTTGAGAGTGTGTGTAATATAGTCAATGAAAATTTTGTAAAAGGCAACAGAAATCTACTTTTTTAAAATTCAGAGCAATGCCAAAGTTTCTTTCGAGAACAGCATTTACTAATGAAAATTATTCCACATAGTCACTGGTTAAAAAGTTTTTAATAAATTCCAAAGAAGAATATGGACAGGGGAGACTCTAAGATGAAAATGTGAAGTACCATAGTGCAGTTGAGCAGAACTAGTGGTAAACCCCACAGACATACCCACCTCTAAAGTGGGTAATACTCAACTACTGAACTAATATATTTGCTACTAATAAAAATCAGTTATCTTCATTTTATTTTAAAGTTTAAGTGAATGGATTTCTGAATACATACACTCTTTCATGCTTTTCCAGATCTTTGGGACATGTGACACTCATTCAAAACTCTAGTATGTGTGAAGGTAGCACCTGGCTTCTGCAAGTCTTTAGTTGTGAGGGTTTGTTTTGCTTGACTGTATGGTAGTGGAGTTTTTTTAATTTCAAAGAAAGAAGAGTGTAAACCCAAACAAATCAGACTGATCTTTCATGTTTGGACACTGCTACAAGCACTTGATACAAATATGGAAGGTGATAAAGAAATTGGAAAGCCTATTTCCTCAAAAAGGAGCATTGGCAACAGTCGTTTGAAGTGGTTGAGGAAGTGGTTACAAAATGTAAAAATACATAGACAGTAATAAAGAACAAGGAGGAGATCCAAACAGCCCTTCTGACAAATACAACTGTTGTACATTTTTATTCGAGAAGAAATCTCAACTTGACTGACCTTTACAATAGCATAACATTTGTGAAAACAGATGTTTGTCTTGCCTGAAAATTCCAAATGGGGCAGAATCTTTGTCTAGTACAAAAAAGGAAGTATTCCTAGCTTTGCACTTTTTTTGCCCCTCTAAGGAATAGGCACACAAAAATGAAAAATGGTTTCCACTAATGGCAGATGTTAGCGATCATACCGACAAACACTTCCATGTGGTAATTTCTTTTCTACTGTTATTTTCTAAACTAATTATGTCAGCATTTTTGTGTTTTGTTTTGTTTTACTCTAAAATATGTTCTCCATTAATCAGGACAATACTGACAGTACTGTCACTGTAATGGACAAATCTTTAAGAGCACTGAGCCCTCTCCTAGCCAAATGTGCAGCATTTGTGACAGATAACATAACTAATGTGAGAAACCACAATGGTATTCTTAAAGGAATTCAAGATATTAGACCATATGTTCATAGATATGGGATGTGCCTGGTCATGTAGGTCATTTTTTTGCCAGGAATAGTGTCATAGCCCAAAGACAATATGAACATAAGGACTGTGATTGATTAAAGGATATTGAGAGAGACAGAAACATTTCCTAAATCTCTGATATTTACCGGCAGTTGAAACTCCAAGGATTTTGAACCATGATACAAAAATCTAGTAAATGAGTTCATAGAACTGCTTGGAAAGGAACTTAACAATATACTATTTCAGGTATAGCTAAAAAATGCAGATAACTGTATTAGCTGTCTATTTTTATTAAGAAACCCATTAACTCTGTTCACACTGCTGTTGTGTAAAAAACTATTGCTTATTTCCAGGCTTCCACATTCAGCTGTGCATGAACAAGTGAGAACATATGCATAAACATATGAGAAAAAAAAAAAAGTCCTGTTTCAGGGGTCCCATTAAGGATTATCAATACAGGGTTATCAAAACATTCAACAGTGAATGGAAGTTGTAAGAAGTTTCTGTGAGACATTCAACTACATAAGTTTCTTCCTCTCTCTCTTTTTTTTCCACTTTCATTTTAAGATTTAACTCACTTCAGACAGGATACATCCCAAATTTCTTTGAATGTATAACCTTAAAACACTGTGGTTGTATGTTTTGGAAAAAAAAAAAAAACACAACAAAAGTAAAACCAAAAAACCTACAAAAAAGTGATGCTTTAAAAGTATATGTAGGAATTGTAGTGACAAAATGAGAACCAAGTTCATTTGCCTGTTGAAACAACTCTGTTTCTGTCTTGCTTTATTTTATTAGAGTTGTACCATATTTCTAGGAGAACAAGAATTGTACTAATAGGAAGAACTTTGTCTTGTACTAAGAAAAAAAAAACAGGAGAAAAATAGAAACACATCACCTTAGCCATTTTTATAACAGATACCATAATCCAGTGTAACCAATTAAAAAAAAAGGGGGGGGGGGGGGGGGGAGAGGAATATAGACAAATAAAAACAGTTTTAAAGGTGTTGTTGGTCTGCTTTTTTTTAACAGAATTATCACATTTCTGGGTACGTGCTTTGTTCTTCATGAGGACAAAATTATTCTGTACATAATTATGCGTATACACATTTTACTGCTGACTCTGTTCTGAAAATTAAGCTGGAACTACCTGCAAAAGGAGAATGCATAGTAATAGTGCAATATTGAAAATATTCAAAAGCATCCGTGTATCATCTACAGAAGATTCATCACATTTTTTAATGTACATTTATGAAGAGAAACTGTTCTGATAACATTCTGTACTTGCAGAACTATTCCTTATAGTTCATGTTGCAGATGTCCATTGTTTTTTATTTACCGAATATGAGAATATTTATTGTTTTTTCAGAAACACCTTAAAGGTGATGGCTTGATATAAAGAACTTTCATAACTTCTGTAAGCTACAATGCATAATAATAACATGGAAGGAAAAAAATGTCAGCTTACAAAAAGTAAGTGCAATTTTAATTATTTATTATTATAGTAGGAATGAAGAATATATCAATTAGAATAATATTAGGAATCATTATTATAATAAATAAAAATCACATAAAAGCCATTACATATTATTTAAAAATATATTTTTATTATCGCTGAAACATACAGCTGCTTTATAAAAATCACTTGATTTTTGAGAATGCTCTTGTCTGATGTAACAAATACATTTTTGTCCTAGAACATTGTCCTTCTGTATTTTTACTTGGACCTATGTGAGAATTAGATGAGAAGGCCACAGTGAAAAAAAAATGGAAAAGAATGTCTTTATTATTTAAAGCTTTATAAACCCTTAATTTAATCAAATTTTCTGTCATAGTACATAGATCAGAAATTTTGGATATTTCTAAATACTATTTTAAAATAATGGAACAAGCATATCCGTAAGATTTTGTTTTCAAAAATGAATAAAGCTTTCTAAAAACTGCTGCGGCATGAGCAACCCTATGTTTTTACAGATGAAGCTATGTTTCTACTCATTTGCACATTGCCATCTCAGGTAAATGAATTCCCGATGCGCACAGTCACAATTCAGAATTCTGTTCTTTTTCTCTCGAACAGCTTCATGAAGATTATCATTTTTATTGAAAAGAACCAGAGTTTATGCATAAATTAATGACAGAGTTGTGGGAAGTTTCATCTACTTAGAGGACAAGAATGATGACAGTATTTCTGACAGTAACTTGACTTGCTATCAATTCATGAGAGGGTTAGATGGCTTTAGATAGTGATTTTTGACTTTAAGGTCATTTCCTCTGTCATGATGGTTGAGCAATCTGTCTTAATGCTTTGACCAATGACTTTTGAAGCTGCTGGTCAAAGTTTGGATTTCAAGGCTTGAAACAGTTGCAGTTCCCACGTTCTCATATATTTGACTGCAAATATACCTCTGTGACATGCAAAAGGGCTCCCCAGGGAGATAGAGGTATTATTTGTAATTAGCAGGAGATATTGTTAGCTACTCAAGATGCCAAAACATGGAATCTAATACCTATCAAGAATGAAATAAGACCTTTGAGGCTGCAGGAGAGAGATGATTGTCTAAGCCTATACAGGGGTACTGTGTTTAATGCAGAATTCCTATATTGAACAGTGAATTTAAAGCAAGCAGTCATGGTAACACAATGCTTAATAAAATTAAACTTTAACAGTTGTTGGCTGTAAAATATGTATGAGATCATTAATGTCCATTGGAAAGCCTTGTTTAGCTCTGCAAGCAAATGTCTTATGGAAGGAATTTAAGAAAGAAATAAGTAAACCTCGTCCTCTCTTGTGGAATATACATACATGGTGGGTTCAGCCTTTTAGTCCAAGCAAACATTATATTTGTTATTTCTACAACAAAAGTAAAATGTCAACTTCTAGATAGAAATTACACTAAAATAATTATGACTTCACTCCCACTTAGCTTCATTGTACTGTGTTCCAGCCTAGAGCATCAGGAGCTGACTAGTTAATGACACTTCTTCACCTAGCATTGACCTTGAAAAAGAATGTCAAGTATCCTAATACACGAAAAAGCGTTCCTGCGTTCCACTGTCCTTTTGTTTGCTGGCTTTTCACCATGCATATGAGTAATCCAGTTAAAGGTGGACAAATTTTAGCTCAGCCTTGGGTTCTGAAATAAAAGACTAGGAAAGGGACTGAGACAGTGCACATTGTATTGTGGTACTTGAAACTCCCAGTTCATACCAGTTGGTCCTGTTTCTCCAGGTCAGCACTGAAAAGAGGAAAGGCCATTCATAGGCATAGAGGCATAGACAGAAGGTGAACACTGGTAAATCTGGTAAACCACCAGATTTAAAAAAATTTCAAACAGCATTGCTGAACCCATTGGGAGGAAGGTTTCCCCAAGCTGTTTAACCTATTTTTCCCTTTATGGGTAATGAAAATTACTATAATCAGTCAAGCGTGCTAGTATTCTTTCCTGTTCATTTTTTGGAAGTCTGGTATACACCTACAGAACAACAATCTCAGATCAGCCATTGTCTGGGAACAGATTGAAGCCATTTTCTCAGAAAGCCAACACATCCTATCTTTTACCAATTAGATGAGTTTGTGGATAGGTGTACAGTATAACCTGAAGGTGAACAGATGGAAGCTATTGAAAAATGTTCAGTGCAGAAAAATAATCTCACAGTAATGACATACAGCACTTTCTGGATCTGCCTTGCTGTCCTGTCCAGTCGCATGCACTCCCTGCAACTGAATCAAAGAAAGAGTAGCGGTTGCTAATTTAGGTAAATCCCAGCCCATATTTTTACGCATGAAGACACTAAGATTTTCTGCACAACTTACAGAGAGCAAGGGAGATCCAGAAATTGCTGTATGTCATTACTGTGAGATTTCAGGCTTTGGAAACAGGTTGTTTTACATGGTCTTAGGTGTTAGGGTCAAAGAAGATATTTTAATGAGATAATAAGTATTTCTTAGAAAAATCTGTCTCCAGTTTTCAGCTATTTGTAGTTGTTATTACAATGGCTGGTCGTTATTTTTCTGCACTGAACATTCTTCTCTCTTCCTTATGGTGAATGACCAGTAAGTACTGTAGTGATGTTCACGCTTTCCAAAAGCTGTTAGCTCACGCATTGGTATGGCCATGGGAACAACATTTCAGGTCGTTCAAGAAAAAATTAGTAATATTATGAGATTGTATTTTGTCTTCTGGAAAGAGGAAAGGAAACAACTCCTTAAAGACCAGGGCTAAGGACAATCTCCATCCTTTATTGAATACACAGGGAAACACAGAGACAAAGGATAAGGAAAAAGTTGTGGTACTTAATGCTTTCTTTGCCTCAGTCTTTAATAGTTCTGGGAGTATCCAGCTTCCTGAGCTGGAAGACAGGGACAGGGAGCAGAATGAAACCTCCATAACCCATGGGGCAATGTTTAGCGACCTACTACACCACTTAGACATGCACAAGTCTATGGAGCCAGATGGGATCTACCCAAGGGTACTGGATGAGCTGGCAGAAGTGCTCACCAAACCACTCTCCATCATTTATCAGCAGTCCTGGCTCACAGGGGAGGTCCCAGTTGACTGGAGGTTAGCAAATGTGATGCCCATGTACAGGAGGGCCAGAAGGAGGACCTGGGGAACTACAGGCCTGTCAGTCTGATCTTGGTGCCAGGGAAGGTTATGGAGCAGATTCTCTTGAGTGCCATCAGGCAGCACATTCAGGAAAATCAGGTGATCAGGCCCAGTCAGCATGGGTTTATGAAAGGCAAGTCCTGCTTGACAAACCTGAGTTCCTATGACCAGGTGACCTGCTTAATGGATGAGGGAAGGCTGTGGATTTTGTTTATCTGGACTTTAGTAAAGCCTTTGACACCATTTCCCACAGCATTCTCCTGGAGAAACTAGCTGCTCATGGCATCAGGGGAAGTTTAAATTAAATGCCGGGAAAAATGTCTTCACCAAAGGTGTCATCAAGCACTGCACCAGACTGCCCAAGGAAGTGGTGGAGTCACCATCCCTGGAGGTATTTAAAAGATGGGTAGATGAGGTGCTTAGGGAAATGGTTTAGTGGTGGAATGGCAGTGTTAGGTTTCTGGTTGTACTCGATGACCTTAAGGGTCTTTTCCAACCTAAATAATTCTATGATTCTATGATTTTGTATTTTGTATTGTTCTAAAGATGATGAAGTTACTTCTCTTTATTAGTTAATTAAAATAGTAATAATAATATTATTTACAACATGAGAAAATATTTTTGAAAATAAATCCATCTTTGTGTGGTGTGCATGCTATGTATACATTCTATACAGGCATTTGTACTATGGAATACTTTCACTACAAACATTTAAAGATAATACTTTATCTTCCTTTTTACTTGGGGGGGTAGTGTTGTTTGGGGTTTTTATTAAAGTGTGCTTGCTAGTGTGTATTCTCTTATAGTTTCATAATTCTCTGAGTCTATCAAAATATTTGTAGGAGGAACGTCATCCCAAACGCTCTTTGGTACTGACTTTGACAATTGTCCTATGGGTTGTTTATTCCTAAGAGCATACTAGTCCATTGCATTTTGTTCTTTGTTGTGTTGGTGCTGACATTTTTTTTAAGACTTGCTTCAAACCAACGCAGTAAGGAAAAAAAAACAGAGAGCCACGTATGTGTCAGACAGCAGACACTTGGTCTAGCCAAATTAGTGATTTATGATAATATATAAGAGGTACAACTGTCTCCCAGTTTGATATAGTTTGAAACAATATCTTTTAAAACTGGGAACCCAAGTTAAGTTTCAGAATGGATCACAGTTACTGTTTTTAAAGCATAGAGACTGAACAAACAGTGCTCTGTGTGGTCTACTTAAGAACTACAATAATATGACAAAATATCTAAGTCTTTATAAATACTAATATATGCAATCTAATATTTATATTAATATATATACTAATACCTACCATTTAATTTTTATTTAATCTTTATTAAAAGTGTAATCTTTGCACATTATATGCAGCCATGAGAAATACATTTTAGTGCTTCTGCATTGCTTCTTGTTGTTACCACTCTTTAAAATTTTCCAAAAATTATGAAAACATGAAATAGTCCAACAAATCTAAAAACAAAAGCATCATAATATAATGAAGTTATGGAGTTGTCTAACCCAAGAGGTACAAGGCACATTAAGAACTTGCTAGAGTAGTAGTTCTGCAATCACCAAAAACAAACAAAAGAGGGAGAATAAAAGCCTTGTGGCTAAGTTGAAATACTAGATTCTCATGGTTTTACAGTATTTGAACAGCTGAACTGAGTAACATTGTCTATTATGTGGTAGTTAGGGTATTAAAATTTCATTTATTAAAACCAGAAAAATAACATTTTTTTAAGAAGCCTGTTGTTTATCGATTTCAAGTTAAAAAGTTCTTAAAATACTTAAGTTTTTCATTACCAGAATTGCAAACTGCTTTATTTTCATTAAGAAACGTTAAGGTAGCATGTTGTGTATACCTATTCTATGTATTTAGAAAGCTTCTCCACACTGGGTAGGAAAAAGTGAAACATGACTGACAACCTTTAATTTAAGATTACTCAGATTTTGAAAATAGTTAGTATCTTCAAAAAGCTTCACTACCTTGAGAGCAATTCCCTGACAGCATACTTATTGAGGAATAAACTTTATTTACAATGTGTTCATCAGGAGTGCTATTAAGGAGAAGGAAAAATTTTCATCTTCTGGAGTCCCAGCAAAATAAACCAAGGCTTCTGTTAAACTACAAATATAGTTATATTTTCCCCTTTTTTACACTCCTCCCGCCCACCCTGCGTGTATATCTGTGCTGTATTTTAAAAGGTTGCTGACAAATAACTTAATAAGACTAGGTAATACACTGGAAAAAACAACAAGGTTCAATGAGTTTCTTCACTCAAATTCAATTAATACTAGATGTGTTGAAGAAACAGTCAGTTGCTCAGATAAATGAAGAATTCTCCTAAAGCAGAGGTCAGTGGCACAAATCAATAAATTGATATATGCATTCTGTCAGTAATATAATATTTGTAATTCAGGGAGTATTTACTTTACAGATTGTAAACCAAAAGTAAAGTCACAGAAAAAGGATAAGTTGAACACATGAGGATGTTGAACATGGGGTTTTCAGAAGTGAAAAAGTCAGACTACTGCATCTTTATCTTGAAAAGTGCTGAGGGCCCACTAATTTCAAAGAAAATAAGGCCATTTATTTATTTAAGTAGTCAGTTAAACTTGCCAAAATCTTATCATTACTTTGCCGAATTATCAGCATATAAATGCTTCTTAGTCTTTTAATACTTTCCTTCAGATACTCAAATTTTAAAGACGAAATGGAAACAATAACGCAAAAAAAATCTGTGCAGCTGAGATTTTAATCTATACCAGTGACCAGTAGACCTTTTGTAGGTATCACAGTAGTAGGCACATATACAGCTGAGTCAATTCTATGAACAAATAAAGTATGCACATAATACACATGGTTAAAAAGCATGTACACAACTGTATGTATTTTACTGAACCAGTGAGCAAATGAGTAAAACATGGACTCATTTTAACTTGCAAACAAAACTGGAGATGTTACTTTGAAAATAATAACAAATAGTTTTAGATAGAAAAGGTTATTAGTCAAGTTTTATAAATGTCATCAGTGCATTAGTTAATAAACTGCTTTTTCTGTCGTGTACTTTGCAAATTTCTGAAAAATGGTTATGGTGCACTAATAACAGTACAGCTACACTAAAATGCTGATGTACTTTGTCAAAAAGACATTTAAAAATATTAAGAATTTTAAAACAATAGTAATAATAATTATAACAACAACAACAACCACAACAACAGTGACCACAACAACAACCACAGATCCCATAATCAGTACTGTTTCTGAAAGAAAGTATTCCTAGGGATTAAGAAAATAAGGCTAAACATCTACATGAACAACAAGAAAAAAAAATCCACACATGTCTGAAAGGCAGCAGTATTGCTACTAGGCACAGTCCTTGGTTTGGCAGACAGTTACATTATCTTGCCTCTTCTGTTGGCTTGCCTGATGTTGCTTTTAAGCTAAATTTCTATTTATTTTTGAACTTTGTAATATTTTTGGTCCTAGCGTGATCCACAATTCCTTTTTTTTTTTTTTACCACCACAGTATATTACTATATTTTGTTGCAATATTTTCCATTAAATGTTCTTTTCTTTCCTTGGATGTTATACTGTGTCCCCAAAGAATCTAAAAAGACCAGCTATATCTGTTCTTTAAAATTTTCTTTGATATACAGAATAAACTAAACTGTACATAGACAGTGGTGTTAGAATTAAAAGGCAGCTTGTATAAAATGGAAGAACTAAACTCTTACAGGTAAATCACTGATTCTGCAGAAGGCAAGAGACAGACAACAAAAAGAGTTCATAAAAGAAAAGCAAGAAAAACAAAGATATAATTGTTTCTAAGAAACCTCTGAGTATTTTTAGAAAAATGTAAAACTAAGTTAGTGTTGACTGAAAAAGTCTGTGTTGGATGTAGCTGTCAAGGTTTTGATGTTGTGGAGTCACAGGGATGGCCTCTAGGAGAAGAGGCCATTGACTCAGCCTGCACTGAGCATAGCTGGTTCCAGTTATTTCCAGCCACATACACAACGGACATGCTACAGAGCACAGCAAATTCCATCAGCCACATGTCGTACCTCTGTGAAAATATATTTAAGAAAGGGAAAAGAAACACTGGAGAGAGAGAGGAGAAGGGATGCAAAAAAAGAGTGAGAAATCACAGTGGAAACACTGAGGCCAGATGGGAGGGAGGTGTTCCTGGCAGAACAGGTGCTGTCCTGAGGGACTTCAGCCTGTGGAGGACTCAAGCCAGAGTATAGGAAAAGACTGAGAAGGAAGGAGCTGCAGAGAGAAATTGCTAAGTTCTGGCTGCAACCCTTCCTGCACTGCCCAACTAACTGTAACCAGGTAGGGAAAAGAGGTGCTTGGAACAAAGCTGGGACTGTGCATGAAGTTGAACCTGAAGAGTAGGAAAAGTGTTTTCACTAAGTGTGTAAAAGTTCATTTCTTTTTTGTTTGGTTGGTTTTGTTGCCCACTACACAAATCAGGAATTAAATATTCCCTCACAGCACCCTTCTGGAACAGTTGTCCAACTGCAGGATGAACAGATTCACAGTGTGCTTGGTGAAGAACTGGATGAAGGGCAAGGCTCAAGGGGTTGTAGTGAACGCGTTTACATCTGCCAGGCAGCCAGTCACCAGTAGTGTTCCTCAGGGCTCAATTCTAGGGCTAGTTCCACTCAATTTTTTTATCAATGATATGGATGCAGGAGTTGAATGCACCACTAACTAAATAGGGAGGTGCTATTGACTCTCTTGAGGTACAAGAGGCCTTGCAGAGGGATTTAGACACATTGAAGCATTGGGCAATCATCAATGGTATGTACATGGACACATGTACAAATTGAGTGGCTGGAACCTACAGTTCACAGAGTTTTTTTTCTAGGTCTGCAAATAACAGTTCTCTTCAGTTTCTAGTGAGACACAACCATTTCCATAGTTGTTGAGCAGATATACATGTATTCAGCAGCCCTGCAGAAAGGGACCTGGGCGTGCTGGTTAACAGCAGGGTCAATGTGAGTCAGCAGTGTGCTCTGGCAGCCAAGAGGGCAAACCGCATCCTAGGGTGCATCAAACACACTATAACCAACAGGTAAAAAGAGGTGATTATCCCATTGTACTTAGTGTTAGTGTGGCCTCACCTTAAGAACTGTGTGCGGTTCTTGGCCCCACAATTTAAGACAGATATAAAAGTCCTTGAGTGTGTCCAGAGGAGGACAACAATGCTGGTGAGAGGGCTGGAAGGCGTGCTCTATGAGGAGCAGCTAAGGACTTTGGGTTTGTTTAATTTAGAGAAAAGAAGGCTGAGGGGGGACCTCATTGCTCTCTACAGCTTCCTGAGGAGGGGAAGTGTAGAGGGAGATGCTGAGCTCTTCTACCAGGTACCCGATGATAGGGCATGCAGGAAAGGTTCAAAGCTGTGCCAAGAGAGGTTTAGACTGAACATTAGGAAGCGTTTCTTCACTGAGAGGGTGGTCAAACACTGCAACAGGCTTCCTAGAGAAGTGGTCGATGCCCCAAGCCTGCCAGTGTTTAAAAGGCATTTGGACCATGCCCTTGACAACATGCTGTAGCTTTTGGTCAGCCCTGAATTGGTCAGGCAATTAGACAAGATGTTTGTTGTAGGTCCCTTCCAGCTGAAACTATTCTATTCTATTCCATTCTATTCCATTCCATTCTATATTTAATTGGCAATTAATTAATTTTCCCAAGATGAATTTGTTTTGCCCACAATAGTAGTTGGCAAGCAATCTGTCTTTATATTAACCCACAAAATTTCTCATTCATCTTCTTCCTATTTCCTCCCCCACCTTGCTGTTTGGGGTGGTGAGGCTGACTGGGCAGCTGGGTGAGTGTTCATCTGCTAGTTGGGACCAACCGACCACACTGACATTTTGCCTTGTGAACTTATTTTTTTCCCAATATAACTAGTAGTTACACATAACATGAGTGAGAATCTGCTGCTCACATGAGATTAATGTGTATAATCTGCGTCAATAGCACACTGATGTTTTAGTTGTTGTTAAGTAGTGCTTACACTAAGTCAAAGACTTTTCAGCTTCCCGTGCTCTGCCAGGTGCACAAGCAGCTGGGAGGGGGCACAGCCAGGACAACTGACCCCAACTGGCCAAAGGGCCAGTATTCCACAACATATGGCGTCATGCTCAGTCTATGAGGTGGGGGGAGTTGGATGCAGGGAAGTGATTGCTGCTTGGGGATGGGCTGGGTGTCAGTGGGCAGGTGGTGAGAGGTTGCATCACTTATTTTTTCCTGTGTTTTGTCTCTTTCTTTCTCCTTTGCCATTTTCCTGTTAATTACTTTTAAAATATTATTATTGTTATTGTTATTATCATAATCATAATAATAATCATAATCATCATCTTCATCATCATCTTCATCATCATATTTCAACTATTAAACTATTTTTAACCCATGAGTTTTATTTCTTTTGCTCTTCCAATTCTCTCCCCCATCCCACTGGGGAGGTGGGGGGAGGGTGAGCGAGCAGCTGTGTGGTGCTTTGTTGCCAGCTGTGGCTAAACAACAGCACCTTCCTCTTAGAGAGGAAAGTTATGACTGAAGGCTGCAAGAAGATTTTTTTTTTTTAATAAAATTTACAGAGTTCACTGCAATAGAGGGACCTCAAAGCCTAAACTTAATTCGTTCAGTTGTTCTGTTTCTTCCTAAGATTGTTAGTAATTAATCTTTATTGCAGTACAAAATTATTACTGAAAGAAAAACCAAATCAAAACAAAATCCAAGCTCAAAACATTTTAAAATTTCAGGGCGAAAGTGAACCAATCCAATATTACAGTTACGTTCTAACATATAACCTCAAAATTATCATTGTAGATTCATTCCTAACCTATGAGAGTTCTAAAATGCATGATGTTTACAACTATACTTCATATTTTATTTTAGAGCTTGATTCTAAAGGCAAGCCATAATACACTTCCTGTATGAGCTAGAGCAAAAATCTAGGGTTTCGTTTTGTCCTAACTCACCATGGAGAAAATAAATCTGTTCTTACTAACATTGTGTTACCTTCAAGATCTCCAGTGTATTTAAAGCTGCCTGCATGAGTTTAGTGGTGTACGGTCCTCTGTTTTCATTTACGACTTTCCTGAGCTCTGGGTCATTATAACTTTTGCGTTTTAGAGAAAGTAATTCAGGAGTCTTCAAGGCTTTTCCATAGTTTGTCTCTTGTTTTCCACAAGCTTCTTGTTTCACTTCCAGCAATCCACCTTAAGAAATCCCAAACACACAAGAAATAATCTTGCTGAGGGGAACTATATAGAAAGGAAAATTTATTAAAAAGAAGTTACCACATAGAAAACAACTACATATTAAGCTAGAACTCTGGTTAAGGACTGTGCCCTTTCAAAAGCTGCTAGATACTCTATAGAAGGAAATATACTTTCCTGGACTTGGATATCATATATGTAAATCAACTTTCACTATAGTTGGATCATGTCTATTTGCTCCACCATTGGCCAATTGCAAGCAAAGTGCAGGACTAACTCTTGAAAATATTTACTGATAATTTTGAAAAATAAATGAAAACATACAGTGGAACAACTGGAACATGGGAAACGATTTGTAAATGCTTATGATTATTAATATATTATTATCAGTGTGATTTCAATACCATTTTAAACTAGAATATTAACAATTACAGATATTCTGGGTTTTGCATAATTGATGTTTGACTATTGTGAACTGCAGTGAACGAATACACTTCACATATCCATAAGTAAATTTTTCTTTAAAATATTCATCAATTTTAACAGCTTGGTATGTTATAAGCAATAAAGGAATGATGAATAAATATTGATTCCAGTTCTAATAGAAGTTTCAATTTTGAATTTTTTGAATGGGGATGAAACTGAACTATTGGCATTTTTCAGAATGGCTACTGCTTTCCCCTGATTTCTTCATCTAATAAGTCTGAAAGAAGCAGCATACATTCCTCTCTTTAAGAAGTCTTGATACGAGATATAAACACAGAGTTAATTTCTCAGTAAAATCATTGGTTTTAATCTTTAAGTTTGACATTGTAAACTCAGATTGGTATTGATGTTTACTGAATTAATCTGTAATTTTCCATTATGTGAAAATCAATCTCAACTTTCCATTACAACAGCAAATGTGTATAAAAGCTAGAGACTTTCTTACAGTGATCAAAACTTTCATTTTGTTGGCTTAAACAAACTACAATGAGAGGCAGAGGAAGAAATAAAGAGCTAAGCAACTATACATTTCAAGTCTTAAAGTCATCAACAAAATCTTAATTTTTGGAAAAGAAAGAGTAGTACAAACAACCTACATTTACAAAGAGATCAAGCCTTTCTCTGGTTTTTAATTACATTCTAGCTTCCTACAGTGAAAAAAAAAAAAAAAAAAAGAGTCTATGAAGTTAAGATATATTCTAGAAAAAGCTTTAGTTTAGCAGCTAGAACCAGTGTGTTTGGTTAAGTACAATGACACTTTATTATTTATTTGTTTTCTCTAAAATTTGGTGTCTTTTATGTTAAAGAAACAGAAGTGAGCCATTTGTGTACATTAATGAGAAATACATGGATGCTGCATGGTTTATTCCCTTTCTTCCCAATGCTTTTATAGAGGTATGAAGGTGTGGCAGTGCAGCCAATCATCAGTTCACAATGCTTTGGAGAATAGTAGTAAATATTTTCCTTTGAGTGCATGTGTTAGGAGGAGCTTTAAAGAATACATAAAAGATATCCTAGAGTTGAAAGCAAGGTTTCTTCATATCAGAGGCCATAGCGCTTTTTTTGTAGCGTAAGAATCTTACAGTCCTAACAGAAAGTACAGCCCGGCAACATCATTCAGTTAAAAAATGTCGCTTTTGGTGCATCTTCTACTGATTTCTCTGAAAATACCTCACAATTTTTCTGAGGAATTGCTCATTTCCATGAGGCTCCAAATGGTAGTTTGTCCTTAGCATATCCTCCTTTCTGCCATGGTGGACCAAGTATGTTCGTTCAAAAAAACTATGCATTTTCAAGGTAGTCACATGCAGACTGAAGTCTAGTTTTCAGTTGACAGGGTTGAAGTTTGGAATCTATACGGCACAACTATGTGAGCTGGATGGATCTTGGCATGCCTGTGTTGGTATCAAAAGGATGACACCAGAGCATATGGCTATCTGGATTATTCTTGAAGAGAGTTACTGTCAAGTGCTGCCATTGTGCTGTGTCACTCTCCTGTAATAGATACTTTTTCCCCTCAGTTTCACCTACCGTGAATTTTTGAGATTTCAAGTCTTACTGAAAAGTAAGAAATTCTAGTCCTGATGGGTGCAAAGGGAATTTTGATAATAGATAATAGATCCTGAGGTCATGTAATGGTTGGAGATCTGAAGTGCTATAAAAGAATCCTGTATTTTGTTATAAAATGTAGTGATCTTTCAGTGCTCAGTCTTCTTTTCTGTCTTGAGAGTGGGCAACATTGTTGAATGACCAGAGACCAAAAACTCTGTGTGGTGCATACTTACGCTATAATAGGCAAAATCTTAAATAGTGATTTTTTCCTGAAAAGAATGTTTCTTGGGGGCCTAAATGACTAACCAGGTCACACAGATGTCATAACTGTTTGCCTTTTTTCAAGGGATAATTACAGTAGATAATGGTGAATTAACACATATATCCTACCTGTCTAAAATAAAGTTTAAACTGGAACTAGAGTAGCTATGGGTAACCTTGAATGTCACTGGACCAACCTAGAGGGATGGGAAGATGGTCATCAAGCAACTGACTTTCACTGGAAGAGGCTCCACACCTTCTAGCATCACACGTTAGGTTTAGCTACCTTTCCTTACAATGGAAATTAATATTGAATTAAAAATGTGAGAGATACAGATCTGCCTCTTTTTCCCAGAGAATCCAATCTGATACAGGCCAAACATTTCTCAGTAGTGTTTCATATGGTCATGGACTGCTGTTACAGCTTGCATTCTGATTGTAGGAGAGTTTATATTGACCCTGAAATGAATAGCATAATCTGGAAAATTGTTGATTGGTCTTTTCCCCCTGTTTATTTTATAGATCCCCTTGTGAATCTTGTCTTCTACTGAATGACGTTAAAAATGTCATCAAAGTACAATCTCATGGCTCAGCCTAACGGTTAAAAAAGTAATGAGTGCATTTTTGGTTTTGCATCATTAGGTGTTCTACACAAATTTTGTATCATGTACCTTAATAAACAACAGAAACACTTTAAACCTGGAAAAAAACAGACTTCAAATCCATTTCAGAAAGTGAATGTAACTTGACCTTTTATATTTCCTGTGACCTCATAATAAAAGAGTACAAGGAAAATCAGATAGCTCAACTTTGGTTTTGAACTTGCTTGTTACTATTCATCCTGAAATTGAAGCCACAGTCCTGCCTTCTCAGCCTCATAAACTTCACTCTTGTGTACCAAAACTGTAATATGCATATTTGGTGGGAATGACAGCTATCAGGAACAAAACATAAAAAATCTTTAAATATATTATTTTTATGGTTACTTTGTCCTTTGATATTTCTCCAAGAATCCTCTTCTGAATTTTAGTTAATTTCATGCAGTTCACAATTAAGTGGATGGCTAATGGCAGATTTGTTTATTCAAAAACCTTAAACTGAATGTGAAAGCCACTGCATGGAGAGAACATCAAATTCAATTTATTGCTGAGAGTAGTTAAATACTATGTAACTTCCTACAAGGATACTTAATTCAATACAGTTTAAGAACCTAAAAAAATGCATGTATTGGGTCAAGATCAGCCAACCCAGACACTCCCTTTCCCCTTGGCACAAGAACCCTGTTTTTGAGATACTTCTCAGATTTCAGTGCTGGAAGGCACATGAAAAAGGTAAGAGCCATTTCCCACAGATTCTCAGCAGCACACTGTAAGTGCCACTGAATATTTCCTGCTTTGCTCTACTCACTGGGAGAGGACTATATAAAATGAGTTTTTTAACCAGTTGTTTGGAGCTGAAGATGTAACTAGCTCTCATAGCACCCATCTCAACCTCAGGGTGTTAGGAAACTTTCAGCACTATGCATAGATGCAGCCTCAGTGTGTGTTTTGTGGACTGCAGTATAAAAAGAATTATGTTGATTTTCTGCTGGGAAGAAAACATGCTTGGCTTCTTTCTGACAGCCGCTGAGGGACTTGGCTACTGAAGGGAAGAAGCAGGAGCAACAAGCTTTTATATGTTTGTTGGAGCCACGCAAATCTGACTGAACCTGTAGTATTCCTGAGAGCTGTGAAACTAAATATTCTCAGTCTGTGAACTTCCTGAGTGTAATTTGTACTAAATTACATTCATAAAAGATATGCTTTTAATTACGATAGCTTTAAATCTTCCTCTGTTGTTGAACCAAACATGAATACATTGACAACTCAGAGATGCTAAATCTGCTGATCTGTCTTACACATAAATCTGTATTCATCTTCCAACCATTTTTTTAAATAATTCTGAAGTTTTAGGGGATATCTTATGACAAATAAAACATCTGAAAATGCATTAATAAAAGATTTCAAAACATTTTCCAAGAAGGAAGGTGATGATATAAAAAGTCAGCAGGGAACAACAACAGTTTCATCTCCATTTGTTTATTCTTTCCCTAAGCTCACTTGATTTAGATGCAGCATCCATGCTTATGCCATCTTTTTCTCATTCACTTGTTCATTCACTACCAACAAGGGGCAGATTCTCCCAAACTGAATATGTGGGACAAGTGCTGAGATTTCTATTGCATGCATTCACTTAGCTGGAAATTTATGCATATGTGCAATATAAAGTTTAATGATCATGCTAAATATTTAAGTGTTAGCAAAATACACCAACAGCTGCCTCCTCCCATACAGTATTTGATGGCTTACATACTGCAGTTTCTTCAATTTCCTACAGCACTTTTTATAAATACTTTTTAATCATAAAAATAAATTTGAGCAATAATCACTTGGGCATCTGAAGTAGTTGCCTTGTTTTGCTATCACTGACTTTATGCAATCGTTCCTAGTTTACTCTAATGTGACACTAGTAACAGACTAATTGCGTTTCATGGTTTTCTCTTTTCTTTCAGAGCTACAAGTGTCTTACAATAAAGTAACTTTCTTTATATTAGATGAAATATATACACAATACAGAGCACTTCAAACAAGAATTACTAAATGCATATGTTAACGTCTGGGTGTAAATTGCAATCAATTCCATTATTGTGAATCATGTGCCATCCCAAGCAAATCTTTTTAAGGAAGCTTGATTAAAATATAGTGTTTGCCTGTCTTATAATCTTCAGTTCCTATTCAACACAACTAGTGTGAAAAATATGTATTATAATATAGCTTACATATCTTGCAATGTTGATTTGCCATGAAAAGCATTTGGCAAATGCTTGCTTAAGACCACAGAATCATAGAATTGTAGAAAGGTTTGGGTTGGAAGGGACACTTACAGGTCATGTAGTTCAACCCCCTGCAATGAGCAGGGATACCTTCACCTTGATCAGGCTGCTCAGAGCCCGGTTCAACCTGACCTGGAATGTTTCCAGGGGTGGGGCATCTACTACCTCTCTGGCCTATCTGTTCCAGTGTTTCATCACACTCATTGTAAAAAAAACATTTCTTCCTTCTATCTAATTTAAATCTACCCTCTTTTAGTTTCAAACCATTACCTCTCGTCCTATCACAACAGGCCCTACTAAAAAGTTTGTCCCCATCTTATAAGCCCCCTTTAAGTACTGAAAGGCTGCAATAAGGTCTCACCAGAGCCTTCTCTTCTCCAGGCTGAACAACCCCAACTATCTCATTCTTTTCTCAGAGGAAAGTTGTTCCATCCATCTGGTCATTTTGTGGCCCTCCTCTAGACCTGCTCCAACGGTTCCATACCTCTCCTGTGCTGAGGCCTCCAGAATTGGATGCTGTGCTCCAGGTGTGTTCTCACCAGAGCAGAGTAGAGGGGCACAATCACCTCTCTCCATCTGCTGGCCACACTTATTGTGATGCAGCCCAGGATACGGTTGGCCTTCTGGGCTGTGAGCACACACTATTGGCTCATGTCCAGCTTTTCATCCACCAGTACCCCAAGTCTTTTCTCTGCAGGGCTGCTATCAATCCCTTCATCCCCCAGCCTGTATTGATACCGGGGTGTTGCCCCAACCCAGGTGCAGGACCTTGCACTTGGTCTCATGAGGTTCACATAAGCCCACTCCTTAAGCTTGTCAAGGTCCATCTGGATGGCATCCCATCCCTCAGACATGTCAACCACACCACTCAGTTTGGTGTCATCTGCAAACTTGCTAAGAATTTCACTCGATCCCACAATCTATGTCGTTGATGAAGATATTAAACAGTACTGGTCGAAATGCAGCCTCCTGAGGGACACCACTTGTAACCAAGCTCCATCTGGACATTGAGCTATTGACTCATCCAGCCAGCTCCTTATCCATTGAACAGTCCACCCATCAAATCCATACCTCTCCAATTTAGAGCAAAGAATGTTGTGGGAGAATATGTCAAAGGCGTTACAGAAGTCCAGATAGATGAAATCAGGAGCTCTTCCCTTCCCCACTGGTGTAATCACTCCATTATAGAAAGCCATTATGTGGTCAGGCAGGAATTTGACATTGTCTCCCACAGCATTGTCATAAAGTGGCAGCTCATGGCTTAGACAGGTATACTCTTCACTGGGTAAAAAACTGGCTGGATGGCCAAGCCCAGAGAGTTGTTGCGAATGGAGTTAAATCCAGCTGGTAGCAGGTCACAAGTGGTGTTCCCCAGGGCTGTTTTGGGGCCAGTTCTGTTTAGTACCTTTATCAATGATCTGGATGCGGGGATCGAGTGCACCATCAGTAAATTTGCAGACGACACCGAACTGGGTGGGAGTGTCAATCTGCTCAAGGGAAGGAGGGCCCTGCAGAGGGACCTGGACAGACTGGATCAATGGGCTGAGGTCAGTTGTGTGAGGTTGAAGGCCAAGTGCCAAGTCCTGCACTTGGGTCAGAACAACTCCATGCAACGCTACAGGCTTGGGGAAGAGTGGCTGGAAAGGTGCCTGGTAGAAAAGGACCTGGTGGTGTTGGTTGACAGCCAGCTGAACATGAGCCAGCAGTGTACCCAGGTGGCCAAGAACACCACTAGCATCCTGGCTTGCATCAGGACTAGTGTGACCAGCAGGAGTAGGAAAGTGATCACGCCCTGTACTCTGCACTGGTGAGGCTGCATCTCAAATACTGTGTTCAGTTTTGGGCCCCTCACTACAGAAAAGATGTTTCATTGCTGGAACATGTCCAGAGGAGAGCAACAAAGCTGGTGAGGGGTCTGGAGCACAAGTCTTATGAGGAGCAGCTGAGGGTACTGGGGTTGTTTAGGCTGGAGAAGAGGATGCTGAGGGGAGACCTTATTGCCCTCTACAACTGCCTGAAAGGAGGCTGTAGCGAGGTGGGTGTTGGTCTCTTCTTCCTGGTAACAGGCGGTAGGATGAGGGGAAATGGTCTGAAGTTGCACCAGGGCAGGTTTAGGTTAGACGTTAGGAAAAATTTTTCACTGAATGGGTTGTCAAGCATTGGAATTGGCCGCCCAGGGAAGTGGTTGAGTCACCATCCAGGGAAGTGGTTGAGTCACCATCCCTGGAGTTATTTAAAAGATGGGTAGATGAGGTGCTTAGAGACATGGTTTAGTGGTGGGATGGCAGGGTTAGGTTAACGGTTGGACTTGCATAAATACCACTATACATGTCATCATTGTATATGTTTAGCACTAGCGAGTTATGGAAATCTTAGAATATAAAAACAACAACACAGTAGAATTAATTAAAAAAAAACCCCAAAACACCACAGTGAGAGATCCTACTTTAACAAAATTTGTCACTGTGCAATAAGAAAGTAGTTGCTCTCTGTCATTTTTACCTTAGTTGTAATTTGGGGTAGCCATACAGATATTAAGTAGTGAATTTAACAATGCAAGGTCATATCTCTTTATTTCAGAGCCAGAATATATTTTAAAATAACTGAATACCGAACCAAAGGTAAAATCTAAAAACACATGTAAATGTTTTTTGATCTTCAAAATAGGTAAAAGAAATTAGAACAGCATTGATATGAGTGTTTAGGAACTGCATGAGCATTTGTTTTGACCACACACCTGCAGCAATGCTGGGATGTAGCTGAAAACTTTGTTTACATTAATGAAACTATTTCTGTACAGCTGTCCTGTGCAATAAGGAAAATGAATGTTCTCTAACGTTTTTAGAATTCTGCTGTGCTACTGCTGGTGGCTCCTAATTTTACTAGAGGCACATCTCCTGAATGCCTCAGCTCATTACAGAGACAAATATCAGTCAGTGACAGGTAACTTTTCATTCTAACGTGCTTATGCCACTGATGTCTGTGCTTCAGAGATATTCCATTTTGCACCTGAAATTAGTTTCTGTGTTACAGCTATGAAGTGTGATAAAAAAAAGATACTGTAATTTAGATAAACCCCACTAAATGGCTCAACTGAAACAAAGCTGAAAATGAAGGTATAAATGGCTGAAGCGATTAAGACTGTCAAGTTCTCCTGGGTCCTGTTAGAGAATGAAATCGCTGATGGATTATTATTTATCCCTGAATGTGAGTTTTGGGGATTTAATTAAAGACATTCTATTATATTTTTCAAAGCCTATTTGAAGCTGTAAATCAAAAACTGCAATAACAGAATGTGTTATTGTTAATGGAAAAATGGATAACTATGCACTTCAGAGATGTCCATCTTTTAAACTCTTTAATTTTCCTGCTTGTATTTTTTCCTTTATAGAAGTCAAAGAAATGGGTGATTTTAAGAATGTTAGACTTTTTGTGAAAAATGAGTCTTCTCTAGCTATTATGAATGCAGTTTTGCTCACTGACCACTATTGTTACTGTAAAAAAAGAAAGGATATTAATGTATCTTAAAATAAAAAAGAAGAGCTCTTTATAATACACACACATTCAATGGTTGTAAATAGGATCACAAAACAGCTATTAGTAAAAAATGAAATTTTCTGAAAAACCTGAAGTGCTCTCATCAGTGAAGTTCTTCAAAGTACGTGGGAAATATAAATACAAGTGCATCTATGGAAGATCATGCCAAAAGGAGAATAGACCTCACTTTGCAGTGAAGTAGAAATAGAAATAAAAGTTCTGACTAATTTTGCAGATGACAAATATTATTTTTTACAGTGTTTATATATACAGCAATGAGAAAAAATAAGGTGGAAGACAGTTGAAATCCAATGGCAAACTCTCCCTTTTTAGCTAATCTAAACTAAGCTAAAGAAAGACAAAGACAAACCAACCAGCACTCAGTGCAAACCATGATGACCTGATTGGAGTCCAGAGGAGACGAGGTTGATAACTGCTATATCAGACAGAAAGCTAAACCTCCATGTGCAAGTCATTCGGTGATCCAAGTGAGAGGAGTAGAGAGTTTGTCGTTTGTGAGAGGTCTGTAACTAGAAGTACAGGAATAAACCAGTGCTCTTACCTTTAGGGAAATACTGTGACACTGTTCTGTTGTATCAAATAGAGACAATAGATTCACCAAGAAAAAAAGAAGCATTATATAAAAGCGTCCCTGAGACCCTCTATAAGGGAGCCTCGTTGAGCCAAGAAGATTTCTGGTGGAAACCAAATAGGTCTATGTCCCCTCCTACCTGTTCTAAGGAGCTGAGCAAGGAAAGATAGCACAGCCTGAAACATGCAGAATCTCCTCCTCACAATTTTTTTTTTTATTTCCTCTAGGATAATAGAACTTGCTTTCCCTCATAGCATGAGCTTTGGTGTTGGAGTAATTGATCTGGGGGCAAAAATGGCTGGAGTTTCTCATGAGATATAGGGAGACAATCAAGAATTTTTCTCCACCTAATACTTGCTTCTGTTGAACAGCTCTCACAGCTCCCAAAAAGATGCAGACTGCACACAATAATTGTGTCAAGACTAGACTACATTACAGACAAATTTGGTTAAATTAAAGAGGTGTCTAAATTATCTACAAATCTTCCTTTCCGGTTGTCAAATTGAAGATTAGGTTGGTTACAAAGAATCCCACCTCAGAATCTGAGCTGAGAGTCTGGTGCTAAGAAGTGGGTGCCTATTAATTAAATATATTTATACATGTTAAATAATTTATTTATTTAAAAGTAGGCAGCTATAAACAAAGGACTGCAGTTGACACTGCTTTGGCAAAAATGAATTTTGGAAAGGATATATATGGAAATTTATATGACTGACCCAATCCAAGTATTCCTAAATACTTTGGGCTGAGTAACATCATCACATGCAATAACATTTACCGAAAATAAGACGTAGAGTACCCCCCACCCCCACCCCCCAAATTCTGCATTTTGCACACCTTTTAAATCCTTGGTTTTGGCTATAAACAAGTTGTTTTGTGCTTCAGTTTTCTAATTGGCAAAAAACTTAAACGAAGATGTAAACAATTTTAAAAGTACAGGGGAGAAACTCTGTATCATAAGTTTCAAACAAACATACTCTATGTAGGAATAATTATTTGTCTAAAAGCACAGAAATTTTAACAAAATACATTGCATTATACTGCTATTTGTTTTCAAAAGAAAAAAAAACCACACTATGTTGACAAGCTAATAAAAAAGACAAAATACAAAGAACTACATGTAGACCTTTATCCACCAAAATATCCAATACAAAAAGAGTCAAGCTCAATCAAGAACTAATGGCATACTTCAGATTTAAACTGTTCCGTGATAGGAATGTAATGTGTTATTTTGAAGACAAGCTGAGATATACTTGATAGAAACTAATACCATTTTTAAATGGAAATAAAAGGTACTTTCTGACGATGATACTATGTGGGTTCTCATTGTAATTTTAGTTCTCACTATTTGATAGAAATTCAAATTGTCCATTCACACAATAGAGAGCAGCATAAACAATAAAAATGGAGGCTTCCAGTTCACCTAAAATATATAAAACTCTATTTAGTGTGGCTGATGAATATTACTAGCGCCTGCTGAAAAAAGTCACCTGTTGGTGTTTTGATTGGATATTAAAGCAAATACCTGTGTTACTTTGTATAAATGGCATATGTCCCTCAGGTATTTTTACATAGATATCATGTACTCCTTAGTATTAGCGTGACTGCTGCAAGGAGCAAAATCTATGAGGAAGGTCAGGGGGTGTAAAAAGTAAACAGCACCTCAAAGAAGCATTGTCAGGAGCTCTCAATCAGAGAAAGTTTTCATGTCAATGTAAATTAGGTTGCTGAGCCTTATTTTTCTTGCACCATGAGGTAACATAAAAGACAAATAAAATATGAAGAGATTATAGACCAGTAAGTGTTGTTCCAATGATGCAGGGTCCCAGGATGTGGCTGGGTCTGCTGTGACCCAGGCTGGTTTACACTGCTTTAGCAAGGATCCAGTGACCAAGTGACCATTGCTGAAAGTGTTGGAGCTCCAGCTCCATGACTGTTGTATATGGACAAGTCTTGAGGAACATTGGACATAAACTGGGAAGGTTGCTTATATAGCAACTTAAATTGTATTATTAATGAGACTTTTTTATGCAAATTTGGACAGCAAAGTCTGAACAACAAAATTTGAACAGTACTTTAATGTGAAAATTTTGTTGGTATTTTGTAACTGGACTGGTAACAACTGAGGTTTAATTATACTGTTAAATTTTTTTGTCAGTGAGTGTTAGTTCAACTCGCAGTAAGTTCTTGCCTGATAATATATGGTGAGTTGCCTTCTGCCGATGACAAGATTTTGAGTGTAACAAGATGTAGGCATAAGGAGCAGATGGAACTGGAAAGCATTGCCAACTGCTGTCCTGAAAAAAGATGCTGTTAAATACTAACTCAGCATCAGGGCCTTGAGGGCATTTCTTCTTACTCCAGGGATTTCATTGCCTGGGCTTAAGGTCAGTTTAAATAATAGTGCAGGTGCCTGGTCTTGAAAAGAGCTCTTCAAAAACATCTCTGCTAAGAAGCTGCTTGAGCCCTTGGTCTCCTGGCCCTCTGCTTGGGAACTGCTTTCAAGAGGAGGCTCCTGTCCCTGCTATCAGCTAGAAGGAGGTCCTCCACTGCAATTATGCCCATGCCACTGCTCATGCAGAGCCTGATGCCCATCCAGGGCCCTGACCTCTGAGCTGGGACTTGGACCTGCCTCATCACTGTGGACATGCCTCATGGTTACAGGGCTCTTGGAGACCCTGGCTACTGTCATGGACTGGCTCAGTTGGCCTTGGCCAGATGTATGGGGGTTCTGCCTTGCCAGGCCCATATCTGCCTGTGGATCTTGATTGACCCTGCTTTGCAGATCCATGCCTGCCCTTATTGTTCCCTGGCACTCAGGTAAAAAATCAAAACCAGTCATCAAGAAACTGCTTGTCTCTCCTAAAGTACGCAATAAGATGTGTAGAGCTTGTCAGACTTTCTGAAAAAATTAGGTTTTAATTAAGAATAAACAGGTATATGGACCTTTATTTTGTCTTTACACTGTGTCTGGTTTCCAAGTAACTTTGGAATAGATAATAACTAATTTATTTTTGTGTATTTGGGTTAAGTCCTTTGTTAGCCCAGGAGGAAAGCATTTACAGCTGCCAAACCCTTGCGATTTTCAATGCCTGAATGACCTCTGCCACTCTGAGGTTCATTCTGTCAGCTAAAAAAGATAAAAGGCATCAATTTTGCCCCCAAAACTGATACAGGTGTATTGGAACAAAATACCCTGAAGTCTAATGTGTACTGTTTATTGAGAGTGATATTATTAGAATTGTTTCCAGAATGTCTTATTAGACCGTCCAGGGGTTCTGCAAGCTCTGATTTAGATAGCACGAGCAATGAAACAATCTGGAATGTGGACTACAGTCTAATAAATAAATAAATAGTAGATAGAGAGAGAGAGAGAGAGATAAAGATCTAGTAGTTGCTGTGCAGCTCAAACCCCTAAACTTTTTCATTCACACTCTCATGAACCTCCTAATGCAACCAAAATGTGAAGAGCAAGAGAAAAACACTCAAGATATTTTCAGCTAAAATTTATTCATCTTTCATGAGTATAAATTTTGAATACTTCTAAAATCCCTAATTAATTGAAAGAAGGTTACTCAAACACTAGATAATATAATTATAAACAAATAGCTTTAATTCAAACTGAAACAAGAACAGAAAAGTTTAACCATACTATTATGTGTGGACCTGCCATGTCATGCTAATGGATAGGAGGTTAATGCATAGAGCTGAGGCTTCTAACTTCTCAGAAGAGTTTTTACCTTTATGGGAATAGGGAACTATGTATGAGGAATTTACACCACATTAAAAAAAGTCCAACAAACAAAAAATGAAAGACACAGACAAGACTACATGCTAGCAAGGAAGTATACAGCATGTAGATAATATTTTACAACAGCTTACTCATTACCTCGCGTATGAGACATATGTCAATGGAAAAAGTAAGTGTGCATAAAATTATGGACTTTATGTGCAATCTAACCTTTTTACTTTTCTTTTACAACTGTCATGAAGCCAACAATTTAAAAAAAAAAATCTTACAATTGGTAAAAACAAGTAATTGTTGATGGAAAGAGGCACATAGATAAAAATCCAATTTATACGTAGAAGATTATTTTGCAGATATATTCCCTTGATTTTCTTTTGAATGTTTATCCTAGAAGACATTGTGATAAGTTTCTGGTATAAAAGAATTTGGTATTTGTTGTTGTTGTTATTGTTCTGGTCATTCTAAGGGGATTGCTTTGGTAAAAGACTAAGTTATTTTGAATAGGAAGAAAAAACATAATTAAACATTGGTAAGATTTTATGATGATTGATTTCTTCCTCTCCTGGTTTAGCCCTCTATTAATCTTCAGTCTCTAGTGGTCATATTAGATCAGTAAGATGTATTTATAAGTGAAGGTTTCTCCAACATAAAAAGATTTTTTTTTTTTTCTATCAAACAATCGTAATTTCAATCACTCAAAACCAGCATATCTGTAAGTTGTGTCAGTAGCATAAGTATGGCAACTAGCTTCTCAAATTAACTATTTAAATGTGCATTATTCTCCGTCAGGTCAAACTCTTGGGAGCACTTAGTACTAACTTAGTGCTGATTCACTGGGCATGAGGATGCATCCATGGGACCAGTGTTAAAGCAGACTTAAGCACTTTTGCAAAGTCTACCTTACAGTTTATTAGAGAATATCTTGCTGAAACATACAGCAAACCCAAAGCTCTATGTAATAAATGGTTCAAAGACTTTTCAGCCCTAGGGAACTTTTCTAATCATCTCATCTGAACTCCTACATACCACCAAAGAATTCAATTCATTACTTCCTGTATCAAGCCATTGTCTTCCAATTAAGGTATAGAAATTTCTTTTTTAGAAAGCCCCCTGGTCTTGGTTGAAAAGCTAGTTTCTGATACAGTATGCTTCATTCCTTAGTAAACTGTTCCGGGGTACAATTTCCCAACAGGTCTGTTGATAAATAAACTGGTTTTATGCAAATCTCTCTGTCAGCTAGATTCTCTATAGCACAAGCTGTGGAGCTCTTTTCTGAACACTTTCCATATAAGTTGCCTTTACAAAAGGTAATTCTACAATCCTACTTATAAAAAATCATATAGTATTTTGTTTGTTTATAACACACCTTCCATTATATGTAAACAAAACAGTTGAGTATTGTTACATCATTTCAGATAATACTTTTTTAAATCTTGGTGGTTTATGGTGTTATATTATTTCACTCCACATAAAGCATGAGCCAAAAGCTTTTATAAAATGTTATCAATGAAAAAAGCTGAAAAAACAAATGCAACTGCTTTTTATCTCACTGATGAGTAGAGGCACTTCTGATGTTGATAGCTAAGTCCTCAATTTGTTTCTAAAAACAACTACCAACAATTATATTTTTTTCAGTCCTAGTATGCCTGTGTATATGAAACATGCTTTAATGGAGAATGGAATTTGTGCACAGACATTAAAAAAAAAAAATCAGAATAATGCAAAAGTGATTAGTTCAAACTCCTTTTCTAATAATGACAAGATTTTCACAATGGCAGCTGCATGAACTCTTGGAGTGGTGGAAGAGAAATTTGAGTATCACAGAATCACAGAATGGCAAGGGTTGGAAGGGACCTCAGGAGATCATCTAGTCCAACCCCCCTGCTAAAGCAGGTTCACCTAGAGCATGTTATACAGGACATCGTTCAGGCGGGCTTTGAATATCTCCAGAGAAGGAGACTCCACAACCCCCCTGGGCAGCCTGTTCCAGTGCTCTGTCACCCTCAAAGTAATGAAGTTTTTCCTCATATTCAACTGAAACCTCTTATGTTTCAGTTTGTACTCATTGCACCTTGTCCTGTCTCTGGGCACCACTGCGAAGAGTCTGGCTCTGTCATTGTGACATCCACCCTTAAGATATTTGTACGTGTTGATGAGGTCCCCTCTCAGTCTTCCCTTCTTCAGGCTGAACAAGCCCAACTCTCTCAGCCTTTCCTTGTAGGAGAGATGCTCCAGTCCCCTAATCATCTTTGTTGCCCTCCTCTGGACTCTCTCTAGGAGTTCCTCACCTTTCTGAACTGGGGAGCCCAGAACTGGACACAGTACTCCAGGTGGGGTCTCACCAGGGCAGAGTAGAGGGGGAGGATAACCTACCTCGACCTGCTGGCCACACTTCTCTTAAGGCACCCCAGGATACCATTGGTTTTCTTGGCAACAAGGACACACTGCTGGCTCATGGTCAGCTTGTCATCCACCAGGACTGCCAGGTCCCTCTCGGCAGAGCTGCTTTCCAGCAGGTCATCCCCCAGCCTGTACTGGTGCATGGGGTTCAACCTCCCCAGGTGCAGCGCCCAACACTTGCCCCTGTTGAGCTTCATCAGGTTCCTCTCCACCCAACTCTCCAGCCTGTCCAGGTCCCGCTGAATGGCAGCGCAGCCTTCTGGCGTATCAGCCACTCCTCCCAGTTTTGTGCCATCAGCGAACTTGCTGAGGGCACACTCTGTCCCCTCATCCAGGTCATTGATGAATTTCAGTAAAGGTGGACATATATAACACGCTGCTCTCTTTCTATAAACATTTAATGCAAATATTGCATGTAGAAATACACTACATAAAACAAGACAGCTGCAAAGTCAGGAAATCAAATTTAATGTTGCCAGTATGTTTTTACTTCAAAGTAAGCTTTTTGTGAGAGAGAGTATCCTCTCTTAAACTAACTATATAATCGGAGAAAAGACAAATAAATAAATTTTTACCAGATATTCAGAAGCTTGTTTATTTTTCTAAAAACATATCAGGCATGAAAAGAGCTTGCATTCTTTAAAGGTTTTCTGTTTATTTCCAACTGTTATCAGCTGAGTTTAAGAAAGTTAATATTCAGTATTTTCCCGTATTATTCACTGGGCTTCATTAGTGCTAATTATTCAAATTTTGGTCTGAAAGCAGAATTATTAATGATACTCTGGATATGTCTGTGGTGGTTTTGTCATAACATCTTAGATATTTACTAATATTAATTAGTAGATATTCAGAATAATCAAATTAGATGAGGCAATATTAACACCATTTTACTCAAGGAAAACTGAGGTAGAAAGATGCCAGACAAAATTTATAAAGTATCAGGTAATTTTTTGTGATTGATTTTTGATGCCCAGGGATTTATTTTTCACCGTAATTGGAGCAGTACAGCTCTGTCTAGGCTCAGAACAGAGCTCTCACTAACCAGAGTTGTAGGTTAGATGGCTCACATTTCTGCAAATTATACTGTATGTGTCTGGCATTATCAGACAGAAGATAAGGAACACGTAATCAGTGACAACCTTTGTGTGTAAAGTGTGATTAAAAAACACAAGTATGTAACTGAGTGTTATTCAGGACAGATGCATATGCACATACTGTACCAAGGCCAAATTTGGATTTTACGGGAAACCTTAACTGACCTTTTTCAAGTTTTGTGGCTTGATTTTACATGAATGATATAAGTAATACATTTTAGAGTGTATTAAACATATCTAAATCTGGGAGAAAACATCTGTGCCCATCTTTCTTGCCTTTTAATCAGAAATGGTTTTCCTCTCAAGGCTTTCTAACCCTCAAACACTTTCAGAAGTTTTAGACAGCTGTTACATGTTTAAATTCAATGTGGTGACAAAAACCCACTTCCTCTTCTTCCAACACAGAAGTAATTTTGTCCAGATTTACCCTCAGTTAAAGTCAAGACTTAACCTCATATTTTAATAGGTACAGATGCTTTTGTTTTGCTCTAGAAAATACAGAAATCAAACTTTCCTCCTCTAAAGTCACTGCAAAGCTCTTAGATCATAGTGTGTCTGTAAAATAATAAAATTTATACTTTTTTAATTCATATATAATTATTTTAAATCATCATTGAAGCTCTTATGTTGCACTCAAACTCCTGTTTAGTTCTACCCACAATTGTCTACCCTTTGCCAAAGTTGGCAATAGAAGTTCCACCCTTGAATTTTTCAGGAAGGTAAGACTCCCTGGTAACTAAGGCGAAAAAAGAAATTTGCTTTATAGTTTTAAATTTTATTTGAAAACTATATATGATTTTTGTATGCAATAGATTAAAGAAATACTTTGTATAGGAGTTGAACAGATTTGATGAGATGTCATGTCTTTTCATTGGCTAATGGACATTCAAAAATTTGGGTCAATGTGTGTATTTCATTTGCTGAATAACATTCATGAATACATGATTGCTATGTTGGTACCTTTGAAACTTCATAATACTTTTATTAATTTGCTAGGTATTTAAAAAACCTTAGACATTCCCAAGACAAAATATATTTTAGTTGGCTAAACAAGCATTTCCTAGTGTAAGACAAAAAAGAAAAAGAAGTAATAAGATTTTTTTTTATTTCTAAGAAATATTTTTTTTTTAATTTTTGCCTGATTTAAGTGACACACGTAATTTGTGGATTATGAGTATATCAATACACAGAAAAAGAGATAGGGGAAAAAACAGAGAGCAGGATCGTGCATGTAGTCACACTGTATCTTCAATGGCTGTGCCTTTTACAGGTTGCAAAATAAACTTAAATCCATAATTTCACTTCTTCAGCGTACCCTGTCTTCCAATGCTTTAAAGTTTATGTTTTGTCTCCCATACCCTATATATCATTGTCCTACCCCATTTTATTTTAATAAAATCATTACTGCTGAAAAATTACATATATGTCTACAACATTTTTTTCTGTAACACATTTGGTGCATACATTTTATAGACATAAAGGTATATATGCCAATTAAAAGCAGGAGACACAAGAGAGGTAGGAGAGAAGCTGCAAAGTCAGGACACTAAGAGACAAGAATACCTGCAAAAAACTTGATTTAAAAAAAAAAAAAAAGTGTCCTGTGAATCACCTTATGTTCAAAAGCTCAAGGACAGAAGCTTAGAGAACATTTCTTTATAGTTAAGCAAGTCTAAGTTCTCTAATATAAGAAGGTCTGTCTGATTTGTCAAGTTTCTCATATACGACTCATAATATGAGAAAAAATTGATACCATCTACATTCTATAAAAATGTGGCATAAAATCTGGTATGTTGAAATATATCAGGGGAATATATTTAATACTTTTTTTTTTTCTATGACACATTTCAACATAAATAAAATAATAGCAAACACTTTCCAGAAATTAAATATATGCACATTAATAAACTGCAAATGCATATTTTGATATAATTTACAAATAAATTGGTTTTCAACTTTCTAAATTCCTGCTGATGTATTGGGAACCAACAGGGAAACACCTGTGAAATGCCTCAAGGGAATTACGGTTTGTTTGTCTAAAAAGTCAATAGCCCAAGTGCCTCTATACCAATGCATGCAGCATAAGTAACAAGCAGGAGGAAACCTATGTTCACCTGGAAACCTATGATCTAATTGCTACCACTGAAATGTGGTGGGATGAATCAAATGACTGAAGCATTGCAATGGAAGGAAGGAAGGGCAGAGGCAGTGCTCTCTATGTAAAAGAATGGACTGACTGCACAGAACTGTCTTTGTAAAACAGTAATGAACATGTTTAGAGCTTATGGGTAAAAATTAGGGGCCAAGCCAACAGAGTAAACCTCATGGTTGGTATTTATTACACAGGCAGTGTAATCAGGGACAAGTAAAATAGGAATAATATAGGGACACTGCCCAGATGTGTAGGGCTGGGATCAGAAAGCTAAGGAACAGTTGGATGAGTTTGGTGAGGGATGCAAAGAATAGTAATAAGGGGGTTTGTGGGTACAGTGGACAGAAAAGGAAGATTAAAGTAAATATATCAACCCCAGTAAATTAGACAGGAGTGCTTGTGACAGGCAACATGGAGTATACTGAGGTGCTCAACAACTTTTTAACCTCAATTTTCATTGGTAATCTCTCTTCCCACATCTCTCAAGTCCATGAAACTCAAAAAGGAATGAATTCCCTCCCATTGTAAAAGAAGATCAGGTTCAAGACCACCTGAGGAACCTGAACATACATAAAGCCACAGGACCCAATGCGATGCATCCCAGGGTCCTAAGGGAACTAGCAGACAAAGTTGTTGTGACATCCTCAGTGAACAAGGGAAAAGCTACAGATAACAAATACCTTGACTTCTGTAAGGCCTTTGACGTGGTCCCCCATAATGTACCTGTCACTAAACTGGAGGTATATGCATTTCATGGATGGATAAGTGGATAAGAAACTGGCTGGCTGGCCACAACCAAAAGGTTGCAGTTAAGGGCTCAATGTCCAAGTGGAAACCTGTAATGAGTGGTACCACTCGGAAGTCTATATTGGGACCAGAACTTTTTTTTTTTTTTTTAATATCTTCATCAGTGACATAGACAGTAAGATTGAGTGCACCCTCAGCAAGTTTGCTGATGGTGCCAAGCTGAGTGGTGCAATGTAGTTGTGTGCTTCCTTCCCTCTTACCCCCCATTGTCTTCCTGCAACCCTGCTCAAGAAATAACCACCTGTGGCAGTCATGATAGATGCATCTGATCATGACGGATGCATCCAGCTCAAAGTGGATTCAGGGAAGACAGAAAACAATACAGTAGTCAAGGGCTATTGTGCTATGCATCCACCTAAGCAGTGAAGAAACAAAAATGTATGGTCAGCGTGCCAATAAAACTATGAGCCACTCATTTTACCCCCATAAATAGTGAGCAGTGCAAGAGCCCTTTGAGCTGTCCTGCACAGCAGTGGGCTGCATGCCAGGATCTCCCCTTGAGTAGGGACGCTTCTCAAGGTTACTCCACAAGGCTGAGAGATTTCTTACCACAATAGATTCTCAGTAAGCAGCTAATAGCATGCTAAATTTTGAAATCTTAGCTAAGTGATATACAGGATTGATTTTGGATATATAATCCTTTAGACATAAACCATTGGCCAAGTCTGGGACTAGGACTGGATCCAGCTGCACCTAGAATCCTCTTTGAGGAAGGAGTTTAGAAAGCTACGGGATCTTTTCTGAATCCTGTGACTCAATGGGAGGGTCTCCCTGATGGTTTTGTCTGACCCTGTCCTCTCTGCGTAAATAACCGTGTAACTTGCCATTGAATCTTATAAACCACTGTTTTTACCACTGAACTTTGTTAACACACTGTTTTATATCAATAAACTATATTTTTGCCTCTCTCTCTCACTCCATCTGCAACATGCAGTTGATTCACTAGAGGGAAGGGCTGTCATCCAGGGGGACCTTGACAAGCTTGAAGAGTGGGCCCATGTGAACCCCATGAAGTTCAACAAGACCAAGTACAAGGTCCTGCACTTGGGTCGGGGCAACCCCCAGTATCAATGCAGACTGGGGGTGAATGTAATGAGAACAGCCCTACAGAGATGGACCTGGGGGATACTGGTGGACAAAAAAATTGAACAGGAGCCAACAAAGTGTACTTGCAGCCCAGGAAGCCATTCATAGCCTGGGCTGCATTAAAAGAAGCATGGTCAAGGGACGAAATTCTCCTCTTTTACTCTGCTCTCATGACACCCCACTGCGAGTACTGTGTCCAGCTCTGGGGCCCCCAGAACAAAAAAGACATGGACCTGTTACAGCTAGCCCAGAGGATGGCCACAAAAATTCTCAGAGGACTGAAATACCTCTCCTGTGAAGAAAGGCTGAGAGGGTGCACGTTGTTCAGTCTGGATAAAAGAAGGATCCATCAAGACCATATTGTGGCCTTTCATTATAAAAAGGGGGCTTATGAGAAAGATGGAGGGAGAGTTTTTAGGTCTTGATGTGCAACTTTCGTCTGGTGTATATATTGCAGAATGTCTATGTTGTATTCTCAGAATTAGGTAAATGAGGCTGTGTGAAACGTTAAGTCAGGAAAAAATCCATCTGGAGGCTCAGATGATGTCTACAGCAAACTTGGTTTGCCCTTCTTTGCAATGTTGGATCTTTTTTCCTGCCATGCATCAGTTTCAGTGAAAATATGAACACCGCAAATCTGAAGTGCAAGTTAATCCAACAACAAACATGGAGTATGAAATGCAGAAATAGTACTTGCTGGCATAATTCCATTATTTCCAGTAAAAATATATTACAAAAAATCACAAGCAATTTCTGTGGTAGATAGTTCCTATAACTTGATCAACTATTAACGTATAACAAAAAGAAGCAGATGAAAATGCCAGACTATTTTCTTTCCTTCAACTTATTTTAACAGAAAAGACATGGTGTCATTGTCTCCACTGAGAGACAATTGCTCACATGTATGTTAAATGAACCTTAATATTTAGACATAAAACATCTTTTTTTTTTTTTTTTTTGATTAGTCCTATTTTGCAAATACGGAAGAAATTAATATGGGACCAGAATAAACAATTCTGTTTAACACAGTGAACTCTCTCACAATAACATTGGCAATGTGAATCAAAAATTTATTCAACAAAAGAAAAAAAATATCCTAAAGTCTAAACTTAAAAATTGTAATTTATGCACCGATTTTGAACAGGACAGACAGACTATATTTTCTTGTATTTTAAATCTGAAATTCAAGTTGCAAAGTAGACATCCTCACTGTGGTGAGGATGAAATTTCATCCTGAAGAAAATGACAGTAGCAAATTTTATATTTTAATTCCAATAACATTTATTTCATTTTATACCTCTATGGCTGCACTGAGGGAAACATTATGCTCATATTAAAGAAAAAAGTCAAGGAATTTAACTGGTTCAAGGTGGAAAAATTTTGACAATTACGTAGCAGAGATGAACATTTTAGAAGATACATTGAACTTTCTGCCTAGTGTTAAAAGTATGCTTACTTTGTCATTTTCCTATATAACTTTAATGTATTTCAGGTATAATAAAATGGTGTATTTGGATATCAATAGATAAGTATTGAAATTTCCATTTTTAAAAAATGTAGTTACATATATCTACATATTTAGCATTTGTAAAAACCTGCTTTAAACTAATGAAAATGTGTTTGTTACAGTGCTTTATTTAATCCTATCTGTGACTCAGTTCATCAAGTTTCCACCCATTTCTTTTACAGGATCTTTTGTGACTATATAGTTGCATGTTTTAAGGAAGAGATATATCATACAGGTATGTATACTGTGATTCATTTGTTTATATGTAGATGACAATGTTCCTGTCAGAAGTGATTTCATAGCCTATACAGTCAATGGATATTCACAATTAGTCAACATGAATTAGAAGATAAAACTGTATGTTATGTTACTGGTAAATAAAGCCATTCAAGTCTTTCTAGCCATAGTTCCCACTAGAAGATGCTAAATATGTAGTTAGAAAATACATTCTGTATCACATGAAATGACTGAACAATTGCACTGACTAGTGATGTTAAAACCTGACACAAATGGCAGGCCATAAAAACATAATATTTTTTTGAAAAGGCTCTCACTTGGATCAGTTCTTAAAAGAAAGTTCTTAAAAGAAAAACAGTAAAGCAAACAAACTTTTTTTTTTTTTTTATGCATGAACATTCTTCCTTACCAAGTTTGAGTGCGGAGTGAACGTGCGCTAACTTTCTAAAACAGAAATACAGTATTTAAAAGTTTCTTAACTAGTGATAATATTAATCTATTATATCATGTTTGTGTCTTCAGTATGAAAAATAATGTATAATGCTACAGCTTTCCATCATAGGAAATTCAATAAAGTAAGCTTGCTATATGATATGTCATCCAGTGACCAAAGGACATATTTAAACCATGAAGTTTATTGAATATACAGATTAGTGATTACAAGTTATTTTACTGGTTATTTGAGTGAATCTTAAGAAATCAAAATGAATGCATTGCTGTGGATTGAAGCAAATGAGCACAGTATTATTAGTATTGTATTATCAAGCACAACTAACTTTTTGAGACAGTTAATGAAGCAGGGAATCATTCTTCCACTATTGAGACTAGATGCAGGCAAGGTATTTCTACATTTAAACTTTTTTTGTATTTCCCTGCCTACTTGAGACAAAACTGAAGTAGACACTCCCTGTAGTGTGACACTTCACAGTTTTGCTTTTGATTCATTTCCACCTGCTGCTAGATATATCTCACAGCTACTGGACAGGAACATTTAATATCACAGACAGCAAATTCAATTTCAAGAACATTGTTGCAGCAACAATGGTGAGCAGAACAGCAAATGAGAATAGGAAATGCACTAGTTAAACATTTTCTCTTCTTGAAAAGAAAATTTTCTATTTCCTTTACTGAATTATCCACAGGTCTGCCCTATTATTCATAATATAAATATTATGGTTGTTATTTGTAACTTGGGCCTATGTAACCTAGGAAAATTTTAAGGGACATTGTTATACTTAATCTAGTGTCATAAACGAGCCCTAAGTATGAGCCGAACCACTAAGGTTCAGGTCCTGAAATCTATGACCCATAAAAGAGATCAGCTGCTTAGTACAGAACATCAGTAGTGCAGAAAAGAACAAGAATTCTATAGCTACAATGCTCCAAAGAAGTCAGAACTTTCTTCTAAGGAAATGGGGTTGTGATTTGTCTTACTGCTGTCATTAATTGGAAGGGCACAATAAGCACAAGGAAAGGTGGTTAACATGGTGGAGACAGCAGAAAATTTGTGTACAACACCTGATAATGCAAACCCCAAAATGCACTTAATACTTTTTAAACTGTTAGCTGAGCCATGGGACTGTAATTTGATAACTTTTTAAATGACATTCAGTAGAAGACAAGACCCTCAGAGACATCTGTGTGTGGCAACAATGGAGAAAAGACTAGTGTAAATTTCTTGATTTAGGTTAATCATAAGGGTTTGGAGGCAAGACAGTGAAAGGATGCAAGGAGCACTCTTTAGTATGGAAGAGAAGAAACAGCTAAGACAAGTGTTGGGATTTTGCACTGTGAACAAAAAAAGAACATGTTTAATTTATTAGAAACTCAGAAATACATTAGAAAGAAAGGCATGAGAAACAATGTTAAGCTGCCAACTCATGATTTTTAGGAGATAAGGCAGAATGGTGAAAAGCATTAGAGAAAAAAGGCAAAACAGCTTATCATAAAGCAGATGTTGTATATACTCCCAATATGAAAGATTGTATGTCCTGGAAGAGACTGAAAAGGGCTTCTGTAATGGAAGGCAAAGCAGGAAATAAAACATCAGAGGTGGCAATGATCAGCACAGAAATGATTGCTCAAGATTCAGGGAAGAGATGCATGAGAGAGTGTAAGGGACTGGAAACTTGTCTGTAAGGGACTAGAAACTTGTCTCAACATTGGTGGCAGGCAAGCTTAACTACCAAAGCTTAACCAGCACGGCAACTGAGTGGGGCAGTTTAATCACCAGTTTCAGCCCATCGAGTCCCACCCCACCGGAATGGCCTAATCACCACGGCAATTGAGTGGGCCATTTTCAGCCCATTGAGTCCCACCCCACAGGAACGTGTGTCCTGTTATCTTGGAGTACACGTCCTCTGCGCATGCGCCCGGGCCCAGAGTCGACTGACAATGGGGAGGGGGCTCGGACCCCCTAGAACTTTCCAGAAGACTCTAGTGACGGTACTGGGCATGCGCCCCACTGCCGAGTGGGAGGCGTGGGTATGCAAAACAGTCATTGACTATGCAAAAGACAACCCTATGAACGGGGAACCAGCGGAGACCAAAGAGAGCCTCCAGGAACATCTAATCACCAGATTCGAAGATACATCAGGCCGGACCAGCCGCACGGACCACGTGGATTGCTCAGGCCGCATGGACAGCACATAGACCCGTGGTGGTAGCTATTACAACACTCCCGTGCCGTTTGTTTCTCCCCTCTCTTTCCCTTTCTCACTTTTCCTCCTTTTCTCTGCTTTTCTCTCGCCATTTGTTGTTGGCCAAATAAAGTGACTTGGCACTTGACTCCGTTTTGAGTCTCAATTCTGTTCCCGAGAATGTAAAAGGAACCTAGTCACGATAAAACATTGGAGTTAATCAGAAGTTAAGCCCAGCCGCCCCCAACCTCCCAGAATTATCTGAGGTCGGTTGGAAAGCAAGGGGGTTTAACCTCTGCCAAATTGTTCAACCCAATAGTGGATAGTGACAGAGAGAAGACCTGAACAGCAAGGAGAGACGCCACATCATTAAATTGAAAAGAGATGAGAGGCAAAGCAGCATCTCCCAGAAGGAAAAGCTCATTATTTATTCACTGTTGTAATAAGCACACATGCAAACTGATAACTTTTTTGGGCCTAGGACAAGTGCACAGAAGGAAAGAAGGATGAAGTAAGAATAGTCAAGAAATGCAGACATAATCAGAGAATCATTGACGTGGGTCAAGAGTGAGTCATTTCCAGAGAGATTCAGAGGAAGCAGCATAATATTTAGTGTGTGGAGTGCCTTCCTGGAGGACCCTTTTATTTATATTATATTATTCATGTAAAAAACATTGAAAACATCACCTGCTGACTTAAGTATTTATGCAAGAAACTTAATTACCCCATTTACTAACTGGACAAAGTGAAAAGGTTGATTGTGGAAGGCCAAAACCAGGCCTGTGAAAAAAAAATCCATTTTTGTTTATTTGTACTTAATGTGAAATATCAAAGAAACTCTTCCAACAGAAGGGTTAGTTTCCCTAATATTAGTATGTTACACGGTGAGTTAATGTTGTATGCAAAGTTAAGGACAACAAGGCTACACTAATACCATAATACCATTAATACCTGATACCACAATAGTAAACCACAAAACTGTAAGAGATCCCTCAGGTCACTGAATCTAATTCACTGCTACTGTAAGGAATTATATTATATGTTAGCCCTTAATTAATTAGTACATGTAATGTACTACAAAATCAAAATTGCCAGCTTGCTCAGACAGTTTTTATGAATGCATCTCTTTTCTTACAGTACTGTATAATAATTAATTATTTCAGTTATAAGGATCCATCATAAGACCTACACTTAAGAAATTATTTCTGCTACATTCCTCTATATGAGTACATTTTTAGGCAAGTTGCCTACAGAATTTATTTTGGTTTTCAGAGAAGTTTTGAGAAAAAGTCTACAAGCCAAGCCCTTTATCCAGTCAACAAAGAGGAAATACTTTAGAGACATGGACATTACCTGATTTGTTGATGTTCAATCAGTCAGGTGGTCCAGCTGATGTCTCAAAGCATGTTATATTCAGAAATTGCAAGCATAAACTATGAGGAAGTACTAAATCGTACCATTTAAATAATGCAAATGGAAATACTATCTCTTTGTATACTCATCAACAAGTTTAGAACAAACAGACAAAGGAACATCAGGTGTTCATACTTGTTGGATGACCTCAATTACTATGAAATTAGCAGAAGAACCTCAAATACAATGAAATTAGTGGAAGAAAGAAGATTAAGGTTTTAAAAAAAAATGCCTTTTAGTTGTGAAAGTAGATGGATACTTTCTCAACAGTAATTTGTCTATAAGCTAAAATTGCATTTTTACTATTCAAAACTGAACTAACAACTAAGCCATATATTTTGAAAGGTTCTGATAATTTTAAAATAACATTATATGATTTCGATTTGATCTTCTCCATCATATGAAGCCAAGCCAAATTACAGTCTAGATTAAGTGAAACAGTAAGCAAATGTGTGTTCAGAAACCAATGCACCAGAGCATTTTACCAGAAAGTAAATGCACCAAGCACTGTTGTTTAGGTGATATTAAGGTCAAGGAGACTACTCATATATTTGAAGCTTTGAATACACTTAATTTTTTTTGCTAGGTTAGGGGACAAATATGATAGAGATTTCAATAAGCATAAAAATATTTTAGCCTTAGTTTATTAAGCAGTGATAAAAGAACATAGAAGGGCTGTAAATAGGAAATAATCTTTGAATAAAACATGTTAAAATATGTACAAATAAAAAAATGAAACATAGGCAGCAGCTAGTCTTGGATTTCAAGTTGAGCAGACTGACACAATGCCGAGAAGTGAACTGTTAAAATTCACACTGTCATATGTGAATTTGACTCTCTTTCCCAAACCTTATAACATAGCTACAGAGACTCTTGTCAAAGAAATGTGGATCTATTATATAAGAACCCCATTAAATATATCATGTTCAGTTGTACCACAAGACGTGTTTGCATGTATGGAGGGTTTTTTTATCTTTTCGGCATCAAACAAGGTGACAATCTTAACTGGTTTGAAGACTCAAGAGTAGAGAAGAAAGCTTTGAATAAACTAAGAAGTATAGTTTTATCAACATCTTTTAAAAAATAAAGTATGTATCATAAAGTATTAGATATTTTAAATATTCAGTCTTCGTGCTAACTTCTGAAAAAACATTCTGAGAAAGAAGATTTAAATTACATGTTCCTTAAAAATATATTAGTTACATAGAAGTGAGGTTTAGGAATCAATATCTTATATTAGATAAACTTTCATATTATCCCTTTCCTATATCAATTAATCTACTAAGTCTTTTCAAGGAAACTTTGATTATACTGACATCTACAACATTCAATCAATGGCTTTGCGACAGAGCTATAAATACCTGTGCAGCAAGAGAGGGAAAGGAGAGACTATTTGCAGAAACCAAGGATTATGGCACATCTGCAATCACCTACAACGTCAGCATTCATACAGTAAAATGGATGATGATAAAAAACCATACACCTGAGGGGAATACATTATCTGAAGCTAGCATAAGTGGCATCAAAGCTTCATTATTGTGGAAATGTTGTAGAGTACATGACAGCAGAGGAATTCAGTTGAGACAGGTAATTTTAATTTTTATTGATAATATGATCACAGGTGTGCTTTTAATCATTTCACCACTTCAGGTTTCTCATCAACTGTCACTAATAATTTCATATGACAAGCACAGTGCTCTTATGACATTACAAATACAACCTAAGGTTGCTTACAATGCCTGCTGACTTGCAAGCCACTCTCTCTATTGTCAGGGCACAACTCCAGAAAGTCTATTTGTTTAGTAAACTAGAGGTCGCTCAACCTCTCTATGATGCTCTGTGGCATTTGTGTTTTATGCAAAGTGTGGCTGATGTAACCAATGTAGGCAAAAGTTTTGACAGTATTCTTCCACAGAAACTGTACCTTCTGGGTGAAGATGAGACGGAAAAGAGGCAGGACAGGATTCATAAGGACCATGAAAGATATAGGATCAAAAAGCTCAGATCATTTAGGAACATATCATTAAGCTGAAAACCAGGACAGTCCTAACTTAACTGAATCTGTTGTATTGCATGGCCCAATTTAGCTCTATCAACACTGCACTGTCTGAGGTCTAGCAGGAGCCAAGAATGTATGGTTCAGCAAGAAGTATACGCAATAGTAAAAAAATACTGTATTGTGAGAACACAAGCAAAAAATATTGGAACTGCAAAAGCAATGCATGTTCAGTTTCACATACTATTTAGGTAATGGATCATACATATGTATGCGTAATGGGTTCAGTCAGAAACTTTACATTTCCCTTCTTCACCCTGTATACTTAAGTCCTAGAATGAGGAGTTCTACAAAGCACAAGTACTGTGAAAAATGTTATAGTGTTGACATTTGATTTTTTTTTTTTCAAAATTCTTGCTACCATTAAGATACCTATGGAGTTTTTAAAAACAAATACTTTGGGCAAAATTAAAATACAAATTTTGTTTGAGTTTATTGATAAGATCTGTCAAATGAGCTATTCCACCATAACACATAGTAAAATTCAGACCTCATATAGTGTTAAATTTTTCATTTTAAGGTATATTTCCTATGTAAAATTTTTGACCTTCATAACTAACTTAATCAGGAACACATAAGCACTACTATTATCACTAATAATGATATTGTAATATTTATCTAGGGAATGTTTTTTACATTAATATGATTTTTTTTTTTTTTACTAAGAATGGAAAGAAACTGTTTTAAAACAATTTTATAAGAGAGAAGTGAAAAGAAGAGAAGGGACTAATTTAGGGAATTTATCCAACCTTATCCAGTCTATATTAACTACTAATTCTTCATTAAATGAGTACACAGAAAACATGATCAAGATTATATTCCCTTCAACAGATCTTGCCTTGTTGCATATCTTTAGAGGTTAAGAAACTGGCTTAACACAGGGAAATGCATTTTAGTTTTATGAGATATTTTCATACTCTAATTTACTGATGATTTTATAATACTGTTTTAGCATGTGAGTTACAAGGAAAATTGCAAAAGAGCTCTGAGAAGCCTCTCAATGAATTTCTAATATGAAATGGAGGTCTTCTATGTGAGTGACAATTAGAATAAAGTAACTAGTATTCTATCATGTGGCCATAATGCCATTTAATTTAGTAATGTCACACTGGAGCCACTAATAACCAGGAGTAAAATAGCTTCTTTTGGTAAAAAGTGCTTTGACATATTATTAATAATATATGTGCTCACCTCTGCTTTCCATCATTCCATTTATTGGTTTGTTTCATTTGTTTTGCAACTGCTTTGTGTTGTAAATGTATGTAATCTCCATACTAGCATAGTATGAATCTGATAATTAAATGTAACTGTTTTGTAGTAATTTAAGAAATCCAGAAGGAAAATGACCAGCTTTCTTAGCAGTTACAACTATTCCACAGTAACAGATGTAATGACATCAGCAATGACATGGTAGTATAATTTTTCCTTTCTTAAAATATTTTACTTTAAGATGACAGTTATAAAAATGGGAGTAGCAGGATTTAAACAGTCCCATATCACAATATTCAAATATTTTTGATATGCTGAAAATTATTTCCCATGAGGGAAGGATGAACAGAAGGAATCTATTCTCTTCTGCTTCCTATTTGTATAGCACAGGTGTCAACCAAAGTAACAACACAGCAAACAGAAGGGATAAAATCTTGGCTACACTGAAGTAAATGGCAAATGTCCCATTGGCTTTAACGGGTCAGGGTTTTTCTAAAACTGTTTTTAAAATCACAGTTGCCAGAGTGTGAGACACTGCTGAAGAGTGTACTTTCTCCTCTGGTGTGAGATGAAGGCAGATTAGAAGTACATGGTAGTCAGAGCAGAACTTTGAACACTGCCACTTCATGGCAAAGTTAACATGCTGTAGAGTGCAGAGCTCTTCTAACCAAAAACAATGAATAATTTGCTTCTTTCTTTTGACATTGCCTCATAAATAAAAGATAAGGTGATGATGAATTATAGTTTGTAAACAGTAGATCCAAATAATCATCACTGATTTTTAATAAACTGCAATGAAAACTGATTCATACAAAACAGAAGTTGTACTGCAGCAATAAATATGTAGGAGGCACTGTACGTTAAAACAATTGTTGTGCTAGTTCTTTCAATATTAGTTTCTATCTGCATAGCTGTTGGCTGGAAACCAATAGGAAAATATTTCTTCAACAGGTTGAAACAAATCAGCCTCTCAACAACTCACTTTTCTTCCATATTTCAAGTTCAAAACTTTTCCACTTTGCCATGAAATCACCCTGCTGGGCAAATGCAGAACACTAAAATTTAAAATTAAATATATTGTTATCAAAATTTAAAAGCATATCGTGATATCCATTTAAAATAGGTATTACATTAACATTGAGAAAGTCTGCCTTTTCCTTCATATTCATTGCTTTCAGAAAGCTATTTATCCATTTTAGCAAGGTAATTCTAGTGGTACTGGTATTAGAAGTTCCATAGAATGGTATAGTTTCTGGCAGCTTATGAAGGGTAGACCCTCTCTAGTGAATCTCATTGTCAAAACTGTTGAAGCATGCTTTGCACACATATAATTACTACAGTTGATCCAAATTCTACAGTAATTACAGTAATAGAATAAATAGGAACATGGCAACATATCACCTAAGAATCCTCTGGCGGCACAAAGATAAGTACCATTGCTATGCACAGCTTTGTCTAAGCCTTTTAAGACACTCTCCAAGATTCCGTTATGTAAGTAGCAAAAGATCAGCTTTCAGACTCCTTTTTTCAGACTCCTTTTTTAATTCCCAACAGAGTAGTTGCACATTTTGTGGCTGACTGAAGTTATTTGTGTTTGCCAACATCTTTGAGGCATGAACAGAGGTAAAGAGATAGGACAAAATACACACGCAAAAATTTTCCTTTTCCTTACTTGAAGAGACCCAGCTGGCAAAATTCAAAGCTAGAAGGTTGCTATCTTTCTATTATATTTTTTAAAAATTACAAAACCCTGATTACTTCCCTTTCTCAACTCCAACATTTCATCTTTTTCAGGACCTACCAGTCCAGTGCAGTTTATGCTGGGTGGCCAAAAACCCCAGAGCCACATGTTCCCTTCTCCTTATATTTGGAACTTTTTGTGTTCCCTGGAGTCTACCCCTGTAGAATGGCCAGGCTGAATAAGGTTAAATCACAGACTACCAAGAATGTGATTCATCTTAAAAGCTAGTAATTTTCCATTTGTGCAGATTAGCCTAAAAAAAAATGAACAAGACCTGTCACAATCAAGCCTATTAGGACCATATGTTTTTCCAAAATCTGGAATGTTACACTGCACAAGATAATCAAATTCCCACTCACCCCCCACCAAGAGGCCCCCAAAGGAATGGAGGTTCACTTAACATTTATAATCAATGCAATTGTCATAGCAAAAAAATACCTTGTAATCCCCCGCTTACTTGCAGACCAACAGAACCTGCAATGTAAGAAAAAAAAAGTCTGCACAATTAGTCTTTGAATACACACACACATATGTATACAAACAGAATATTCTTTTAGAACTAGTATGTAAGTTTTCTGACAGTGTAAACATAGGTATAAAAGCAGCCGAGCATTCAGTATTTTCAACTTCATGTCCTGAAAAACATTTGAGAAATATAGCAAGTAACAAGCTAACTTAAAACATATATTGTCAGATCAGCTAATTACCTAGTATTTTTAGGCTGGCAGTGAGCCAATTCCCTTTCTGAGAGCTGGTGAATGTTTTAGCAGTCAAACTGCATTGGTTTTCATTTTGCAATATGTTTGAAAATACTACTGTATAATGGATATGTCTTGAGTTGCCCCTTTCTTAAATGGAAAAAAAGAATGCCCTCCCTTCAAAAAAGGTAAAAAACAAAGTGTCATGTGTATAAAGCTTATATTTTTTCCTGGCCCAGATGAGTCTTAATCACAGACAAAAAACACTCAGCACTGGGTCCTGAGGGAGTACAGACAGAAAAAAAAAGGTCAAGATCTTAAAAAAAAAAAAAAAGGAAAGTCTGCTTTTCCTATGCCAAAGAGCTCATGTTCCACTTACATATTTCATAAAGTGGGCTTATTTTAATGTTTCTCAATTTATTTTTTTTTTTTACATCAAACCATGTGTGAGTTCAATCTATGTGTAAGAAATCAAACTTTCCAAATTTCAAGCAAATGCGATGCTGGTAAGAATTCTAAACATAACATTCAAGATGACATATTAATATCAGTCCCTTTAAGAAGTCTACAGTATTTAATTTCCACTTTCTAATTTTAAAGATGAGAGAATTTATATTAAAAAAACAGTAAAGAACTTCTCTGAACTTGAAATAATAGCACCAGTAGCACCTCTCTTTACTGATGGAAATTGAGTTGCCTACAAGACTCATTATGACCTCAAATTAGTGATCACGTATTTCCTATACAGGAGACTGATTATCATAATCTAAACCAACAAGATACTCAGTCCTTAATTTATCTCCCATTACACAGCAATACAAAGAATTGCTAAAAGCTTTTCAAGATATACAGTGAAATATAAAATTTAGCAAGGAACTAAAACTGCTGTAAACCAAAATATATGACATCTATTGATAAAAAAATATAAGTGTCAGGGTCTGTCTTAGTACAGTAAATTTAATATATGTGATCCAACATTTGTTCTTCCACCTCCCTGTGTAAGACTAAGGGAAACGTCTCCTAAAACATATTGTTATTTACAGAATATACTGCAGACACCACACACACATACCAAAACAACAACAAAAAAAACCAACCAAGGTTCATCCATGAGTTAGACCATAGAAAAGAGAACTATTCTCTATAACCTTCATTGCAAAATACAGAGCAGTAAATCCGGGGGTGGGGGAGGGGGGGAGGGAAATAATTTAGCCGTTGTGCCCTTTCCAGGCAATTTTAATTTAACAGTACTGTTAGCACCTTTACTGGATTCGTCATTTTTAATCAAGAAGACCAAAGAGCAAAGAGCGAATGTAAGGACCTAAATGGTGTCACAGTGCCAGGATTCTTGATAAAAACAGGGTATGCAGAGTTAATTATGGCTTTCCCATAGACTATGTCCATTGTATTATTTAAATCTCTATTCTTCACCTAGGCAATAAAAAGACACTTGGTATATGAGGCAGGTCAAAAGAGTACTAGCAATACAGACACAAAGGTCTGCAAAAGTCTATAGTCTTCACAAGCCCTTTAACCATGGATCGTCTTGGTTTGTTTTCATTCACAGTTACAGAATCATTTCACTCTCCTTAAGAGAGCAGGACAGAAAACAAAATGTTGACTGGAGAGTAAGAAAGGAAAAACTTCGTATAGACGACTTTTAGAGGTCTACATGGAGAATGTGTGTCTTCAGTGTTGCCTTGTAGCATGATTTTAGGAATGCTCATACCTCAGTCCTGTGCATTATTAGCTGATACACTCTATTTTCATGCGTGCACAAATACCCACACACACAGCACCCAAGGCAACTCTGATTTACTGCTTAGAGTCAGTATCTGAATGTATGTAAAGTGTATGCATACAAACAGAGCCAGAAAGATTTTCAGTGAGCTTACTAACACAGTACAGTACATATCCAATGAACCATAAATCTCAAAATATGTACTTGTGCTAGTTATGAAAGTCTTTTTCTCATGCAGTACTGATCAGAAATGTATAGGCAAAGAAAATGAAAGCTTCTGGAAAGAAAAAGCCTCATGTAAGTGACACTTCATTGAACAGTCAGTGGGAAATCATAACTCCACAATGTCTGCTTCAACCCTACAAATAAAATTAATTTAAATTAAGTACATAAATAACTTGCTATGCACATATCAACGTAATCAATAAGCAACAGACTCCTAATCACAACTGCCATTAAGATTTGTAGTGAAAGATAAGAATAAAGAGTTAATTGCAATCAGAAAACATGCTGAGTAGAAATAAATTACAGTGGATTTTAAACAGTGTTAAAGAAAATAAATGCTCAGCTGAAGTTTACTGTAGCATATGAAAAGCTCCAAAACATGAGGCCAAACTACATCTTCTTTTCCTTATTCCTCATCACTGCTTTTCTAAAGTATGTAACAATTCTTTTTCCTTTGCTGACTTTGTTTATATCTTGAAACAAATATAAATCTAAACCTACCATCAGCTTCAGATAATCTTTGAAAGAGAAAACAAACTCTAAAGACTCTTAAGTCTTTATTTTATTCCATGATACCATACCATCACTTGTAGTTCTCTCCTAGAGTAAGTTTTCTTGTGACTTCAAACTTTTTTCTTGCAAATGACTTCCCTATTCAATATTTTGCTCTAGTTTTACTTTTGAAAGAGCTTTCTGTACCACATAAGAACATTCCTGTTGCTTGTTTCTTTTTGCCTTCTTTCCACCCAAGGTCCCCAGTATCAATTCCCTTTAGGTTTTGATACTCCATTTTCTATCTCTCCTCCCCATACTCCTCTCAGGTTTACACTTCTAGCTTCTAGCTGAAAAGGTTAATACATGCTCCTACCCTTCCCCAAAGTCACCTTTTCCTTCCTTTCCTCTTCTGGTATTTCTCTTGCACTTCTGTGACGGAGTGCGGGTTTGTGGTATTCTTAAAGGGTATTCTGTAGCAAAAATAAATCATGTGTGAAAAAAGGGGAAATGGGCAAGATCCTCAAATTTCAATGCAGTACTGTTTCTAACTGATTGCCAGTTTTTGCTTGTCTTCCTTCTGTTCTCTGCCTTGATTTCATCTTTGGTGAGTAAGTAAATTGCTACGTTTCCTCCTGTTGGTCTCTGATCTTACTACTGATTTTCTTCTCTGTTTGGCCTTCTATTTCCTTCATGCTTTAGACAATACTATGTTTCTTCCGCTAATAGCCCTCATTTTTCTCTGTTCTGCCAAATTATAATCCATATCTTTTGTTTCCTGTATCTCAGAAATCACAAGGTTGTCACTGCTGTTATTTTATTCACTGTTTTTGTTAATAGTCATGACTTTTCTTGAATTCCTTGTCTACCCTATCCTTCACTAGGACAGCAATTGAGGGTAACAGAGGAAAAACAATGATGGAAACAAACCTTTGCCAGTAGTCATCCTTTATTAACAACAGGAAAAGTGAGCATCCTTCCATTTCCTCCCCAACTCAGCCCAAATTCAGGTTTCGTTAGTTTCCTCTCCTTATGTAACAGCAATACAAGAAGGCTATTTTAAGTATATGGCATATTCAGAATTGCATATATCTCAATACCAAGATGATGTTACACACCTCTTCCACAGGAGGGTAGCTTTCCCAAAATTATAGGGCCCATAGAAATAGTAAACCTTCATTTCAACAAAGTGGTTCTGCTGTCCAGAAGTTACCTCAAATGTCTATAGCATATTCTTCATGCACCCTACATTCTTAAAGCAGCTCAGGGAATTCTGTTTCCAAGAGAAAACAGGACAGTTTCCTCTAATTATTTCTGTTTGAAAAGATAGTTACTTGTGACATGAATGATTGGGGTGTAATTCTTCCCTTGATGACTTATTGCTCAGGGACACTAATGACTTCAGTAGAAAACATGGCTGAGCATCCTATGATACAATTTGCTTCCTACTGTTTTTGTGTTTACTGAGAACGAAGATTACTCTAGGGAAGATACTGTATATACAGCAGAGAAACTAATTATGTCTGAAAAAGATGTTGATGGATCAAGAATAAATAAGCAAAGAGTTGCACACATATTCAAATAAAGAGCTTAAGCTAATGTAAATATATACATACATAGTTCAACAGTGTAGAAACTATAGCATGCATGCTAGAATCAACCCATATGCTATCATAACTAACATAACATCTGCTAAAAACTTTAAAGCTCCCAGCAGTTTGCAATATGTTTGTAGTTCCTGAACACCAAATCTCAGATTTAGGAGAGACAAGCTGTGACACTGAATCAAGAAGTGTGAGACAAGGTAATGAAGAGAAGGAAATGTTTTTAGCAGACTGAATACATCACCATAGTCTTTGAGTGAGGGTATGGTCCCTAAACGTCACTTGATGCAAATAAGCAATTTTCACTATATGGCATCATGGGCATAAAAATTACCAACATATTTTGATTTTCTTTTCACTCACAGGAAAAAGGGTTGTGTTGTAAATTAGTAAAAAAATTCTTAATTTATGAATGAAGTAAATACCTTCACTGATTTCTGTCAACATAAAATATAAGTATTTATAAATTGTACCCATATAACTTCTCTAAGCATGTGCATAAATGAAAATCTATTGTACATATGTAACAACTATAGATGGACTGTCTTCCCGCTAAAACATTTGATAACAGAAAAACTCAAACACACTAGACAGTTCCTCATTAAAAAAATAAACAAAAATGAAACCAACCCCCTCAAGCCACCCCACTCCCCAACAACAACAAAAAAACCCCACAAAGTGTAATGAGAGGCTTTCTCAGTCTGGTGAGGAGCAAGTGTATTCCAAGGCTTATAATCTGTTCTGACTCACCACAATTATGTCTATATAAAAAAACCTACAGGTGACTGCACTACCAAAAGGAACATGAGAAGAGAGAGGGAGACAGATAAATGGAACAAAATGCAAAATGTGAATGCCACAATTATTTACATCATTACATCTGAGATGAATATAGACTCTTACTCAGTATATCTTATGAAAATAGATGTGATTTCCTTGAAATTTTGTATGAGCTTAAAAAGTCAAGAAATGTGCTCATAAATTCCTATTTCTGTGGGTCAAAAAATAAATTTTTTCCACAATTTCTGTGTTCAGAATTTGCTGGTTAGCTTTAAATACCTTGATTTAGCAATTTTAATTTTTTAAATCATTATGCAAGATAATATGCATAAATATTTTCCACAAAGATATCTTAAACATATATAATATGAACCAAACATATATTATACGTACATAGTATGCACAAATATATAACACAATCTCATGGGGGTTTTTAGCTTTCTTTTAGTTTTGTTTTACCTTAGTTAACAATCAATGAGTGGGTAATGATAATAAAGCACAACTTTTCCTCACGATCCAGAATTTTGATTCCAACCACTGTCAAGCATGATCCCTCAAATAAATTGTTAAAGGAATTGTTTGCAATTAGTCAGTCATAAAGTAAGAATTTACAGTGGTGTATAAGGAAAGAAACTTTTTCTCCACAAGTCCCAAAGCACATTCCAGATAGATGTAACATTAGCAGCAGCATCAGAAGAGAGATTTTGCTGTGTGGAATCGAGAGATCACAAGTTAAGGAAGCAGAGTGAGAAGCAAATACTTAATATGCAACCATGGGTATTCAAAATTGTCATGAGGTAATATGTAATTATAAGTATGTGTTACTACACTTAGACCCCTTTTCTTCAATCAGGAAAATCTGGCCTACAAAGGGAACTCTTTTTTAGGAACCCTGCATAATCTCTTTATGCTAGTATTATTTTGTGCCATGAACATAGTAGTTCTTAGAAAATGTATGGGCTATTATTAGTGTGAGAATTAGAGTCTTTTCAGACAAGTGGTTCAGTGTAACCCTGCTCTACCAGGCTGCTGTGCACAGCATATACCCTTCTGTTCTGGCACTGCAGCAGTGTTGTAAATATCCTTCTGCTGCTGATGCTCACTCATAATGAGAAGTCAGCTAATTGAGGAATCAAGTTTTTTACATCAATTTTCCCACCCCATATGTCAGTAAACACAAAACCTTGGTATATTGTGTTGGGTTCTCAGGTGCTGGCAGCTAGGGACTGCAGGGAAGCAGAGATTTCCCTGCAGGTGTCAGAGAGGAGCTCACACAGGAGCAAGTTTTCTGGTGTGTGAGGGATCAACCCTGGAGCAGGGACAAAGTGCAAAGAGGAGTGGCAGAGAGGAACTGTTATGAACTGATTGCAACACGCAGTCCCCATCCTTCTGTTCTGCTCATGAGGGAGTAGGTAGAGAAGTCAGGAATTAAGTTGAGCCTCGGAAGAAGGAGGCAGCAAGGAGGAAGATGTTTTAAGTTTTGCTTTGTTTCTCATTATTCACTTTTTTTTTTAATTGACTATAAGTTAAATTAATTTTCCTCAAATTTAGTCTGCACTGACCTTGAAGGTATTTGGTAAGTGACCTCCCTGTCCTTGCCCTGACCTATGAGATCTTCCATCTTAATTTTGGCCCCTGCCCTGTTGAGGAGGGGGAGTGAGAAAGTGGCTGGGTGGGGGTCTGGCAGGTGGCCAGGGTCAATCCACCACATACGTGTTCAATGAATGTGGACATTTTATATGGATTTAATCAATACATCTTCCATATGAAACAATGTATCTGAGGATTGGGAGAGCTTGTGAGTGTGAGCTGCCCACATTTTATGCTTAAAATGGCTCTGTCAGAGAGTAAAAAAAATATGATGACAGGTTTCAGCATTCAATATCTGAAGAAAAACAAAATTATGTTCTTCATTATATAAGGAAGGACAATTCAAACTGTAAGTTCAAGCTGTAAATTCACAATTCAAATTGTTATGAATAAACCATTACCTACTGAAGAACAGTTATTGAAGAATATCTGTACATACAACTTGCTTTTTGATCCAACACTTCCAACTCCCACACCTTGACATATACATAAGTGTGTTGAAGGATATGATTCTGGAGCATTTCTAAGGTGACTGTTTTTGCTTAAGTCATCAAATGCTGCACTGAGCAATATGGAAGTGCTTTAAAAACAACCAAATAAAAAACAAACAAAAACCCCAAATCACTGAAAGAGAAAAACTAATACAGTCTGATATGGGTATGGAATAAAATTAACAAATAAAGCTAAGCCAGAAAATCAGATAGTACCGTAGAACAATAGCAATAATAAAAAAGACTGAACCCCAAATATTTACTCAAAAGAAGAGAAAAAAGCAAGTTCCATATGTGTAAGTACTAGTAAAACCACCGCTTATTAAGTTTCTGGGCAATGGCAGTCAAGCTCACAATCTTCCAACAGCACATTCAGAAAAGAAAAGTATATTGACTAAAAATGAAAACATGGATTCAGTTTTGCTTTACAGGAGAATGAGCAAAACAAAAGGCTAACTGAGAATGAGCCTTCATTACTAGTTAAAAATCTTCAGTCATCCATTTCTCTCTCCATCAGGCCAACACTGACTGTCAAATATTATATATTTATTTTTATAAAATCACTGAAGCATCTTGAAATTGGCTTGAAATTGGATTTTCAAGATGATTAAGACAATTTGTTGATTTATACAATGGCATTTTTATCTTCAGGATCCCTGGATACCTGATAAACTTCAGACCAGTTTTCACGTAAACAATACACTGTCTTGGGTGGGGAGCAGTGTGTATAAATCTCTCTCTCAATTTCACCTGTTAGGGAAAGAAGAGGATGCACCCTCATGCTTAATTCTTTTGAAAAAGTTTTTAAAATATATTTCATTGTTAAATAAATGAATGTCTGATTAGGGACGATATAAATATTTTATTCAGGAAACATGAACGGATAAGTCTAACTGTTCACCACTTGGCAGCAAGGTAAGATTAACTTAGTGAAGACTGCTTGTATTAACTAGAGAGACATTTGCATTAATTTTGGTATTTCATTTAGCTGTAGCCTGTTCTGAAGTCTTTACTGCCAAAGGACTTCCAAAACTTAATGTTGGTTGGGGTCTTGTGTAAAGAAGACAGCTTTGGTTTTGTTTTTCTTAGAAAGGTCATAGATCAACAGACATATAATGTGGTTTATGTTGCTTTTTTTAATAAAAAATAATCATGATTTTAATTTTACTATAGATATTGCTCCCTTACTTTCTTCATGTTTTCACCATCCTGTTGCTGAAATGAGAGTGAACACCCTGTGTAATTACAATGAATTATTAAGTCCCCAAATATTTATGAATTTTCTCCTTGGGGAACAGGAATAAGTATTTACCTTTAAAAAAAAATGTTTATATAGACCAAAGTATTGTTTACTAGTGAAATCTACATTGCAGAACAAAAGCATAAAAAAAGGAAAACCAAGAAAAAATTAACACTGAATCGTCCCTTAGTTGTGCTTCATTTTTAATAACATGCTAACAGTATTATCAAACTTTTTTTACAGTGGGAATCCTTTAATACTCTAACAAACCTGCTTACACACACAAGGAGTGTTACAGGTTTACTATACTAGATACAATTTCTAATACATGTTCTTTTAGGTAATCTATTCAACAAATCAGTACTGGTTTCTGACTAAAGCATAGATAATCTTACATTGTGTTTCCAAATGAAAAATATAGGTCTTACTAGTTGTTTTTCTTACCTAATGGTCCTAATCATTAACTCAAAATAGATTTTTTTGTTACATGGGCACTGTAGAAGTATATGGGAAATTTAATGGGAAATTTGAAGTGAAATTTAAAGCTATACATGTTTTCTAATGTAAATTGACTGGAGAAAATAAGAAAAATTCCAGTAACACTAAGGCAGAAATCAAAATAAATAAGGAATAATGAATTACTGCCTGCCCTACACCCATATTATATTACGTCCCTGTCAACTTACAGTAAAAGAAAAACCTCTACAGTCACTCCTCCAGGCAATTATTTTGCTAAATATAAACATGATCAATGCATAATAGTATTGCTCAAGGAATTTGATTGTTCAAGGCACCACTTTAACTGCATTAAATGTTCATTAAAGAGAATCAAGTGTGAATTTTAGGTCTACCTTTCTAAAAAGTCAAATGAGTGGATTTTGAGGACAATTTGTTCCCAGAATAGTGAATTTTAGAACAAAAAATGGAGTTTTGGAAAACACAATATAGTGATGTACAAATGTTTGAATATATACTTACCTCTTCAGCAGTGTTACACTGTTTTAGAGTAATTCTACTAAGTACTTTGTAGAACTGTTATACTGCCCTTTGAAATGTGTTTTTTAAGGTTGTTGACATAGTCTAGGACATATGAAATGATAAATTACTATAGATTTGACTGTATTCTCATTATATTGCTTCTTTTAAAAATGGAAATATAACGACCAGTTCTCTGTATTGTGAAATCTTACAGCATGAAATTACAATTCATTTCTTGCAGAGAGGGTTGGATGTGCATTCATATTAAATACAACAGTATAATGTGACAGATTTTACTCAGTTGTTTATTCAATCTGTGATAATGTAAATTGTAAATCATTATGCCTTGGGATCCTGTAGCAAACAATACTGCATATATGTCCATAAAATTAGAATGATATTCTAGTACCTATTTAAGTTATGAACTTTCTTTTAAACAGAGTTAAGTTCTGAGACAAATAGCCTAGCTTTCAGTGCATGCCAAACATCTACAATAACACCCATTTGCATATGATCATGCAAGACACAGTTGGGCCTCAAAACTTTTAATAAAAGGTATCCATGATTTTAACTTGACTAAAGACATAGATGGTTATTGGTTTTATATGTACATAGCCCTTTAGACTTCTAGATGATTAATATCACCGGGGCAGGACAGGAATATTGTCACTAGGGAAACTGGTTCGACACTGTTATTGCTTGCTACTTCAATTATTTGCTTGGTTACTAACACTACTTATGCCTAGATGCAAGGCAACATGCTTGTACTGTGTACATCACTCAGCACCAGAAAAATAGAGAAGTGGAATGGATGAGAGTAAAACAGCAACTTCTATGTGAGAGAACAAGAAAATGCATTTAGGGAGAATTCAGGTTCAAAAGAAGCTTATTGACAGTACCTCAGTCACACATTAGAAGTGTGTTTTCCAGTGCTAGTGATGTTACCTCCAGTATAATCCTGGATTCACTAAGGCTCTTTTGGCAACTAGTGTGAGAATTTATGTTACATGTAACATTAAAGACTTTTACTGTATGTTGATTATGCAAATTCTGGGTGTCCTGGTGGACAGTAAGCTGAACATGAATCCATGGTGCACCCTTGCAGTCATGGTGGGAAACTGTGTCCTGGGTTACATCAGCAAGATTACAGACAGCATATTAAGGGATGTGATAATGCTGATTTATTGAGCACTTCACAGAACTGCAGAGTGTCTGAGGCTGATTGGCACCTCTGGAGACTGTCTAGTGCAACTCCCTGTTCAGAACAGGGTTAGTTAATATAAGTTGCTGAGGGTATGTTTCAGGCAGGTTTTAATATCTGTAAGGATGGAGACTCCACAGCCTCTCTGGGCAACCTCTGCCAGTTTTTGACCACCTTCACAGCAAAAAATATTTTTCTTATGTTCGGATGGAATTTCAAATCTTTCAGGTTTTGCCCATTGCCTTTTGTGCTTTTCACTGGGCACATCTGAGAAGAGTCTGTCTCCACCTTATTTACACACTCCCACTTAGGTGTTTATACACATGGATAAAATCTCCTCTAAGATTTCTCTTCTCCAGACTGAACAGTCCCAGCCATTCTTTGTATGATGGATGCTCCCATCCCTTAGTGACTTTCTAATGGAACAGGTCAAATATTCTGTGCAGTTTTTGTCCTACAGTTTCATAGAGACTTTGAAATATCTGAGAGAGTCCAGCAGCTAATGAGGTGCTTCAGGGACTGCAGAATGTGACATCTGAAGACATAGGGTTTGTTCAGCCTGTAGAAGCGGTGGCTCTGATGGGAATCTGACTACCGTCATCCAGTACCTAGATGGTAGTTAGGGAGAAAATTAATATCTTCTCATAGATACATGGTGGTGAGGGTTAACAGACACAAGAAAAAAAAATCTAATTGGGAGAGCAATTAAGCATTGGAATATGTTGCACAGAAGGGGGGAGGGGATATAAACAGGCTTATTAGAGAGGAGCATGGGGGTGTCAGCCCATTGCTGGGGCTGAAACCGACAGCCCAGCTCAAGTGCATCTACACTAATGCACGCAGCTTGGGCAACAAATGGGACGAGCTGGAAGCCATTGTGCACCAGGATGGTTATGATGTAGTTGCCATCGCAGAAACATGGTGGGATGCCTCCCATGACTGGAGTGCTGCGATGGATGGCTACAAACTCTTCAGAAGGGACAGGCAAGGAAGGAGAGGCAGCGAGGTGGCTCTGTGTGTTAGGGAGTGTTTTGATTGTACAGAGCTTGACACTTGTGGTGAGGCAGAATGCTTATGGGTGAGGATGAGGGGGGAGGCCAACAGAAAAGATATCCTGTTGGGAGTCTGTTACAGACCACCTGACCAGGATGAGGATGTTGACGAAGAATTCTACAGGCAGCTGGCAGGAGTCTCTCAGTCATGAGCTCTTGTTCTCATGGGGGACTTCAACTTCCCAGACATCTGCTGGAAATACAATACAGCAGAAAGGAAACAGTCCAGAAGGTTCCTGCAGTGTGTGGAAGATAAATTCCTGACACAGCTGGTAAGTGAGCCTACCAGGGGAGGTGCCCTGCTTGACCTCCTGCTCACTAACAGAGAAGGACTGGTGGGAGAGGTGGTGGTCGGACGTCATCTAGGCCTTAGTGATTATGAAATGGTAGAGTTTTCAATCTTTGGTGAGGTAAGGAAGGGGGTCAGCAGCACCGCCACCATGGATTTCCGGAGGGCAAAAAGAGAGCCAGGGAGAACCTCCATCCTCTAGTGGATGCAAGGGGGAACATTGCCACTAAAGACGAGGAAAAGGCTGAGATACTCAACGCCTTCTTTGCCTTGGTCTTTAATGGCCCGATGAGTCATCCCCAGGGTACCCAGCCTCCCAAGCTGGAAGATGGGGACAGTGTGTGGGATAAATCCCCCATAATCCAAGAGGAAGCAGTCTTTGACCTGCTATGCCACCTGGACATCCACAAGTCTATGGGGCCAGATGGGATCCACCCAAGAGTGCTCAGGGAGCTGGCAGAGGAACTTGCCAAGCCACTCTCCATCATTTATCAGCAGTCCTGGATAACAGGGGAGGTCCCAGATGACTGGAAGTTGGCAAATGTGATGCCTATCTTCAAGAAGGGCTGGAAGGCGGATCCGGGGAACTACAGACCTGTCAGCCTGACCTCAGTACTGGGGAAGATTACGGAGAGGTTCCTCTTGAGTGTGCTCATCAGGCACATGGAGGACAATCAGGGGATCAGGCCCAGTCAGCATGGGTTCATGAAAGGCAGGTCTTGCCTAACCAACCTGATTTCCTTCTACGACCAGGTGACCCAGCTGGTAGATGAGGGAAGGGCTGTGGATGTTGTCTACCTGGATTCAGCAAAGCCTTCAACACAGCCTCCCGTAGCATTCTCCTGGAGAAGCTGGCGGTTCATGGCCTAGATGGATATACTCTTCGCTGGGTTAAAAACTGGCTGGATGGCCGAGCCCAGAGAGTCATGGTGAATGGAGCTAAATCCAGTTGGCGGCCGGTCACAAGCGATGTCCCCCAGGGCTCAGTTCTAGGGCCAGTTTTGTTTAATATCTTTATCAATTACCTGGATGAGGGGATTGAGTGTGCTCTCAGTAAATTTGCAGACAACACCAAACTGGGTGGTAGTGTTGATCTGCTCGAGGGGAGGAGGGCCCTGCAGAGGGACCTGGACAGGCTGGATCAATGGGCTGAGGCCAACTGTATGAGGTTCAATAAGGCCAAGTGCCGGGTCCTGTACTTTGGTCACAACAACCCCATGCAACGCTACAGGCTTGGGGAAGAGTGGATGGAAAGCTGCCTGGTGGAAAAAGACCTGGGGGTACTGGTTGACAGCCGGCTGAATATGAGCCAGCAGTGTGCCCATGTGGCCAAGAAGGCCAATGGCATCCTGGCCTGTATCAGCAATAGTGTGGCCAGCAGGAATAGGGAAGTGATCATGCCCCTGTACTCGGTGCTGGTGAGGCCGCACCTAGAATACTGTGTTCAGTTTTGGGCCCCTCACTGTAAGAAAGATGTTGCCTTGCTGGAACATGTCCAGAGGAGAGCAACCAAGCTGGTGAGGAGTCTGGAACACAAGTCATACGAGGAGCAGCTGAGGGAACTGGGTTTGTTTAGTCTGGAGAAGAGGAGGCTGAGGGGAAACCTGATCGCCCTCTACAACTACCTGAAAGGAGGCTGTAGTGAGGTGGGGGTTGGCCTCTTCTCCCTGGTAACAGACGATAGGATGAGGGGCAATGGTTTGAAGCTGCGCCAGGGCAGGTTTAGGCTAGACATTAGGAAAAACTTCTTCACCGAAAGGGTTGTCAGGCCCTGGAATGGGCTGCCCAGGGAGGTGGTAGAGTCCTTATCCCTGGAGGTATTTAAAAGAAGGATAGATGAGGTGCTTAGGGGCATGCCAGCGACAGGCTAGGGGATGAAACGCAAGGGTTAGAGGGACTGGGGGCTAGTATGAGCCCTCAACCCGTTGCCCAGCAGTGTGCCAGGGGCGCTGCAGCAAGGTTCAAGTCTGGCGGAGGTGAGCCGGAGGCTCCTGAGGTAATAGGAGCCAACAAGGAAAAACCCATGAAACACCTCAAAGGAAACAAGGAGTGTACTGCTATGAAGGTGATGAGGCCAACAGCTCAGATGAGATGCCTCTATACAAACGCACGCAGCATGGGAAACAAACAAGAGGAGTTGGAAGCTATCGTGCTGCTAGAAAGCTACGACCTGATTGCCATTACAGAAACCTGGTGGGATGAATCCCATGACTGGAATGTAGCTATTGATGGCTACAGGCTGTTCAGAAGGGACAGGCGAGGAAGGAGGGGCGGAGGCGTTGCCCTTTACATCAAGAAGTCATTACAGTGTGAAGAGCTGTCCCTGAAGAATAGCCACGAGCAGGTCGAAAGCTTATGGGTAAGAATCAGAGAGAGAGGCAACAAAGGGAACCTGGTGGTTGGTGTCTGCTACAGGCCGCCAGATCAAGAGGAGCCGACTGACGAAGCGTTCTTCCTCCAACTCCGGGAGGCTTCGCGCTCGCAGGCTCTCGTCCTGCTGGGGGACTTCAACCACCCAGACATCTGCTGGAAAACCAACAAGGCAAGATGTAGGCCATCCAGCAGGTTTCTCGAATGCATTGAGGACAACTTCTTAAGCCAGGTAATAGACACCCCTACCCGAGGGGATGCAATACTGGACCTGGTGGTCACCAATGCAAGCGAGCTCGTCGGAGATGTCAAGATCGGAGGCAGCCTGGGCTGCAGTGATCATGCGCTGGTAGAGCTCACGCTCCTGAGGGAAATGGGAAGAACAAAGAGTATAGTCAGGACCCTGAATTTTAGAAAAGCCAACTTCCAGCTCCTCAAGGAGATAGTCAGAAGGACTCCCTGGGAAACGGTCCTCAGGGACAGGGGAACAGAACAGAGCTGGCAGATCTTTAAGGAAGTGGTCCACAGAGCGCAGGAGCTCTCGATCCCGAGGTATAAGAAATCAAGCAAAGAAGGGAAGAGACCAGCGTGGTTGAGACGAGAGATGCTGGTCAAACTAAGGAGGAAGAGGGAACTGCACAGGCAGTGGAAGCAGGGACAGGCATCCTGGGAAGAGTATAGGGAAGCGGTCCGGTTGTGTAGGAATGGGGTCAGGGAGGCGAAGGCGTAGCTGGAGCTAAACTTGGCTAGGGATGCAAAGAATAATAAGAAGGGTTTCTACGGGTATATCAGCCGGAAAAGGATGGTTAAAGAAAGTGTACCCCCACTGATGAGCGAGACCGGCAAGCTGGTAACAGCAGACGAGGAGAAGGCTGAGGTACTCAACAACTTTTTTGCCTCAGTCTTCACTAGCAACCTCTCTCCTCACCCCTCCTGAGTTGATGGATGGCATGAGGAGGCCCGGGAGGGCAAAACCCCTCCTGCTGTAGGAGAAGACCAGGTTCGTGACCACCTGAGGAACCTGAATGCACATAAGTCCATGGGACCTGATGAGATGCATCCCAGAGTCCTGAGGGAATTGGCCAATGTAGTCACCAAGCCACTCTCCATGATATTTGAAAAGTCATGGCAGTCAGGTGAAGTCCCTGGTGACTGGAAGAAGGGAAACATTGTGCCCATTTTCAAAAAGGGTAGAAAGGAAGACCCAGGGAACTACCTCCCTGTCAGCCTCACCTCTGTGCCTGGGAAGATCATGGAACAGATCCTCCTAGAAGCTATGCTAAAGCACCTGGAGGCCAGGGAGATAATTCAAGATAGCCAGCATGGCTTCACCAAGGGCAAGTCCTGCCTGACGAACGTAGTGGCTTTGTATGACGGTGTGACAACAATGGTGGATAAAGGAAAACCAATGGATGTCATCTATCTGGACTTCTGCAAGGCCTTTGACACGGTCCCCCACAACATCCTTCTCTCTAAATTGGAGAGCTATGGATTTGATGGGTGGACTGTTCGGTGGATAAGGAACTGGCTGGATGGTCACATCCAGAGGGTAGTGGTCAATGGCACAATGTCCGGATGGAGACCAGTGATGAGTGGTGTCCCTCAGGGATCCGTACTGGGACCGGTGCTGTTCAACATCTTCATCAATGACTTAGACAGAGAGAGCGAGTGCACCCTCAGCAAGTTTGCAGATGACACCAAACTGAGTGGTGCGGTTGACACACCAGAAGGACGGGATGTCATCCAGAGAGACGTGGACAGGCTGGAGAGGTGGGCCTGTGTAAACCTCATGAGGTTCAACAAGGCCAAGTGCAAGGTCCTGCACCTGGGTCGGGGTAACCCCCAGTATCAATACAGGCTGGGGGGAGAAAGGATCGAGAGCAGCCCTGCTGAGAGGGACTTGGGGGTGCTGGTGGATGAAAAGCTGGACATGAGTCGGCAATGTGCGCTGGCAGCCCAGAAGGCCAACCGTACTCTGGGCTGCATCAGGAGGAGCGTGGCCAGCAGGTCGAGGGAGGGGATTCTGCCCCTCTACTCAGCTCTGGTGAGACCTCACCTGGAGTACTGCGTCCAGCTCTGGAGCCCTCAGCGCAAGAAGGACATGGAACTGTTGGAGCGGGTCCAGAAGAGGGCTACTAAAATGATCCGAGGGCTGGAGCACCTCTCCTATGAGGACAGGCTGAGAGAGTTGGGCTTGTTCAGTCTAGAGAAGAGAAGGCTGCGGGGAGACCTGATTGCGGCCTTTCAATACCTAAAGGGGGCCTATAGGAAAGAGGGGGAAAATCTTTTTAGTAGGGCCAGCTGTGTTAGGACAAGTAGTAATGGTTTTAAACTAAATCAGGGTAGGTTTAGGCTAGATATAAGAAAAAAATTCTTTACAATGAGGGTGGTAAACCACTGGAACAGGTTGCCCAGAGAGGTAGTGGAGGCCCCATCCCTGGAAACATTCCAGGCCAGGTTGGATGGGGCTGTGAGCAGCCTGATCTAGTTAGCAGTGTCCCTGCTCACTGCAGGGGGGTTGGACTAGATGATCTTTAGGGGTCCCTTCCAACCCAAAACATTCTATGATTCTATGATTCTATGGTTTAGTGGTGGGATGGCAGTGCTAGGTTAACGGTTGGACTCGATGATCTTAAAGGTCTTTTCCAACCGAGGTGATTCTATGATTCTATGAAAAATGGTGGAATCTTCCTTCACTGGAAATTTTCAGAAAGTGGCTTGACAAGGCACTTAACAACCTAATCTAAGGCTCTAATTTCAACTGGAGGTTTGACTAATTGTTTGACTGATGGTCTCCAGTGGTCTCTTCAAATCTAGACTTTTCTGTGATTCTATAATTTTATTAGAAAATTTATTCTTATGATTATTCAAATGATACATGTGAACTTAATGAGTTGGGTTTGCTACCTATGCTCCCAGAGAACAGTTTCCTTATCTGTAGCTTCCCCAATTGATATGAAATGACTTTCATTATCTATTCTGGTACTAACAGTGCTGACTTTTTTTATGGTTACAAAGAATTTCTCATTACAAACCATACAAACAATTGCCTGCAATTTTATAAAAAAAATTAAGAAATTGGGCTAAACTTTTTTTTCTTTCTTATATTTGTCTCAGGATATTTTGCATGCCCTGTGCTATGTTCCAGGACTTTTCTTCCCTCTTTCCTACAAAATACACATCACTCTACCAAAGGCACAATCTTCCATAGATGCACATGGAGCTCCTGAGTAAAGTCAGACTAGAAAATGCAACATACCAGTGGAAGTAGGGACTAGTGACCTAGGAAGAACACAGAGACACTGTCCAAGCATGCAGGGATAGGATTAGTAAAGCCAAAGCCCACCTAGAGTGGCATCTGGTAAGGGATGTGAAGGGAAAAATGGTTTTTATGTGTACATCAGAAAAAAAACGCAGGCCCACTGCTGATCAAAACAAGGGACCCGATGACAATGGACACAGAAAAGACTGAAACAATCAATGCCTTCTTTGCCTTGATCTCTAAGGGTAAGACTCAGGTACTTGAGATCAGCAGAAAAGTCTGGAGGATGAAAGACCTACACTCAGTGGAGTAGGCAGGACCAGGTTAGGGATCATTTAGCAAACTGAACATACTCAGGTTCATGGGACCTGACAGATTGCGTACACCAGTGCTGAGGAGTTGGTTCATGTCATTGCCAGACCACTCTGAATTTATCTTGAGAGCATGTGTTGACTGGGGGAGGTCTCTGAAGACTGGAAGAATGTAAAGGTCACTCCTCTCTTCAAGAACAGAAAGGAGGAGGATCTGGGGAAACTTGCTTTACTTTTCACTACATTTTTAAAAAATATTATTATTACAAATATAATTATTACAATTATCATTATTATTTCCATTATTAAACTAGTCTTATCTCAACTCATGAATTTTCATGCTTTTCCCCTTCCAATTCTCTACCCCATCCCACTGTGGGGAGAGGGTGAGCAAGTGTGATGCTTAGTTGCTGGCTGGAGTTAAACCACAACAGTGACCAAGCACTAGCACAGGTTAGCTAGAGAGGTTGTGGAGTCTCCATCCTTGGAAATATTCAAATCAGCCTGGACACAGCCCTGAGCAACATGCTTCATCTGACCCTGCATGAGCAAGATGGTTGGACTAGTTGATCTTCAGAGGTGTCAACCAGCCTCAGACACTGTGGTTCTTCTAGATGTCTCCATACATCCCAGAATAAATAAAAAGAACAAGATAAACCTGCAGCCTTCCTCCCTGACACTCATTTGTTTCCCTTTCACTGAGCTCTATTATGACAATAAGTGCCCAGAAAAGTGCAGTAAAATATATGTCTGCCTTGAATTACAGATTATATTTACCAGAAGTAGGTGGATAACTCAGAAATTCTGTAAGATAGACATTCAATATTTTACATATTGTTCATGTCAAAGCCTGAAAGTATATCAACTGTAATTCCACTTCTAAAATTTTGTAAAATTGATTGTGTAAAAATGTTAAGCATAGGGAAAAAAACATTTAAAATATAAAGGAAATTGCAGAAAATATCTGCTCTACACCAACAAAAACAAGCTCTTGTTCTTCTTTGTATGTTCCATCTTCCACCAGCTCCAAGCAAGCAAATACATTTCAATTATAGCCTCTGGATTCCTTCATAATCTCCTTTTCAATTAGTAAGAATGCAAACAAACAAGGCTTCAAATCGCTTCTGCTTGGCTGCAGATGTACATTTCCTGCTACTTTTTCCACAGTGCTATATTGTGGTTTTCAGTGTGTTGTAGAATTACAGTAGTACCTCCTCCCCTTTGATCTAATAGCTACTTTGAGTGTTCTGAGTGACTGACAGTGTGTTCAATGACCTTCAGAAATAAAAAATACTTTTTTAAAACAAGATTTAATTCAATGCAATTTGTCAAGCTTGCCTCAATTTCATTTAGTTCATATATACTTGCAAATCCTTTGTAGTGTTAATGACATTATCTATCTTAGTGTATTCATTGACAATAGGAACTGTTGTATGCTTTGTGGATCTGCTTTGAGAGAGCCCAGGTGGGATGAATGAAATATATTTAGCAGAAAGTGAGAAAAGGAGAAAGAAAATTTGTATGTATCTTCAAGAGCTTCTGTCTCTGAAAAAAATAGTGAAATCTGTCGATTTAGTGAAGATCTTAAGTTAAATCATGCCCACACAATGACACTGTCTTCAATCTCTCAGTTTTAACTAATCTAAGCTATTAAAAATAATTATGAAAATTTAAAAATTGTTCCAATTGTGATGCTCTTTGCCTTAACTACTGTTCTAGCCAGATGTAAAAATAAAACTAGAAACATCCTTTATGTATACAACTAACTGTAATCATAAGTTTCAATTTCGCATGATTTACCTTGAAGAAATTGTAGTTAAAAAATATTTTTATATATCTGCAATCTATGGAAATGAAGGATTTGCAGATGAATATAAAAAAAAGTCTTGCAGTTTCTTTACAAATTCAGAACATCTACTTGATTCTGATATTTTTGCTGTAAGAAACCAAAGCCATTCAGTAAGCAAAAAGCAAAGCGTATATCATTAAAGAACAATAATGCTATTTACTCATTAACCACAAAATAAAAATTTTCTAACAAAACATGCTTTTCAATAACAGAACATCATCAAAGTAAAAGGAAAAAATATGTAAAGTAAAAAATATTATATTGAAACTTGCATGTGTTAGCTTCACACAGAAACAAAACCTAGGCAGTCTAAAACACTAAACCTGTGATTTTATTAACTTAAACTCTATCTTAACAATCAGTTCACTCTAATGTAGAGCTCTCCCAGTGCCAGGGTATCTCATGGATCTCTTTCATCCTTAAAGATAGCCAATCCATACCAGGATATGCTTCCCACCTACTTCTGGTTTTGCATGGCAGACTACCCAACAGAAAAGATTTCATCAAGAAATGAGAAATCAATTGAAATGCCATGTGAAGTAACACAAATGATACCTGTACTTATTATTGGTTGTTATGTATTATTAATAATCATAGGTATGCTGTCTAGAACAAATTAATTAATATTCCACAAATTTTATCCCAGATTTGTTGGATTAACTGTCTTTTTAATTAACACTACATTGCAGCAGCAAAGTTTATGATACAAAAGGAATATCTTGAAACAAAAATTTTAAACACTTAAAATCTTATTTTAATTTATGGTTTTGCTTGATTTTAAAAATGTTTACAAATGCAAAAGAGAAAAATAAAAAAAAAAAAAAATCAGGTCTTCTCTGCCTCCTTTGTTCCAAATATGCAGATATTTGAAGCCCATGGGAATAACATGAAAATTTTATTTTATGCAAAAAGAGGCAGCTAGGCAAATAACGTCTGGGAGAACCCATGCCTGTCCCAAAATTGCTGTGCAGCTATAAAAAATTTATTTCCAATATGCCTCAGTTTTGGCTGACAAGGAAGGTAGAAAATGACAGATTAAGTGTCTTCCCTCTATCATGCTGAGTAGAGAACACAGGAGATTTTTTGTTACAAGAATTAAGATAAGTGTTTGAGAAGATCAGACAGAAAAAAACACCAAATGGGTGATATTTAGATTGCCATAGCAAGCCCAAGAAGGCAACTTGTGGTAGAGAACAACAGAACAAAAAATGCAATTTAATCCATTTTCTATCAGAGCAGTTCAGGCTGGAAATACATGAAAAGTGACTTCAAATATTAAAAGAATTATACTAGCTCTTAATCACGGAAGCTGAGAATAACATTCATATACACCTTTTGCATCTAAAACCTCAATATAAGATATGAACATCCCTCAAATCTTGTAACTTCTGCACACACAGAACTCTCAACAATGACTAATCCTACAAAGCTTTTTCCTGCCGAAAGTGATGATAAGCAAACATACAAGGAATCATTTATTAATGAGAAATGGTACTGCAGTCTTTGAATCCCTTTACACTCCTTGAGCTGAACTAGGATGAACGTTTTCGCCATTGGTTCATTTTTTTTTGTTAACTGTCAGGAAACCAGGCCCTGGGAAATGATCAGCCTGTTATTTGAGCAGAGCAGTGTGTCAGCACCGCCTCTCCATATCTCCCTGCATGGGAGGATGCAACATGTGCGTGGTGCCTTCATCACCCTAGCAGCCTATTTTAGTTTGCCTCTACATCAGGAGACTGCCTGCACTCAGCACTGATAACAAAGCACTATCGCTTTTCAAAGTGACAGGGCACAGTGACATATCCACACTGGAACTTAAACGAAAAACCCCTTCTACTTTAACTGCTAATCTGCTGAAGCCATGTTCAAACCTGGCACTCTTGTTTTCAATTAAAACTTTCTTGTAGGTAGAAAAAAAGTTTGGTGCATGCTTTTGCCTTTTCAGGTAGTAGTGAAGTCAGGAAGGAGCTAAAAGGCTAGGAAACAGAGCAGAGTATTTTTCACACTGCTAAAGGTCAAATATTTCTGCCAGATAGAAATTGCACAGGATACAGATTCTGGAAGCTGTTTCATAGGAGGCTGATGGAAGGTTTGCTATCAAAATGGGAATTTTCCTCTCAAGTAAGATACAAAATGATTAACATGCTTATATTGGCAAAAATATCTATTACTCAGTGTAATTTGAAGCTTGCATCTGCAATAATTAGCAGCAGAATGGAAAAGGGTTGGTACAAATCCTAGTGCATTTGGTGCTTTGAGCAACAGGAACAAATGTTTCAGTAGATTTTTAAGGCCATACTATCAAGCAATCAGTCTGTTTCTAAGAATTTTCTTTTGCTTTCACTGATGTATCAAAAAACTAACCTACGGCATTAGATTTTTAGACTTTTATTTGCAAAAGAAGAGCATACTGTACTTCAGAGGGTAAAAAGCAGATATTGCTGTTTTAGAGAACATTCAAAACAATATCCACATGAAGCTGTTAAAAATTTTGGAAGTAACATTTCCCTTTGGGCAGACAGCAAGTTTTCTGGCAATTTGTCTCTTGGACAACTATTAAGTACAAAGAGTGATTATTTTTTTCTTCTTTTTTTCAAAGCAGCTTCTACTTTCCTTGGTTCCCTTCAACACATTTTTCTTTCGAAAGCTGTTTCAGTGGATTGGCTACATATCAAAATACTGTCTTCTGTGTAATCGCATTAGTCAGCCTGCCGGTACTTGATTGATCAAGACTTGGACCTATGAAAAAAAAACATATGGCCTATATCCCAACAAAACTGTGTGAATAAATTCACACTTAAAATTAACAGTGGCTAGGACCAGAAGTTTAGTTTTGGTTTGTTTGTTTGTTTGTTTTTAATTTAAGTGGTTTTAATGCAAATGAAAATATTTTGAAGTTTATAGTTATGCACTGTTATGTAGCATCAATGTTTCCTAATGAACAAAATAATTCCTACACTGTTTACAAACTAAAGGCAAATAAAAAGAAACTAAAGGTATATTTGTGTTTAATAGCTAACCTAATATAAAAATATCTTGAGCTCTTGAAACATCTGAGTACCTATAGTAGTATGTACAGCACACTGCATATTTTTTCCTCTAAAAACATTCTTACTTACATCTAATTTTAAAATGCAGAAGTAAAATCTATGCAGTTAGTAATTCATGAATTATTTAGAACTCTGTTTCTAATATTCTATGCTAATCCCAATATTATACTTTCTTGTCCTTAAAATTCTGTTTGAATATGTAAATTCATCAGTCTTGGCAACAAGATACAATAAAGTTTCATTAATGAATTACTTTGCTCCAACTTTTCAGACAAAAGTTGTATAGAGTTGAGTAGAGACTTCCACTTCTTCAATAATATTTCCATTAGTGTATCTATGGTCTTCAGGCAAGTTTTATCAGGAAAGTGTCAAATTTTGTGCTCAGCACAATAAGCTGTTCTAAATTTGTTAAATCAATTCTAATCTGTTTTCTGGAAGGAAATTTATCTTAGCTATTGTCCTATCTACATGTCATAATATAATGTTCTTTGCTTCAGATTATGTCAGAGAGGATACTGTAGCTGTATGTAAAAACCTTCATAGACACTATTTTATACAGTTCTTGCTCCTGGATTCTACTATGTGGTTCCTTTCTTCCCAAGATGCGATTTAATATTTTGTTTTCTTAGAAAATTAATAGAAGTTTATTTACCAGTGCTTGGAAGTGGCTGAGGTGTTTACTATCTGTTTAAGTATCATTATTATATTTATGTGTCTAAATAAATAACTTAGTATATATTAAGGAAAATAATTTTAGAACCATTGGGTTAACATTATGTATGTCAGTTATGTCTACGTGACAATTTTATAGGGGATGACAAGGGACATAAGGAAATACCCTAACCTGCATGGTATGTTGGGGGAAGGAGAGGATGTACAAATGACATTTGAAATTAAACCACATTCCCCAGATCCTATGTGTTCTCAGAGGAGAATCATAGAATCACTTGGTTGAAAAAGACCTTTAAGATCATCGAGTCCAACTGTACCTGTCCACTACTAAACCATGTCTCTAACAACCTTGTCTACCTATCTTTTAAATACCTCCAGGGATGGTGACTCAAACACTTCCTTGGGTAGCCCGTTCCAATGCTTGACAGCCCTATTGGTGAAGAAATTACCCCTTATATCCAACATAAACCTCCACTGGCACAACTTGAGACCATTTCCTCTTGTCCTATCACTAGTGACTTGGGAGACCTGGGAGAAGAGACCAACACCTACCTTGCTACACCCTCCTTTCAGGTAGGTGTAGAGAGTGATAAGGTCTCCCCTCAGCTTCCTCTTGTCCAGGCTAAACCATTCCCATTCCCTCAGCCACTCCTCATAAGACGTGTGCTCTAGACCCCTCACCAGCTTTGTTGTCCTTCTCTGGATGCACTCCAGCAACTCAATGCCCTTCTTGCAGTAAGGGGCACAAAACTGAACACAACATTCAAGATGCAGCCTCACCAGTGCAGAGTACAGGGGCACGATCACTTCCCTACTCCTGCTGGCCACACTATTCCTGATACAAGCCAGGATGCCATTGGCCTTCTTGGCCACCTGGGCACATATTCAGCTGGATGCCAACCAACACCCCAAGGTTCTTTCCTCCAGGCAGCTTTCCAGCCACTCTTCCCCAAACCTGTAGCGTTGCATGTGGTTGTTGTGACCCAAGTGCAGGACCCGACACTTGGCCTTATTGAACCTCATACAGTTGGCCTCAGCCCATTGATCCAGCCTGTTCAGGTCCCTCTGTAGAGCCTTCCTACCCTCCAGCAGATCAACACTACCACCCAGTTTAGTGTCAAGAGGAAACCATTTGCAATGTGTAAGAAAAGTCCTTGAGTATTCTGACACAAAATGAGTTTATTCAGGTATATAAAGAGCTGATGGTGCAGTGGAAGATCAGCACATTCATGGCCTCACAACATGTAGCCCATCCACAATATATTTTTAAATCTATGTTGCACAGTGTTGAAGACCATAACTGCTGAAGGAGTACTTGTAACAACTCTGTGCTAATGGAAAACTACCCTTAAGCTGTTTTTCCATCAGCCAGTCAAACTGCCAACTTGGCTAGATCACACTGAATTGTAGAACAGGAAGAAGCCATGCAGATAAAAGCTTTACATAATCTTTTGTCCCTCTTGTGTGATGTAAACCTGGATGTTTTTAGACAGAGGGCCATCTCACTTGGTCTTAGCCATAAAAGACGCAGTTTGTAAACTGTATTTCAGAAGCTGCCTAAATTTTGTGATCCATTGCAGATTTTCTAGTCCAGGAGGGGCAGAATTCTGTGACAAATCCTAATGACCAGCTGGAGGATTAGCTTCCTAACAGGGGGACAGATTTTTGCTCTTGGCTGTTCAGTGTTAAGTGACAAATTGACAGATGACCCAAAATTGAATCTTTTCTATATTTAGTAAGACAGGTATGTTTAATGCATAGTTTGCCTTGGCTAGTAACTGAGTTTTCCATAATCAGTTATAATCAAGCAAAATGAAACTGTCTGCATCTATAGTACTCTGGTGTTTCTATTCCAACTAGTAACATTACTTCTAAAGAATGAGCTTCAGATATCCACAAATATGTAAAGTATGGAGGTAATGTCTCAAGGGGAAAGTCAGCAAGCTCTGCAAAACAAGTGTTCAGATAGTCCATCAGGAGTTATGCCAGCTAGTCCTTTTTCAGTGTACAATTCCATTCACATGCAAGCACAGATATTTTCACTCACATAATTCAAAATATCTGTGGCAGAAAACAGGAATGGTAAAACACAATGAGTGAAATGATAAGCACCTAAACAAAAGAGGCCTTTTGAGCTCTCATCGCAACATTCAATTACAATATAGAGATTTAAAAGTAGGATCTCAAAGGCAGGTTTATTGTATAGTTTTACAAACTATTTCATAAAATTAAAAAAAGTTCCAAGAAGGAAAGGGGAAAAACACCTGCACCTTGCAAAATGTTTTTTATTTTAAGATAAAAAAGCATCAGGTGGCTCCTTGATTGTGCAATCTTATATAACTGACAAATGCAGTTTAAAACCATAAAGCCTCCAACAAGGTGGTATGGCAGATAAAGGTCTAATCATTCATTTATGAGAATACAGTTCAAATCTTATAACTTGTGATCCCATGTAAATGTGCTATCCCTCAGCTCCTTCTCAGAATCTTAAGTAACAAAAAATTGTTACATGTCTTAGAGACCAAATACTCTATAGAGGGTATCAGATTAGAAACTTGCACCAGAAGCCATGATTTATATGAGACAAAGAGTTGAAAGAACATCTAGAAAGTCAACATTTTAGTTGTTGAATGCATTTTGGCGTACTTAAATGTATCTCCCTTCAGAATGTTGGTCTACCAACTGATTCCAAATCCAATACACATACCCATCCTAACTTGAATGGTTATGACCCATGGGTTTCTGTTGCTTCCAGAACTACTTGTGGTAAAGTGAAAATCTGTTTGTCTGAAAAGCAGTTAGACCTAATCTGCCTGAAGAGAGGTTGTAGTGAGGCAGGTGTCGGTCTCTTTGCCCCAGTAGCAAGCAGTAGGATGACAGGAAATGGCTTCAAGTTGGGGAGGTTTAGATTGGGTATTAGGAAAAATGTCTTCACCAAAAAGGTTGTCAAGCATTGGAACAGGCTGCTGAGGGAATTAGCTGAGTCACCATCCCTGGAGGTATTTAAAAGACTTGTAGACCTGGCACTTAGAGACACAGTTTAGTGGTGCACTTGGCAGTGTTAGGTTAATAGTTGGACTTGATGATCTTAGTGGCCTTTTCCAACATATATGATTTTATGATTCTATTCTATTCTGTTCTATTCTATTCTATTCTATTCTATTCTATTCTATTCTATTCTTTCTGTTCTGTTCTATTCTGTTCTATTCTCCTTTCTCAGTTACATGCTCTACATGTACAGTCTCAACAGCCCACAGGTGACCTGCGCAATTCTTAGCAACTTTTGTTGTTCTGTTGAACAACATTATGAAGATATCCACAGTATTAGTTTGAAGCAAAACTTTTTAGTATCTGACTTCTCAGACTCAAGGTTATTTCCATGTAAACTTCCTTAAACGTGTTGGTTTTCATGTTGTGAATTTGGAATATGACAAAAGGTTCTATATGAGACCAAAGCTTTGTTCCGGCAATTTACTGCACTTCTTAATAAAACTGAAAAATAATTTGCTGACAGCAAACTGGTGACAGGTGTGCTTTAGTGTTGACAGCTGCATTTCTGACATGGATCACAGAGAAGCTGTAGTGTTCATACTAGAACATCTGGGACATTTGATCAGATTTCAAGATCTAATTCAGATGGGTAGTCTATTATTGTTTCACAAAATAAAGCAAAAATAGTGTTACAGTGCAGTGTTCATATTAGCACAAGAATAATTCATTAAAATGTTGTCTGAAAAATCTTGTAATGTCTAAGTAGAAAAAAAAAAAAACAACCAACCAGACAGCAAGAACTATACAGTACTACTAGATAAAGATATTTCTTTACACTTGTGTTGTGCCCAGAAGTACTTTGGAAGACTGACATTAAAGAGATGCAGCACAATAAAAAACATTAAAAAATAGTATGTGACATATGGTATGTAATATAGAATGTATATCTTGTAGTAGATGGTTTTCTGAACTGCAGGTTTTTATGAAGGCTGGACGTATTCTATGATAAGGATGAAAACTTTGGCTGACTACCTGAACTGTCCCAAAAGTATCTATCCAGTCTGGCATTGTCAAGTTTTGAGAGTGTTTTCTTGTTTCACATCACGTGTTTACAGAAACTTTCATTTTGTTTGCTTGTATTTCAAAAATCAGAGGCAGAAATATGCCCCCACCCCTGCCACACATAGTACTTATTAGAGTTCAGAGTGTAGGAAGGGTTCCTCAGTTACCACAGTGTGCCTGCCTTCCTCTGCCTCCTCCTCTAGGCATAGTTTCTTTCCAGCTGCTGCTCTCTCTTATTGACTGTACTGCTATGGAGTTACAATGGCACCATCCTCAATGGTAGCAGCAGTTGCCTGGGTTTCAGCACATTTGCCTTCATTATACACCTCCCTTTTGTCTTACCCTTGTTCTGGCTCTGCTAAGTACAGTCCTCTGGTGGGGCTTTCATTCACCTATGGAGTTAGTCTCAGATTCCAGCCAGTTTTCGCAGTCTTTTATAGCCATCACAGCGGTCTGCACTCCAGAGCACAAGGTTATCTGCTCCAGACCTACACATCTGCTCTTTTGCAGTTGAAAAATTGGAGCAATCTTGAACATAGACTAGCAAGCACCTAACTGAGGAAAACAAAAATTAAGAAAAGACCCTAAATGACACTATAATCTTAGGTAAACTACTTCAAGAGCATGAATGACTAGAAAAACAAAACAATACAGTTTTCTTTAAAAGAGTTCTTCAAATAGTGTCTACTTAATCTCTACTTATGTAGTACATTCAGTATTTTAACATGTGTATTTAAAGTAATTTATGTAAAAAACATTAAATTTGCAATACTGCACATGTATGTAATAATAAGAGCACTCACCAAGTGAAGTATCAATCATCAAATAAAATAGATTCACTGATGGCTTAGAATATTCTTTGGTCATTTTTACCAGTGGACTAGGGCAGAAGAGAACCATGGGAATCTTTAAATATTTTATATCTGTTTTGTGTTCAACTGATTTTGTTACAAATGCTCGCAGTAGGTGCAAGTGCAAAGAAAACTAGATCGTGTGTAAACACACGAGCAAGAAAATCATAAGCAAGAACAGATTAATGAGATTAGACTGCAAGTAAATCATTCACTCTCACTATATTACTGAATACTGTAACAACAGTGCAAAGGACTAGAACGCTGTAACCTTGATGTATCTATGCCCTTTTAAAAGCCTTGAAGACCAAATAAAATTCTGGCCTAAACATTCGTTATAACCCTCCGGTAAGATCTCTGTTTCCTAGTTTATTGAATAATAATTAGAATATCAACATTTTTACTTTATATTGAAGAAAATATGGTGAGTTGCTGGTACATGTTTAGTATACCAAAGTTGAGCTGAGGTGCACAGGATTCCTATCAACTCTGACTAGAACTGCAAGCTCTCTAGATGAAGCAACTTAATTAAGAGTGAGTGATGGCTTCCTGACTAGGCATTTATTTATTCCGTGAAACCAGTCTCGTTTTGAAGTCCTTCTTCCCAATACCATCCTTTTCTATGTTGTTCTGTAAAGAAGCTACAAGCATAATCTTGTTTGGAAAGAAAATGCGTCTTTATTAGAGGTCAAATAAGCAATTTAAATGGTTACACTCTGAGCCTAACCAGAGTTTTGCTTAATAATTATCACCACTATGTATCTGTCAGATACTGTCTATCAGAAAATAGAGAATCAATCTGAAAAAAGTGGCTGCTAAGAAAAAACTGCTCATTAAATGATGCCTACAGAAAGTATCACCATATCCATTGATACCAACCATATCCTGGGTTGCAACAAAAGAAGCATGGCCAGTGGATCAAGGCAGGTGATTCTGCTCCTCTATTCTGCTCTTGTGAGACCCCACCTGGAGTACTGTGTTCAGTTCTGGGGTCCCTAAAACAAGAAGGGCATGGAACTGTTGAAGTCAATCCAGAGGAGGGCTGCAAAGATGATCAGAGGTCTGAAACACCCCTCCCATAAAGACAGGCTGAGAGAGTTGCGGTTGTTCAGCCTGGAGAAGAGAAGGCTCCAGGGAGACTTTATTACAGCCTTCCGGTGCCTGAAAGGGGCCTACAACAAAGCTGGAGAGGCACTTTTTACAAGGGCGTGTTGTGATAAGACACGGCTTTAAACTGAAAGAAGGTAGATTTAGGTTAGATTTAAGGAAGAAATTCTTCACTATGAGGGTGGTGATGGACTGGAACAGATTGCCCAGAGAAATTGTGGATGCCCCATCCCTGCAGTGTTCAAGGCCAGGTTGGATGGGGCTTTGAGCAACCTGGTCTAGTGGAAGGTATCCCTTGCCCATGGTAGAGAGGCTGGAACTAGATGACTTGTAAAGGTTCCTTCCAACCCAAACTATTCTATGATTCTATGATCACTAACAATCAACAGTGCTACATAGAAGGCAAGAGAAAAGCCGCTCAATATCATAAGGCAGGAGGGAAGATGAAAGAACATTGATATAAAAATAATGCTGCCTAACTGCATTGTGAATTTTCTCTTTAATGGAGACCCTTTGAACTGGCCAGGTGTACTGAAGCACCTGTATGCTGACTCATGGTATGTAGCACCATGAGTCAGCAGAGCACTCGTACAGGACTTGAAATATATTAAAAATTCAGGCATATAGTGCTTTTTTAAGTTAATTTATTTTAGTACATGTTTAAAATAAATAAAACATGAATACAAGGAATTAGAAATCTATCTGAGAAATGTTTACTATTCAGGATAGTATATGTAGAAAACAACACATTACTGAATGGCCTGGGATTACTGAGTAGGCTATGCAAGGGAAGCACCAGCCTGCTAATTCATGGCAATTTCAGTATTATCCTCACTGCAATTTAGTCAGAAATATATGAAATTTTGTAAGTGTTCTGTATTTAGAAAAGCTTATCTCGAGTTTTCTAATCATTGTGGCTCAGCACCTTCTTTTTCTCTGCATGGTGCATGGCATTCTTTCTAAGTCATACTTCAGTTCTTCACAGATACTCCTAAAACTTACAAGCAAAAAGACACCAGATCACACAAAAGTCAGAAAATTGGAATAGAAGGATCTGTTAGATCAGAGTATTCCTCCTCCACAGAACTAACTTGTACCCAAATTGAAATTTAATTTAAATGTACAAGAATTATTTGACATTTACTGTATCCATGTCATGGGTTTGGGTGGGTTAGAGCTAATTTTCTTCCTAATAGCTGGTATAGTGCTGTGGTTTGGATTTGATATGAGAAGAATGTTGGTAACACACTGATGTTTTAGCGGTTGCTAAGCAGTGCTTACGCTAGTCAAGGACTTTTCAGCTTCCCGTGTTCTGCCAGGTGCACAAGCAGCTGGGAAGTGGCACAGCCAGGACAGCTGACCCCAACTGGCCAAAGGGCTATTCCATACTATATGACTTAATGCTCAGGATATAAACTGGTGCAGTTTGCCAGGGGCAGCAGCGATCACTGCTCAAGAACTGTCTGGGCATCAGTCGGTGAGTGGTGAGCAATTGCATTGTGCCTAACTTGTTTATTATTATTATTATTATTATTATTATTGTTGTTGTTGTTGTTATTGTTATTATTATTATTATTATTATTGTTACGATGATGACTCTTGTTATTAGCATTAACATTGTCATTGTTTTATTTCAATTATTAAACTGTTCTTATCTCAACTGATGAGTTTTCTTACTTTGGCCCTTCCAATTCTCTCCCCCATCCCACTGCAGGGAGAGGGTGAGCAAGCAGCTGTGTGGTGCCTGATTGCCAGCTGGGGTTAAACCATGACAGCCCAATAGTGCTTCAGTACTATAGATGCAGCCAAGAGCTGTCTAAACACTGATTCACCGTTCAGCACTAAATGCTGCTGTTCGGTTCATTTTCAGTTGTTTCCCACAAAACCATTCCTTCCAAGTTTGTTATGTCAGTGATGCTAGTATTTTAAAGAAAGAGACATTTTACACATATAAGCAGGAGAGACTGAAAGAAACACACTGCTGCGTTTACTACAGTTCTGCCATGTATACTTAAAGAACTGGGGCAAAGTAGTGAAGTGAAAAGGATCAACATTGATCCTTGGAAAGTGGGTGGTAAAAATGACCATGTGTCTTCATGAAGTACTGTGTATATTTTGATGTAGACATGACAAATATTCTGTGATGGTTCACACATCTCATCAGTGTCCTCATGGTCTGTAACAAGGGTTATACCATGCATCAGCTGTAACTGAGCTGAAGGGGTTGTTTTATCGTCTTTCACGCTGTGCATGGTCAATTGTACCCAACACAGTTTGTGCACAAGGCACCATGCCAAAACATGTGTTATCGTTCTTCCCTAATCAATAACTGCAGCCTTGTGGCACTTCGGTTATGACAGGATCAGATACTAATGCTCAAGAGCCGTACTTAGTAAGACCTAGATTATTTTGTTGCCTCACCAGTGAATTGCCTCCTAAATCCGCACTTAATACAGCAATTGGTATTACCCCATATAGCTGAAGCACCACTCCTGCATCCATATATTGTAATTTTGGCATTTATTTTCTGTTCAAATTACTAGGCTGAAACAAAGTGAGGGAGTGGTTTCTACTCCAGCTAGCAAGGTACTTGTTCAGGCCCATCACTACAGCAACAATGTGTCAATCATTTCATAAGGAAGGAGAGCTGCCTGAGAGCAATAATAATCGATCATAACAGACTGAGCCACTGAAGCAAGAACAGAACTCAATGTTGTTCCTTATCAGTGTCTGTTCTATTTCCTCCATTGCTTTGATTGGAAAGGAAAATGGAGGTGGCATGACACAACACCATCATGATTTCATATACTTTTACACAAAGAATTTTTGCACAAAGCACTTCTTGCATTTTGCTTTTGGTTTTGGAAGATTAGCAAAAGGAATACTGGTTCACCTGCCCCAAAGGAGGAGAAAAGAACATTGCCATAACAGAAAAAAGGGAAAAGCATATGGTTAAGGTTAGAATGTGGAGGGAAGTGATCTTCTGTCTTATGATGGGGGAGACATCTGTTCTAGAGAAGTACCACGTACTACATTTGTCACAGTCTCTACTTACATTTTATTAGCTTTTAAAATACTAATTAGTTTGGAAATAGCTGGGTAAATAAGCCTTATGTCTAATTAAATCTAATAAAAAGAGACAAACCTGGACTGACCCTTATCCTGCTGGAGGTGAGGGAACTCGTTAAGAGGAAGACTTTGTGACAGGCTTGCACATTCATGTAGATTCAGTTCCATGTTTTTGGTGGATGAGGAAAGAAGATTCAATCTGAAAGCTCTAATGTCCTTCCAGAAACAGCTTCTTGTCTGGAAACACATCATGCCAATGTATGTTTCCTTTGGTTTAAATTCTCTCGCGTTCAGGCAGCAGAAAGAAGGGAAACTGTGGCACAATATTTTACTACCTTGTCCCAACTTTCTTTTAGGTTTTTTTTTTTAGCTTTTTTCAGGTTACATGTCCTTCCCAGATGACACAAGTCATTGAGGGTAGCTAAGAGCTGCCTTAAATCTGTTCCATGGGCAGTTTAGGGTCCTCTATACACATTAGGAATTGCATGCTTAAGCACTTGTTCTGCATCTAGTAGCATTAGGGCACTTCTATCCCACTGTTTCCCTGCCCACAATAAAAAACACAATTCCACAAAAACATAAGCACATATTGTGCTCTTCTGAGTTCTACATATCAAACCATGAATAAAAAAGAAGAAATTACTTAAACTAGCAATTTACTAGAAAATTTAATTCAACTGGATGAATACAACTATAATTATTCTTTTTAAATGTAGATGAAAAAGCGTGTCCAACTGTATCTGGAGAAGGTAGTGTTTCTATTCCGAAGGGTGAAAATGTCCCAGAAGTACAGAATTCCCTTTGCTGTATTAAAACGATCAGAAGAAAAAACGAGATATAAAATGCAGTGATGTTAGTGCATAGTTCTTTAAGATACTAAAAGTAGATGCCAAATTTAAAGTGTTTAGAAATGGTTAAATATAAATGGGACAGCAGTGTGGCAGTCAAAAAAAAAGAAATAAAAAGAAAAAATATTTCATATTTTTCAATCAGCCTTTCCCTAGAAACTAAGCATGTTTTCACATATATAGGAAAGCAGAAAATAAATTCAAGATTGATGCCTATGGAAAACTATGAAGAAATGTAATTTGGAGGAATGACAAAATGGAAATCTGATAGCAATTAGGTATGACAAAAATTTATCTAAAAGACTTAGAAGATTAAATAGTGAATGAGATTGGACATAAGGAAGAATTATTTTATGGTGAGGGTGCTGAGACACTGGGACAGGTTGCCCAGAGAAGTTGTAGATGCACCATCCCTGGAAGTGTTCAAAGTCAGGTTGGATGGGGCTTTGAACAACCTGATCTAGTGGAAAATGTACATGCCCATGCCAGGGAAGTTGGACTTGATGATCTTCAAGATCCCTTCCAATCTAAACCATTCTACAATTCTACAGTTCTATGATTCTTTCCAAAAGATTATAAAAAACTGGCAGAATTTAACAAATAATTGTATCCTAGTACCAAATCCAACCATTTGAACTCAGTCATCAGATTCTATAGTTGTTTCCTACAGGTTACTGTAGATGATGCACATCACTGTAGCTTTAAGGAGTATTATGCACTTCGGACATTAATAACATTTGCAATCCAAAATTATATGCCTGTGCTGTGCCCGGCAGAGTAGTGAAGCAACCGCTGAGAGTGGGAAAGTGGCACAGTTCTGCCAATTATTCTAGGTCAGTTATGGGTCAGCAGTGGCTGATACTGACAGTAGACTGATAAAGCCAAGATATTGGATGGAAATAATGCTATAGTCCCAAATGCATCCCAGAAGGTAGCAGAGGCTATGAGAGACTCAGTGATGTGAAAGTCTCACATTGATTTGGAGCTCCTCCTAGTTTCTCTCTTCTAAACTTCCTTTAAAAGGCAAGCAGTACAAACATCAAACACCTTCCCTAAAGAATATCTTACTCCATCAAACTCCTACCATGATATGAATTTCAACAATTTTTCCCAGATCCCTGCAGTCCTAGATCTTCACACATTCAAACAAGAGGTGTAGATAGAGGAAGTTACTACAGCATACCGCTTTACGTGGTAGCAGATTTGACACAAAATGATACCTTAAAAATAAAGCAAAATATATTGTTTGTGCAGAAGTAATGGAAGTAGAAATGGTACTCTGAGAATGTTGTAATCTTGCTTTTTTACAGCTCTACCATATCATCCTGAGCCTGAAATTGAAAAAAAGCCAAAGCAAAGGACATGTTCATTTGCCTCTATGGTTTTATCTTAACTCAAGATTAATTCATTAATAATGAGAATTTATAACTGGGGTTTCATTTGGGGATGAAGCTTTTACTAGCTTTCCCCCAAGACATAGTCCCTCACAGAAGGTTCTCTTGAATATATTTAAAAACCTGCATGTTTATCATACTATTTAAATATTTGAGATCTGGAGAAAGAAAAGATGCATCCAACATAACAAAATCTTCTCAAAGTGCATAAGCATAGGTTGGATGGGGCTCTGAGCAACCTGATCTAGTTAGCAGCGTCCCTGCTCATTGGAGGGGGGTTGGACTAGATGATCTTTAGGGGTCCCTTCCAACCCAAAACATTCTATGATTATATGATTCTATGAAGCTTACAACAAAGTAGGCCTCAAACCCACAAAATCCTGTTACTATTATGCAGTAGTTTCACACTTTACTTTAACTATTCTGCACAAAAGGATTGCCTGATACTTCATTATGCATAGTATAGCACCTATCTCTCAGGTTAATACAAATGTTAGGAGGTCTCTCTTTTTGTGTTACTGGGAATGATCTGCGAAGGGGGTAAGTGGATTTGGAAACAAGACAAAAAGAGGTAAAGTATGAAACAAAACATTTCTTATAAAAAATATGCTTGTGTCTTTCTTTAGAAAAGACTGATCTCTACTATCCACTTGAATATTTTCTATGACCTCCCACGTATTTCCAGGTACAAAAATAGCCCCATCTGCTCCAGTCCTCATTTTTCTGAGGTTCAGCCTGAGTACAGTTGATTTGTGTGCTACTATTCTGCTGGTGTTCAGAAATATGTTAGTGTCCTGGTTTCGGCTGGGACAGAGTTAATTTTCTTCACAGAAGCTAGCATAGTGCTGTGCTTTGGATTTAGTGCTAGAAGAATGTTGATAACACACTGATGTTTTTAGTTGTTGCTAAGTAGTGCTGAGACTGCTCAAGGACTTTTTGAGCTGCTTCTGCTCGGCCAGGTGCATAACAAGCTGGGAGTACAGCACAGCTAGGACAGCTAGCCCAAACTGATCAAAGAGCTATTCCATACCATATAACGTCATGCTCGGGGGGGGTTAGTTAGTTAGTTCGTTCGTCCGTTAGTTAGTTCGTTCGTCCGTTAGTTAGTTCGGTCGGTCGGTCGGTCGCGGGCAGAGTGGTCGCAGCTCGGGCAAAGTGATCTCGGCTCGGGGGGAGCGATCGCCGCTCGGGACGGGCTGGGCATCGGTCAGCGGGTGGTGAGCAATTGCATTGTGCATCACTTGTTTTATATATTCTGTATATTTTCTTACCATTTTTATTATTATTATTATTGTTATTTTTCTCTCTTATTAAACTGTCTCTATCTCAACCCACGGGTCTTACTTTTTTTTTTTCTTTTTCTACAATTCTCTCCCCCATCCCACTGAGGGAGGGGGGGGAGTGAGCGAGCGGCTGCGTGGTGCTTAGTTGCCAGCCGGGTTAAACCACGACAGTTAGTTTTATACACTGAATGACATCAACTATATGGCACCACAACCATGTATATTTTCTGTGTAGAAAAGAGAATGGCTTGCTCTGAAAGGAAGGAAGTGGATCAGAGAGCAAGGATTCTTAAGAATAAAATTCTAGTCTCAAATTCAGAAATGACAGTCACTGCTGACTGGTATCTACTGATGAGAGTGGCAGTTTATTAATAATCTGTCATGTAAAGCTGACATATTGGGTGCTGAATTCCGCTCAGCCACACAATGAAATCTCATCTATTTTATTACCTCTAGAGTTACATAGTTTCTGTTGAAAGACTTTTGCAGATGTAAATATGCTGCACAGTTGTTTTATCAATGCAGGTTACTTCTTTTTTTCCCCCCTATTTCTTCATTATCGATAAGATGATCCAACAAAAGCCTAATCTTGATCTCCTAGTATATACATAGTCCAAATAAATACCAAGTTTCAGTTCAGATACAAACTTTGATAATGATTGATAGGGTTATCAGCAGTCAAAAGGAAAAGTCATAGGACATAAATTACTTACTCTTGATATGGCAGAGGAATAAAATACAAAAAGAAAATTATATCTTAGAAGTCTTTCAGATTGTGCATTCAGATATGTTGCAAGCAAGCCCTATGTAATTTATCAATACACAAATGTGACTGAACTGGGAGGAGATGAAAGGAAGAGATTGCACTTGAAGATATTGCTAAGAGCATGGAAATCATATAATTTTCATTTCATATATACACAGAAATATGTGTTCTGGCACATGACGTGCTTTCTTTTCTTCCTCTAGTTTGGTTTAATTTTTAAATGAAATCAAATTTTCTAAGGGATTTGATTCAGAACTGAAACATTCTTTTTGAATTCTCTAAAAGGTTTGTTGAATTTGACACATTACAAAACATGAGAAACTTAGTCAGCCTATATAGTAATAAAGTTTAAAACTATAAACATTTCAAATGCTTTCAGATTTCTTCATTATCCTTTTCCACTTTTACATTTCCATGTAATACAGTAAGCTGAGTGGAACCAAGAATCTGACTGACAGAAGCTGGAGGCTATTTCAGAAGAAAAATTACCTAAATGTTTACAGCCAACCACCACTGGAAAAATCACACTGACCCAGCTGGGTCTTTGACCTGACTCAGAGTCCCAGAATTTATGTTGTGTCCTTTAATGTGTTTATTAAAATAACTAATATTTTTAATTGGAGTTCTGGATTAAAATAATTTATCACCCTTTTGTTTATGACTATCATATAGTTGTATAATTGTTTACACAGTAAAGTTATTTCCTCCTAAAAATTCTGAAGCACTCAGCTGAGATCAGGTTCTGCTGGACTCATTGCCTGAGTGAATGTAGGTGAATGTATTAGCTACATCTTTGAAAATGAGACCTGAAAGCTTTTTTTCTACCTGTGTCTATGTGAAAAATCATGTATTTGTGGGACCCACCATCCCAGGTGCACTGGAAAAAAGATTGGGTTTCACTGTGCAATTTTTCTGTTTCTATTTCTACACCGTTTCTTACTGAGCATAAAAATTCAGAAAAACTCTTACACAGAACACACACAAAAGAACTCAGCATTTCCCTGAAAGACAAGGAGATTTCTATCCTGATATTGGACCAGAGTTATGAAGTATTGAGAAAAAAAAACATGTTGGTGACATATTTTCGCATGGCAACTCTGAAAAAAACTTTTGGAAGACAACCATAACTGCATATGAAATGAAAAAAATAGTTCGCTACTTTTGTTATTTCAGCAAACAAATTTGAGCTGAACTCTTTACAGATCTCCACATGTTGATAACTCAGGTGATACTTCTCAACCAGAATATTCCTTGACTTCATTCATTTCCTTCTCTAGCAGAAGCTGGATGAAGATGAACAGACAGGACATTATTCTTTGAAGCATGTGTCCAATAACCTAACAATAATCTAAATATCCAATGTATTTTTTCTTTTATATTTTCAATGTGTTTTTTAAATGATCATATCTCTGATAAACTTGTGCTTTAACATCACTTTCACTCCTGCAGTGAGTAATGTAACTATTTTCTCTGCTTTCATGCTGAATATAAAATAATGAGAAAATAAAAGGGACAGCAAAGACGGATTCAATTCTGGTTTCTAATGTCTTAAGCAATAAATCTGATGTTGCATATGGCAGTTACAAATAAAGTTCTTTAGAATTTTACTGGGCAATTTCCTTCTTCCTCTCCGTTTTTGCAGGGGAATTGCATAAGGTAATGATTCACTCATTTATATTATGTTCTTTACAAGTCCAATGAAAATAATTCATATGAAAGATACCTGCATACCTAAGACAGTATAGTATGTGGACCTGACTGACAAGGACCTTTGTGTAAGATCAAGCTCATGTGTATGAAAAAGAATTTCATGTACAGGCCACTGACATTAATAGCAGTCTTTTCTCTAGGTTTTCGGAAAGATTCCAGAAGAATAATCAGTTCTTTAAAAACTAAAAATAATTCAAATATATCATTACTTTTATCTTTTTTAAGAAAGGAAAGGAAATAGTTACCTTTAATAAAAAACTTCTCAAATTTATTCCCGATGTAATTTTATCAATTACTTTAGTGACGTTATATGAGTAACTAATTTTCTGTTGCAGCATTACAAAATATCTTTTTGTCTTGGGGGAAAAATTCCTTCAGAGAATTAACAGACCTCTGCTGAAGCAAATGGAAAACTTTTTGCTATGTTGCATTTTAAATCACCTCTGTTTCATACATTCATTAATAATATTGGAGATTGGATGAAAGAAACAATTTTACCTTTAACTTATAATTTACATTTCCAATTCCAATTTGTAAATGGGAGTAACTCTAAGCTTATGTGAACAGAGACTGACAGGAGCTTTGAATATAAGGTAATAGCTTCAAACTATTTTTCCCCCTTTCCAGTAGCCTGACAGCAACCAACAATAATTTTGTTCAGTGAGATGGTTGTGAATTGTGAAAGAAGTTCAAAGGTATGTCAGAAAATCAGTCTAAGAACAATTGCTAATAAACCATTGACAGTTGAAGCCACCAGTGTATCCTTCACTAGTGATTTCTAGTGTGTCAGGAAAAGCATGTCTGTCACCCATTGAATAGTTAAAATAATGCAACTAGAGAAATTTAAAAAATAATGCTTATTTAGAAGTATTACACCATCATTTCTTCCTTGATTGACTTTGTTTAGCTTCTAACACATCCTCATCTTCCAGAACTTGCGACTCTACAAGATACCTCTATCTCAGTCCACAAGCCCTGTGTCTTGGTCTGTAAGCCAGTTTCAAGGTGCAATTATTACTGGCTGAAAACCAGTGAAGTTCCTTATATAGAACAGAATATAACCACTACTGCAAAACCCTGAGGATTATAATGTCGGTCTCTGGTTTATGTAAGAAGATATTTACTCCCACTGTATGTTAGCTCCATCCACCTGAAAATGAGATTCAAGCTCATTTTAGCTTAAGAAATAATCATGCTCTCAAGAGATATAATGACATTCTCAGAAGTACGAAAGACAGAATATCATCAAGAGTGTATAGCATCACTCTAATAATAATTTGCCCTAGGCTGTGGCCACAGTAGGACTTTGTAATCAATACTTTCAGAGTATGCTTACTAAAAAATTAAAGCCGTCTTCAGTATAAAAGGTTTTTTTTTTTTCTGTTTCAAATTTTATGCAAGTTGCTTAACTTTTCATTGGTGTTATTCCTTAATAAAAAATTAATTTGGTGAATATATTTTGTTTCAAATAAAAAGTAATATAATTTTAAACTTTCAGACGGATAGAATGTTTCAGTAAGAGTAACTTTTTTGTGACTGTCACAAAAAAAAACCAACCTGAAAGAACCCCAAATATAATTCCTAATTTACATAAAACTTTTTACTTTTACTGTGGCATGACCTGCAAAATCTCTAGCCATGCCATTTCACATGCTAGTGAATCTCCTACTAAGAGTATTAAAAGATAATTTTGTTTATTGGCTTTTTCTGTATTATTACACTTATTGTGCCTGAAATTTATATTAAAAGAATAAGTGACTAAGCACTTTCTCAGTGTTTTTAAGAAAATATTACCTGTCACATTGGAAATGTATAAATATATCTATAAAGCACATAGGCACACCTAAGGACTGAACAGGACCAAATCTAAAACGCATTCAGGAAGACTAATATGCTTTTAAACACATGTACTCACATATGTTTATATTTATGTCCATCTATCCGTATGTAAACAAGTAATCAGAAGTAAAGTTTTCCAAATACAGTGTTAAATGTAATATCTAGCAGCAAAGTCTTGCCAGTGAATATACAAGCATATCTGTAGTCATATACCTGATAGTTATATAGATAGGATTTAGATAAATTGGCATTTTAAGTTTACTTCTGCTAATTCTGTCTTTAAAAATATCCTTCATTATTTCTAAATGGAAAAACATTTTCTGTTTGTTGTTTCATCAGTTTTCTAGATCAGATTATTTAATACTATAGAAAATTTTAAAATTACTACATTTCTGAAATTATTAATTCTGATGGCACTCCCATACATTCATGGCCAAGAAAAAGATTCTTTTAAGTACTAGCTAGTAGAAAAAGGCATCACAAGCTGAACATAAAATAAAACTGAATCCCACACTCCATGTCAAATTTCTTCCTTAACACTGACATAAAACTATCAAAAAAGTGAGGAAGACAACTATGGACAGTTATCAGAATCCATTTGGTTGCTTAACATCCCAGGAGTAACAACCATCCTTCAAAACTGCTGCAGTTGCCTATGGCCTTTTACAGACTCACCTCAGATCATCGCAAAGATGCCCAGGAAACAGATGTTTCTGTTTCCTCCCACTGCATCTTTTTTTTTTTTTTTTTTTTTTTTAAAATTTAACAATTGTCTCTAAGGGAATAGATTGCATGTTTGATTGGCTGATTGGCTTTTTTGTGAGAAATTTGGCCAAGATCCTGAACTTTTATATTCTTTATTCAATCACATGAGGTGACACATAAATAAAGTGTATGTGTGAAAGGAGTTTAAAAAAATTAAGGTCTGAAGTAGGAGAGGAATAGAAAAAATAGTAAAAAAAAAAATGGGTAGGAGAATAAGGTTTTGGTTATGTTTGTTTTAATTATTTTTCTTTTGTTGGGGTGTTCTGGATTTGGTTGGTTTGGGGGTTTTTTATTCCTTTTTATTGCATAGAAAAACCTAAATACTGGGTATTAGGGGATGGCACAGACCTGACCTTGACATAAGGTTAGGTGAGTTCCCGGTATCAGTTTTCCAATGAAAGATTTATTTTCATCCATTGGTTCTGTATCAGTTTGTGGGCTTTTTTTCTGATAAAACCTTCACAAGAATGATCAAATAACTCTTAAGTGAAGGAAAAAGTTGAAATCATTAATTTATTAAGTAATATTTTTAAATACATTCATAATTCAGTGTCATCTTTTTAAAAAACACAGCAAGATGCATAAAATCAGTACTATTATTTTAACAGTGCCAATGCTACTTATATTTTTCTGTGCCTCCTTTTTTAAAGTATTTATTATAAGTGACTAAACTAGGCATAACACAAGCCTTTATTTAAACCTCTATCTCAGCAAAACACTGTTTAAAGTACAGGACCAAATTTCATCCCTGATTCAAATTTTGCAAGGATTACTTGATACTTCAGTAGCTGCCTGTATCATTCTAAGTTCTGCTTCAGTCCTCTGCATCACTTTTATGTAAACAAATTGCAGGCCATTAAAACAATGTAAGAAAGTTCTCTGACAAATCATCTATACCTACAAACACCACTGGGGAGATTCTGATGTCTATTTTATATCACTTGAACTTTGTCAATTTATGCAAGGAATTAATGACACTATTTGTCTTTCTATTTTGAATAGATTGGAAAGATTATGCTATTGGAAATTAGTCCCCTTCCACAATAAACCCCTATCAGCTATGTCTTTTAATTGTTCCAAGTATGCCAAACTTAAGTGATCCAATTTTAAAAAGTGGTTAAAACATCTTTTCTTTGCTGGATTTTCCCATAAAAGTTGTTGATTTCTGTTGTGTATAATTCGATTTGGTTTTGCGGTTTTTTTGCTTTGTTTTTTTTTTGTTTTTCTTTCACAGAAAAACTTACTTAACCATAATTTCATTATTTATATATCAATTATTTAATGCAGTTGTCTCAGTTGCCTCCTATATTCATGAGTATAAAAAAGTGTTTTAACATGTCATCGAAACCCTGATTCCTTAAACCATGAGATATCATTGGATTGGCATACTTCTTTCTTCAAAAACAAAGCTTTATTATAAATTACACACATACACATATATGCTTGTGTGTATTTTATATAGTATCAGTTGTTCAAAACATAAAAACAAAAAGATCATCAGAAATCTTACATTAAGTAATACGTCAGTATTTTAGTGAGAATTCTCTGTCATTTTGGTGTGTTGTTACTAAGCACTTTTAGCATTTCCTCGACCACTAAGTATTAACAAACTCAACAAGGCAGATAGCTATACAGTTAAGAGTTTTGACAATATTACATTGCTTACTACTACAGAATTTCTGTGCTTACAGGACTTTTTACAGGAATCTGAATAAGCCTTGTGTTCCTGTACACATTTCAATAACTAGGAAAAAAACTAGATTTGGAATTTAAAAGCATTTTATAGACTTATAATAGACATTGCTAAATCACCTGCTACAGGAAAGATTCTACAAGTGTGTTTTGCAGCATGTGGGATAACAATAATCAGCTCCACTCCTCAAGGACTATGAGCAAAAGAGCAAGAAAAATCTCATGGAAAATCAAAAGAAACGGGAAAGAAACAAAGCCTGCCAGACCTGTCCAAATATTAAGAAAAAATATTTATGTGAGTCTTTTAAATTGATACTACAAAATTCTAGTTTTCAGGCTTCTGAAACAGAAATATACTTAAAAGCTCAAAGGTTGTAACTCATTACAAAAAAATTGTCATGGTAAAATATATTGCCATTTCTGCCATGGTGCTTTTTGAACTACTACTTTCACACAATGTGTGGAATCACAGAACAGAGCTGACAGATCTGCTCTCCTGGGCTTAGGCTTTCACTGTCTGGGAGCATTGTTTGCTCTCCATGTATGCAGAGTATGACAGCTCTTTGTGTTATACAAACGAGGTTTCCTCATGAGTTTGATCTCAATTGAATGCTAATCATCTTGTCCCTTGTTACCAAACAAGCACTTGACTTTATTATGTTTAATATTATGAAACAAGCTTAAAACACAGGAGAATACTTTAGTAACCTGTTTAAGCTTGCTTGTCTCAATAGCTTTATTATATTATTTATTAAATTATTTCAGCAACATGCTAACCGTCAACATACTTTGTTCAAATGACTTCACATTAAGCATAACATTTTCAGAAATCTTATTATATGGAAAAGAGAAAAATTTGAACTACAGCAACTACAAGTTTCCAGTCATTTTAGTTTTCATTATAACAGCTATCTGCCTTGTATCTCATTCCCCAAATTTATCATATTAAACTTCTGTTGGTAGAAAACTATTTTGATAAAACCCATAATATGATAATTTTACTGTCTACTGCTGCTTGGCCCTTACTCATTCCTAAACGATGGTTTCTTACAAGGGTTTTAATGTACAAAAATGCAATTTATATCTGGAGAACCTTTCTCATTTTTACAGACCATAGCCTCTTTGGTTTGTGTTGTCTCTCCCACTTTGAAATTATGTCAGTTTGATGACTATGTTAATGTTAGTCCCAAAATTCAACATGGTCAAGTTATACATGTAGCATTGAAGTACAGTTATGTCACAGTCTTTTCAGGCAAACTATGCTAAAACAAACAAAATGACAACAAAACAAACAAACAAACAAAATTGAACAATTAACTTTCTGGTTACACAGTAAGGAAAAAACCCAAAACTTTTTTCTCACAATCTCTTGAAACAAAGAGTTGATTTGATTGCTGATATTATCAGCTGACATTATCACAGACTGGGTACGATTTTTTTTTTTCATGCTTCAGGAAACAGAGTCATATGCTAGAACTCAGTTATTCAAAGAACCATCCAAATTCAAGCTAAAGCAATAAAAAAAATAACTACTCACCCAGAGCTTGCAGGTTTGGAACTCAATCAAAAATTCTCTATCCTGAGATCTGAGAAACATAAAACAAAAACTTTCTATCACCACTGACAATAAATAGTTAAACATTAGATATACAGCAAAATGAGTGAATGATAGTTCAATATTGCAATCAACATACATATTATAAGAAAATCACTTGGCTTAAACTTTGAATAGTACACTTTGAAAGAAGCACATTTTATGTCAGAAAAGAAGCCCAATGAAAGCCTAAGCTTTCAAGTGTGTTCAGCCTTCCTCTCCCTACTCCCCAACAGTGTTCATAGGAAAAATTAATTTTAAGCTCTCTCCTGGAACTCAGAAATTGTGAATTTCCATGGAGACCAATAAACTCCAGGCTTATCTGGATAGAAGAGGTTCAGACTGTACACCAGAGCAGTTCAAACTATGACTTGAGAAGTTTATTTGAACGTAACCCGCTGCTTTAGAAAACAAATTACTTTAATGCTCGGAAGATATTAAAAAAAAATCAGACTACATTCTAAGATTTTGATTCTAAGACTGGGAAATCAAAATAATCAAAATAATAATAGAGGACATACATTTCATGTTTGAAAGGGATGAGAATGCTCCATGACAGCTGATGAAAGTGGATCAGAGTAAAAGTAATAGAGAATCTGATGGGGGGGGTGGGGGTGGGGGGTGGTGGTGTAGATGTTTGTAAATCTGTGGATGTGAAAATGGGATTTCTACTATAAAAGCAGAGGAAGAAAATAGATTAGTAGAGCAAATCTCCTTTATGAGCATCAAATACAAATGATTCATCATTGAATTAACATTCATTTCATGGGCCTGGATGCATTCCTTTATAATTGCTAAGATTTGTTAAATTTATCAATACTATAACCATGGTTATTTCATTAATAAGGCTTGAGGTTACCCATTAGCTTAATAAGAACAATCTAAAATTGATTTTCCTGCAGCAAATTAGTTTCCAACTTTTTGTCTAAAGGCATTTTTCTCTTTCAAGTACAACATTAATGAAGATTAATGCTCAAAATTTAAAATCTGGCAAATAAATATTAGAAAACACAAGAAGTAAAAATATGTCTGTTTGAATAAGAAAAAAGAAGGTTATATAGAAAAAAATATGCATAAACATAATATTAAATTTATTTTAGTTTTATGCTAATGGTAATTAACATATAAAAGAAGAAGATTAAATGCTATAGTGGTAATCTGCATGCTTTGGAGGAAGTATGTATGACTCTGTAATCTTAAGATTATTCAAGACATCCTATTAACAGATTATCCATTCCGTGCTTGCAGTGTTGGCAAGTTCTAACAGTTTTTCCATGGTGTTTGTGTTAGATAAATTATTTTGTGTTTTGTTTTTTATGGATCATTTTTTTTGTTTCTTTGGGGGGGTTGTTGTTTTCTGTTGGGTTTTTTTTTTTTTTTTTTTTCATGGCTCAAGGGATGACAGGGTTTTTTTCCAAAGTATTTTAAGCATGTTCATAAAAGAAACTGAGAATAAAAATGCACATATTTGTCTTTCTTTATCTTAAAAATAAGTCAGGTTATTTATATTTTTTAAGTTTCTAACAAAGCTTTGCCATGGATATTTAAAAGTGTAAGTCACATGGGTCCAGCAGAACCTTATCAATGTTTCCTAGTTAAAGACCTCAGAATTTCCACTACAACGGTGAGTTGGGTCCCAGGTCTCTTAAGCTGCTGACCAGTCTGTTCTGTCACAGCAGAAGTCATCATGTAATATTGTCATTATATTTTGGGGTGGGGGGGAGTGGGAACAAAAAAACGCAACCCCAAAAAAGCTTCTATCTTAAGAGTTTAACTTACCCTTATCTCTCCAAATAAAATTTCCCAAGACATTCTTTTGCATTTTGTAATTTTCTTCCCTTCCCTTTTCTTTCCTTATGAATGCAGCAGTATGTGACAACTAACAGGAGTATCAATAGCACAAGTGAAAAAATGCCTCTTAAGCCAAATATACTTCGCAAACAGTTGGTCTAAAGGAGTCTAAATTAATCTGTAGCTCACAACACCTTTTTTCTGTTTTATTATTTTGAACCTGTGTGGGGACAACTATGCTAGAATATTTTGCTATAGTTTTAACACGTTGAAAACCAGATTTACATAGGACTGAAGCTGGGTGCAAAAACTTAAATCTTATTACCTTCCCTTCAGAGAGCCAGTCCATTATAACACCACTCTAATCCTTACATAGAAAACCCCCAAGTGCTTCAAACCACAAAATTGTAGGCTAATAATCCTCAAGCATAAACCTAGTTCTGTTGTGAACTAAAATTTTGATCTAGAAAATTAACAAATTCTTTCTGTCCGCAAACTTTCCTGCTCCATAAAATCATTTTTGGAGTTTCTATTAAATTTTTTCATGTATGTTGAGAGGTAAAAGTGGTTTGGGGTTTTTTTGTACTAAGGATTATTTCTATGAGTATAAAAATAACATATCAATAAGATAGTTCATTAGATTGTATTGCTAGAAAATTAATCATACTTTGGAGAGAATAGGAAGTCTACTTCCTGAAAGTCATTTGTTTTTACTTTAAGTAAAAAGTGATTTATTCTCCAAGTTTGTAAACTCACAAAACTCAGGGATTTATTCAGCAACATTTGAATGCTTAGCCATTTCCCACTTTTGTAGGATGTTTCTTCAACAATTGTCAAATTTAAGGCTTCTTTTTCCTGAATTACTTAAATTTCACAAGACCTCTTTTGCCTGCAACCATCACAATTTTAAAAAACAGGAAGGAGGCTATTATGCTGTGAAAATGCTTTATTCTATTGAAATTATAAATTAATTAAAAATCACTAATAAGAATGATCATTAACTAAGCAGACTACTGCAATTTCAAGCTCCATTTATAATACCCCTTATTTAAAGGCACCATGGGAACTATCAGGCAGTAACTACTATATGATGACTCAGTCCTGAACAATGTTAGCGTACCTTTCTTTCAATGGCTCAAGGGAAAAAGAAAGGATCAAAAACTGTTTTCAATATTCTTTTTGCACTTTGACTTTAAAATACTGGTAATAAATCAGCATAGAGAAAAAGCCCCATTACTTTTATTATGATTACCAAGACAATCCTGAGGGAAATGGGAATAACGAAGAATATAGTCAGGACACTAAATTTTAGGAAAGTAAAATTCCATCTCTTCAAGGAGATAGTCAGAAGGACTCCCTGGGAAATGGTCCTCGGGGACAGGGGAACAGAACAGAGCTGGCAGATCTTTAAGGATGTGATCCACAGATCTCAAGAGCTCTCGATCCCTAGGTGTAAGAAATCAGGCAAAGAAGGGAAGAGACCGGCATGGCTGAGACAAGAGATGCTGGTCAAACTAATTTTGTTTTCCAAAATTTTATTTCAGTTCCATTAGGTAGTATCCTGAAATATCCACACCATATTAAGGATAGACTTCAAAATTAAGAGTTTTCCAAGTAGGCTGTGAAAGAGTTGGAATTTTTAATATTTCATTCAAGTGTAATTTATTTTTTGGCAGCAATTTCTAGTTAATTTCTGTATCCCTAACATTTTGCTACTTTTGGAGAACAGAAGATCCTTATCTCCTTAGTTCTCTTTCTTTTCTTTTCGGAAAAGAGACAGATGATAGCTTCATAGATTATTCTGTTTTCTAGTTCTTCCACAACTGGAAACAGATTCAAGTACAACGTACAGTAAGAGCAGTAGGAGTGCATTTCATTTAGGACTGCTCTGTCATTTTACCTGATAGCAATGTCCCCTTCACTTAAAAAAAACAAAACTGTCCCTATGTATTCCCAAATGTATGTTTGATCCCTGTGCTTTAAGTATCACATTAGTTTTCCAACAATAGCCATTTCACAACTTTTTCCTGTTCTTGCTGAATCAAAATCTTTGTCAAAATGATAAAATTCCTTGAAAAGACATAAAAAATACCTGCTGGAGATATCAAGAAGTTCCATTAGGTTTTACAATCTCATTTTCATAATCTCTTAAGGGAATACTCTGGTTTATGGCAAAACATAGTTTTACGTATTTCAAAGCCAAAAAAATTCAAAAAGGTATCCAATTAAATTATTTTGTGGAGATCATCTTCATAATAGCCTTCATAAACTTCTTGGCAGGTACTCTATACTTGCATAAAATACCTCTCTTTCCCTTTCTTCTCAATATTAACCCTGATGGAAAATACATCTTTGTTGACAGTTTGGGCTTCCCTAGCACAGCATAGAGCCCATTTTACATGACAGTGCTATCAAATGTTTCCTATTAAAAGCTGGTTGTTTCTTGCAGTATCTCTTTGGTAATTCTTTTCATTTATGTGAACTGGAAGAGTTATATTTGGACTACAGGGCAGACGGTCTCTACCTTATCTCCAGTGGTTATGATGCCCAGATAAACACTCTTGAGTATGTTCTTATTATTTACCAAGATGAAACCTCACCATGCATTATCCTCTTATGTACTTGCCATTAAAACTAATTTCAGGTGTATGGGACAAGCAGGGAAGGAACTATGTTATGTTTAAACATGTCCTGAAATTTGGATCATCTGAGAAGCAGTAGTGTGGGATCTATTAAAAATTTTTTCTGTGCTGGACTAGAGTTTTCAGAATTAGGCAGTGCTAAATTTTTGTGTTTCTGTACAATACCCCATTATTTCTGTTTTGTTTTGTGGTGGTATTCTTGCATTTTTTGTTGCATACTGTTGGTTTTGGATAAGCTCTTTAATTTGCCAAGATCTTTGTAAATTCTAATCCTATCCTCTGGGGAATTTACAGTCCTGCCCAGCTGTCTGTCAGCCACAGATTTTTAAAGCTTATAGTTTCTTCCATCATTCAAATCTCTTTTATTTTTTTAAACACTGAAAAAAACCATGGCCAAACCAGACCCCTGCAGGACCCCTCAGTTGAAAAGATTAATAATGATTTCTTGTTAACTGAAAGCAATTTTTCAAACAGTTGGTGGTTACATCTAATTCATATTTTGCTGGTCTGTTTAACAGAATGTAATAGCACACACCCCCCGCATCCTCCTTAATGAAAACGTAATTATATACATTTTTTTCCCTCATGGAAAAAATCATGCTTTAGCAATTCCTAAATAAATTTGCCTTATGGAGACAAAGGCATAAACAACATTTCAGAAGAAGTAATTCTTCTTTCATAATTAGCACCATTTATATAAAGAGTTTGAATTTTCCTCAAGCTGCACTGACATTAACATTTGCTTTCAGCACAATATTGGTAATTTTAAAGTCAAAGTGGCAGGTGGCTTGCCACTTCAGTTATACACCCCTTCAAAAATGGTTATCTATAAAACCTCTACCATGGGTTAAGAATATATATACAGGTATCAGAGTACATGTCATACTGTAAACATACACTCTTTAAAAAAGATAGCTTCTTTATATGTCTATGCTCATGGAACTTATTTTAAATAAAGGACAAATCTAAGCAAAGTTGATGCAAATGTTTCTGGAGGTATTCTATTTCATTTTCAAAGTAAGAATGATCTATGTCAGTTTAGTCTAACATCTTTCATGTTTGACTTTGTTCTTACAAATTATTTCAAATCAGATGAGCTAGACAGGTTTTCACACAAAAGGGCTGAAGTCTAACAGTATTTAGAAAAAAAACGGTTTGTTTTTTCTCTCGTGTTGTATGGATCTTCAAACTTGCAAGTATTCATGGAAAGTGCTGGATACCCAGTTATGTTACCATCTTTGTAACACGCAGATAAAATTGAGATTATTAATTTATTAATAAATGTGTAACATGTTAATTACTTCTACAGGGTCTGCATATAAATTCTGATTAACTCATTCATAAACACATTAAATGAAACTACCAAAGGGAGTTGTTTTCTCTGATTAAAAATTTTGGATATAATTTTATTAGTTAAAAAATTACTCACAGATTTAAAACCTGTAGTTGAAAAAGAACTGCTGACACCTCTAACGCAAGAAATGAATACAAGTGTATTATAAACTGGAAGGGAGATAACTTTTGCTACTAAGTGGTGCATGCCACATACTATCATCAACAGTTATTAGAAGTTATTATCATGGTATCATCTAAAACTTATTAGAGAAAAGGCAGCTTTGAAACCACAGAAATGTCTATTTTCAGATAAAAGACTTGAATGTTATTAGCAACATTAAGTCATGTAACATGAGATATTTATGAATCAGGATCTCTCTATCCACTGAGTCATAAAATCAATTAAATTCTTGAAAATAAAAATATGCAATTTGAATATTTGATCTAAACCTTCAGTTTACATATTTAACAGATTTTGAAGCTGTTCTTTAGAGTTTCTAACATGCAATTACAATAATTTTTTGTAGTTAACCTTGTGGCAGAATTTTTATTACAGAAAAAATATAAGCGCTCAGAAATTTAACGTACTTAAAGTTTTTAAAGCAAATTTAAAACTTTATTCCCTTTGGGACTATTTTCCCCTTTCTTTTATTGCTTGAATTACATTTTTGATCTGTTGTTTTTTTTTTTTTGCAGCTGTTAGTCTGTTTTGTATTGAATCAATTTGTACACAAAGAAGAAACAAAAAATAACATCAGCAGAATCTAGTGAATCTAGTAGTTAACCTATAAGAATGTGACTCCTACATTTCTTCACTCTTCAGATCTTGGGCATTTCTTGTGATTACAGTCATATCACAGAGATTTGCAATCATGACTAATCTGTCTCACTAGTTGTTGCAACAACTAGGAAGTCAATGTCTGTAAAGAATGTAAGAATCCAAAAATATTCTCTTTAAAACAAACCTTCTGGGCCCCTAGAAAAATTGCTTATAGCATGGGAAAAAGCAGTATCTTCAGAAACATTGAATTAACTCTCGACAAAAGCATCCCAAGATATACAGAAGGAGCTAGACTTTCCATTGATTATGTTCATCTGCCAAAGTGACTGATGTCTGCAATATTATGTGTACTCTGACGTTCAGAGTTCCTATCTTATTCACATATCCTATGGCATACACAATTTTAGAACTGCAAAACATCATAGGCTCAAACAAACATCACCTTCAAAACATCCTCTGCAAATCTTAATCAGTTTAAGAAAAAAAAGTGTATGTCTTTGTCAGAAGACACACCACAAAGACTTGGGAAGATCAACAAAAGAATAAGAGTCTGACTTTGATATCCAAGGCACAAACCAGTGCTGAACAAGCAAAATAAACTTATTGGTGGAAATTGTGAAGAACTGATAGAGAACCTAAGTGATTTCACAATTTACAGACACCCTACATCATCATGCTATTTTATACTAATAGAAGAATTAAAACTGCATTCTTTTAAAACAAAAAAATAAAATAAAATAAAATAAAAAAAAGAAGAAAGAAAGTCAACTCTGTACGCAAACAACTACAGTCTAAACATTTCCAGGAAAATATTCTCTGTAATTTCACAGGAGGATGAAGTCATATGATGGGATGAATGAGGTATAGGGTGCTTAGCCTTTTAAATGTATTTGTTCCCTTCATAATGACTGTTCATAAAAAGTATTTATATTAACATTGCTTATATTGATAACCCAACTTCAGTGTTTGCACATTACTTTAAGAATAGAATTGAGAATATTCAGGAGTCCCCACTACTTCCTCTGTGGCCTAGTCCAATATGGCACTATAATCCTTGTTTAGTCCAGTATATAACAATGCAATTACTTGTTTTAGTTGCTTTCAGTGAAAACTTGTTCTAGTAAGAAAAAACAGAAAAAAAAAAAAAAGGAAAATCTCATGGTGAAAAGGACAGCATTCTTTTTAAAGAATTTAAATGAAAGTCACTCAACACTAACCCTGTAAACCCATGATTTATGCTACAGATAATGCAACAATGTGCTCTTACACAATACGTAACCTTTCAAAGGACACTATAACTGTTTTGTTAACATTTGGGAGAAGGCGGCAAACCAGTAATAACATAGTGCAAATTCTAAGGGCGTGAGAAAAACCAGAATTAATTGCAGGTGTACACAGCACACGAAATCACTCTTGGAGTCCAGAATTAGCAAGATACTATTTTATGATCCCTTTTATTGTACTCTAGGTTATATCAAGAAACATTTCTTCTGTCAATTTGGTTTATGGAGGTGTACTACTGAGCATAAAAATATATTTATAAAAATCTTTTTACTGTGAAGTCTGGAAAGGCAATTTGAACAGCTGGAAATTATATTAGAGTCAACACTATTTTAAGTTTTCAGACTCACTAGAATTATTAAAAATCAGCATACCAAATATTGACAGGTGTCATGCAGTACTCTTAAAGCAACCATTGAAAATATCAAACATTGTTGTAGGACATATTTTCTCTTTATTAAACTTTCTAAAATATTGTTTGTTTCTGTTTTAATGAATGAAACAATTTCTGAAATCACATCATAAAATACGGTATTTAAAAGGAAAAGTAAAATGGTTCAGAGCCATGGAGTATAATGGTAACTGACGTCCATCATTCACATCTGCCAACTTCATTTTTTGGGGGAGTGCAGCTTCCAATTAAACAAATGCTTCAGAGCTCCCACTGGAAAACAGAAATGCAATCCTAAAACAAAAAAGGTTAATGATTTGTCTTCTACAATATTACTTTACAGAATGTATATGCCAAAGGCTAAGGTCCTGGTTCACTTCAAGCATGCAAATGTGTGAGAAAACAATTTTGAACAACTCAAAGTTTATAAACAAGCAAGCCTGTTTTCATCTCACTGCTTGCTTTGTTGCAATTAAGAGAGAAAAGTCTCAACTTAAAAAAATATTAGTTATAAATATATCTTAGCCTATCATTTTTACTGAAAAATCACAAATACTGAAAACCCCTGTAATTTCTTTAAGAAATACTTGGGATGTATACCTGAATTTTTGTTTGGTATGTATTTCTCTTGGTGATGAGCTACATCATTTAAATAACTACAAGATATTACACCTGGCAAATCACATTTACAGAAAAGAAAATGTGCTCTTGAAGTAAAAGCATTTTTTAATACCATGTGCCATTCTGTGTACTCTTTCACTGTGATGATCTTAAGCACTAATGAGTACTAAGGAGCTGGTCTACAGGACTGATGGCTCATAACATTAGGGCAACTTCTTAGCATTCTGTTGTCCCAGATCATGGAGGAACATATACAATGGTGGACTACACCATAAAATGGGGACACGTCCTGAAAGTGATCATCATTTATGATGACCACAAAATGATCTGGAAGATGGACAATATTTTATCACATGTTCACTAGGACAGGTAGAAAATAAAAATGGTATGTTATGGAGTTGCTGTCAACAGGGACTTAGAGATTGCTGTGTGTCTGAGAGCAAATGACCTGCAGTTTGGAGGTTAGAAAAATGACTTGGTGTTGTCTAAGTTGCAACATTTCAAAATCTGTTTTCATTCAGGAATGTAGAAACTTACCTTTTAGTGGGGTGGTTAGTTTGTGGGAAAAGCATGCAAGAAGCAAGTTCATGACATTATTATAGTTAACAGAGAAGTGAAAGGGTCTTTTGCATTTGTTTGTCAAACAGATGCAGAGCAAACAGGCTCGCATCTCTGCTGTATCCAGTTCATAGTTACTTGCTATGAAATGTAACTCTAAATCCCACTGTCTTCTTTGTGTCTTCCAACCAGGTATCTGTACACACAGTAAGGCCCCTTCAAGGCTGTTCTTTCCTAGGATTAATAGACCCAGGTCTGCAGCCCCTTATCAGACAGCCCATGCTCCAGCCCCCAACCACTTTGCTGGCCTCCCTGGGAATATCTACAGTAGGTCAGTGTCTGTCCTGGGTGTAGGAGCCTCAGGCTGGGGACTGCAGACAGCTCGTTGACAGCAGAGCAGGATCCTTCCCCAAATCTGCTGTCTGTGCCCTTGGTCTTGCAGCCTGGGGTGTGGTGGTGGCTTCTTTGCTGCCTGGGGGCATTGCTGCCTCATGGCTAAACTGGCATCCCTGGGATCTTGAGGCCTTCTCTGCTGCTACCAGGCAGTAGTCCCTGATCTCTTCTGCTGCAGGGTTTACTCCTTCCCAGGAGCCAGGTTTTACATTTGCTTTTGTTGAATACTTTTGTTAACACTTTGATAAATCAAACAACCAGTGCGTACTTTATATAGAAGACTGCACATAAGGAATCACAGAATCATAGAATGCTTTAGGTTGGAAACGAACTTAAAGATCAAGTCCAACTGTTAACCTAACACTGCTAAGTTCACCACTAAACCATGTCCCTAAGCACCATATCTACATGTCTTTCAAATACCTCCAAGGATGGTGACTCAACCACTTTCCTGGGCAGCCTGTTCCAATGCTTGATAATCCTGTCGGAGAAGAAATTTTTCCTAATGTCCAATCTAAACCTCCTCTGGCATAATTTGAGGCCATTTCTTCTCGTTCTATCACTTGTTACTTAGCAGAAGAGAGCAACACCCACCTCACTACAACCTCCTTTCAGGCAGTTGTAGAGGGCGATAAGGTCTCCCCTCAGCCTCCTCTTCTCCAGGCTAAACTACCTCAGTTCCCTCAGCTGCTCCTCACAGGACTTGTGGTCCAGAACCTTCACTAGCTTCGTTGACCTTCTCAGTCAGCTTTCCAGACACTCTTCCACAAGCCTGTAGCATTGCATGGGGTTGTTGTGACACAAGTGCAGCACCTGGCACTTGGCCTTGTTAAATTTCATACAATTGGCCTTGGCCCCATGAGCCAGCCTTTCCAGATCTCTCTGTAGACCCTTCCTACTCTCGAGCAGATCAACACTCCCACCCAACTTGATGTCATCTGCAAACTTGCTGAGGGTGCACGCAATCCCTCATCCAGACCATTGATAAAGATATTAGAATCGGGCCCAAAAGTGAGCCCTGGCACACACTGCCTGTGACTGGCTGCCAACTCCATTCACCCCAACTCTCTGGGCCCAGGCATCCAGCCAGTTTTTTACTCAGCAAAGTGTATACCCATCATTATATTCTTTTTAATAATAATTTAAGAATCATTATATTCTTATTAATAATACTGTAACAGTCCTCTCTTCCTTAGGTATATATGCATATCTTATATCTGATCACAAGCCCTATTATTTAAATAAAGTACATTATACCACATAATAATGAGCAATTTATGGATTTTTAGCTTTCATTAAAATTTACCAACTATCCAACAGTAAGTGATGCCTCTTGGTTTTATGTCCGTCACATAATTTACTAACTTTCCACTTTACAAAGCCTTGATTAACAATTTGACTATTTTCTTTTATTGTTTCTTAGACTTAACAGGAATAAATATTCAATTTTTGGCAATAGGTAAAGAAAAATCTTTTATGTTCTACATAAAATTTTTTGCAGGGCTTCAACCCCTCTGTGGCTTCGGAGAGTAAACACTCTGATTTTAATATCTACAGAAATTTACCAGCCTGGATCTTAAAATTTCAAATTTAGATGCAAACTTTTTCCCAAGGGAAATATAACTCTGAAAGCAAGTAGTAGTTGTCACATAATGCATTTTTCAGTGTTTTAAGTGTAAATTAAGGAATCATGAAAAATAGATTTAGATAAAAAGTATCATATATGTACTTTTTAAAGATGTATTCAATACAGACAGCAATTGATAGAACATGTGACAAGTGCTGTGCTTTATTTTTTTAATGACAAAATACACATAGGAACTAGTGAAATAAATGTCTCTACACTTCACTTACATGATTTAAGAATACCTTGACCGCACTAGAAACCAAGAACAGATGTCTGAAGAGTATTTTCCACTATCAATCCACAAGTTCTATTGTACCTATCAAGGAATTAGATATTAAAAAATGTTGGGGTTTTTTTTTTTTTTTTTTTTGGGGGGGGGAGCAGTGAGAAAGAGAAAAGGAGAGAGCAAACCATTATAATACAGCATAACATAACTGTTTATTGGAAACCAAGACAGCAAATTTTCCATAAGAATTCTACAAGGAAGAAGTGTTAGATCATTGCCAGGTCACAAAACAAAGAAAGACTTCAAAGTTTCCTGGTGCAAGAAGAAGAGCAAGCTACTTTGCAGTTCATGCTGTAAACTGTGTATATACATTTTTGCTTCCCATAAAACTTCAAACATTATTAAAATGCATTTAGGATAAATGTCTGGAAAGATGGTTCATGGTGTTTTAACCACACCCTTCTTACACACATTCTATGCCAACTTTGTAGTTATTTTCTGTAGAGATCACATTGAAGAAAGCAAGCTATTAATGTGAACCACACTGCTCTAAATCTGATTCTGATTCATTATGTGATCTGACCAGATTACTTAAAATTTTTGTGCATCTTACAACAAGCTCATGAGGGGTTTGCTTTAACTGGGAAAAAGTATTTTTTCATTAATATTTCCTATGAAGTAAAATAATTAAATATCAGTGGGGGATGATGATGTTAAAATCTGACCATGCCTGGAGTTAGCAGTATGTTCTACTTTGAAATGAACACATTTGTTTTTAATTGCAAAAATACTTTTATTTCTTTGCTGAAGAGAAAAACTCCAATTCATTTACTAAGTGCTGGTGTAACAAAAGACACAACAAGGTCCCACGATTACAGTCCAGGAAAGCTGGATTCCTTACTTTGCCACTGATTTATTGTTCAGTATTAGAAAAATCGTATTTTTGCCTTTAAGTCACCTCATTGTCAAACTGGGAACACCTGTTCAATTACTTTAAAGATTAATAGTTATGAAATTCTTTCTGTTTATAAACATGTAAGAGTCTCTAAGCATTACAATTATATTTTGTCCAAGAAGAGAGAAAAGTTTCCTTAGTTCTCTTCATTAGCAGAGAAATCTCAAAAACAAGAGACATTTTAAAGAATACTTTTAAATACTTTTGTTGCTGAGGGATTGCAGAGAAAACACTTAATGAACAGACAACGACATTTATCTCTACGGAAGACTCAGTAGCATTTTTACATGGGAAAAGGAGACCATACAGTCTGACGTAGATTACAACTTTAAGATGAGAAGTAGCACAACTCTAAGAAAGAAGGTGTAACCTTCTTAGAGGTAAACCGTAAGAAGAGAGTGTAGACAGTGACTGCTTTTTTGTGCAGTTGCTTATTAATCCACTGTGGTATTTTTGTGTGTACTGAATGACTCAATCACACAAATTTATGACACTTTGTGTCTTCTTAATTAGAGGAAGGCCAGTAAGAATGATGTAAAATGACTGAATAATTTGTAGACTATTGCACAGAGATGACAGCCTTATCTCAAGCCACAAACATTTAAATACATAGTTTGCCTATCTAATGGTTACACTTCTTACATGGTCTTTCATAGGCTTTTTGCATGCTTCTTACTATTTTCTTCTGTTTATTGTGGAGCTCTTGTAGTGAGCCCTAATTTTAGCTTGTATGACCTGACTGTATTTCTATCCGTCACTTTCCAAGTTTCCAGAGTAACTTGTGTGGGTTTTCAGATTGATTTTTTTTTTTTACAAAGGCTCTGCATTTCTAATGTAATTCTGAAAATTGATATAGGCTAACTGATACAAGGTGCCTAAAAAGGCGAGATGAAATACTGCTTGAAGGTTACTGTTGAGCCTAACACATCTGAAGTGAACCTCAGAACAGCTGAACAGATTTCTAAGGAAATTACTACCAGCTAATTTAAGCCTGTCTGGTATTAGAATCACATAAATATAAATGAGCAATTTTAACTCAGCAATTAAAACTGTAGGTATATGTAGAATGAGTACCAGGCATGAAAGATATGGTATCTAAGAACTTCAGTTAGGAACATGAAAAATTAACTGCTTCATAGTGTTATACACATATCCTGTGCTTTATTTTAAATCCTTTTAGGCACTAGATACATGGAGATACAATGCTTGTAATACATCTTCAGAATGTAGAACAAAGCACTCCCCCTTTTTGGTGTATTTCAGATACAGAGCAGTAACATAAATATCAGCACAACATTAAACAATATTTTCTCTCTCAAAAGTTTATGTAACTATCTCTCTGTTCACATTTTGTCTGCAAAACAAACAGACAAGACTGTAATGTGTGAGACAACCACAGACCTTAGACAATTATAATAACAGAGGAAAGATGAATCAAAGAGCAGCACTCACTCTGCTGCTGGCCTTTCCCTTCCTGGAAGTCTGTACCTGAATTTGCTCACTCTGCTTCCTTCTGTCTCACACCCTCCTTCCTAATGCTTCTCTCTGGTTTCACAATTATTCCTTACTCAGTCTGGAAAGGCAGCATGACTCCTGAGGATGATGTCAAATATATCTGGTAGGTACTTTATGAATACAAAATTACGACAGGAATTAGGAGATTGTGCTTTTCAAATAAAAATTACATGTATGTAGGAGGTCATCCAAAAAGTATCACAATCCCTCCCTCTTCCAGGCCTGCCTTAGGAATTAGAGCCTAAAATATGAGTTATCGACGTTTTCCACATGTACTTGTTTCACGGTGATCTCTTTCACAATGTGGAAGTTTTGCTTAAATAGCTGCCCCCATTGTTCCCCGTGATCCAGTCCTTACATCACATGAAACAAATAAAACCATAACTAGATAAACACCTAAACATGATTATGAAAACACACTGAGGCAGTGGAACTGAGAGCCGTGAGTATGGCACCAGACTATGTTTTCAATAGTGAAAAATATTTAAACTGGAAAAAAATTTTGCTATGAAATTTTACAATTATGGTCCATAATTACTCTGCCTACTTCTGTCTTCCATCTGTAAAAATGGTACTCATTTTTAATGCTTTACTTCAGAGATTCATCATAGTTCTTCAATTGTCTGCTATACATTCTGTTTATATAAAAAGACGTGCATTATAAGAAAGTGATTTCTTTTTTTTTTTTTTTTCTGAAGGAAGTGAAAGTTTATAGTTAATACACAGGAATAGTTGCTCTTCTCACCCCATAACAGTCATCTCATATATCACTAGTGACTTTTGGCACATTTTTCTTGAAATGGAAAAATGCATGGTGTATGATTGATTTCCAATTCTTTCAGATGATACAGTGAAAAATAAGAAGCCAGAGCAATTTAGTCTGAGGTGTCTGTTAAATATCATAGGATCTAACTTGTTAGAGAACAAGCCCCTTTCCACTCATCTAATACCTAAATTTATCTTCACAGTGTTCATATGAATAACAAATAACACAACATAAATGTTCATTAGCAATTAAAAATTTTTTGTATTTTTACTGTCACAGCAAACCAATATAGTGCTATAGTTTCAATATTCATTATTATTTATGTATGAGTATTTTTTAAATCTGACAAAGCAGAACATGGTTAAAATTTCCAAAAAGACCTTGCTGGGAACATTATGGTACAACAAAGGAATTATTAATTGTTTTCAATGTTTTCTAATGTCTTCTCCTTTCTTAAGACACTGTGACTAATAGCATTTCAATTAATATGTATTTCACTGCTCATAAGTAAGCTTAAAACATTTTTTTCACAATAAAAAGTATGCAAGGTCTTCTTCCAAGCAGATGTAATGCTTATTCACACTATAAAAATATAAGAACTGTACTGTCTTTATAGATGCAAAATATGAGTCAGACTCTAAAATGTGTGATACAGATACATCAAACAATGCTTCAAAATATTGGCAAAACATTCATGTTCCTGACATTCAGAAAGTAGCCTTTTAATAAGCAAAATAAAATTATGAAAGTTCCATGTGTTAAGTATTCCCAATAAAGTTTCATGGGGAAAAAAAATGAGGGATTGGCAGAAGGAAGAAACTACCATCAACTACATTAGATGAGGATTCAAACCCATCCACAAAAGGGCACTTTTGCACATGCACTAATGATAAATACTGCCCATCTGTTTCTGATATTCACAAGTGAAGAGAGGTACAAACTGAAAAACATTTTCACAAAAGTGTTTGTATGACAAAAGTACAATTCGTAAGAGGCAGCATCTCAGGCATCTGCAACACGAATTCCATGTTGTTATTTGGAAAAATTAACAAATAATTTATGTTTATCTAACTCTTTTGCTGAGCTGGCCACAAACATAGACTTGATGCCAGTTTCATAAGTGTGTGTGCAGATGGGTGAACTTGAGTATATTTCAGTGGAGAGAAAGTGGAGGGAAGAACTATGGGAAAATGGTTCTTTCCTGTTAATTCCCCACTCCTTTTGTTTCTGAAGGCAGAGCAAAGGAGGACTCATCCAAGCAAAACACTGAAGGGCTGAACAGAGCTCATTTAGGTCATCCACTTTTTAATAAATGTGGGTAATGTATATGCATTTTCTGTCTGTCTGCAGACCAGCAGCTAACAACCATGGGATCAAAGTGAGATAAGGGCCAATGGTCAGCTGTGAACATTACATTTTTTCTTTTTATCTAATCGTTATTAGATTAGCCTGATCTCAATAAGTGTTCCTCCTTTCCTTACATCATTTTGTGGGTTAAACAGACAGTTCAGCTACCTGTTTTGTGCAGATCCAATTGTCTGATGCATGAAGTTCAAAGTGAACCATTGTAAGACTCCAGGAAGCTGGAGGAAAACCTTCTTCTAAAAAGCTTCTTTTAACATTACATTTTTCTAAGAGATAGATGTCATACATAGAAAAGGAGTGCACATATACACTTGTAACTTACACAAAATCAAGATTAGAGATTCACATTTCTTTTCAGAAAACCTCTCTTCAACAATCAAGGTATTTTAGAAAATGAAATATCTGAAATTCTTCCAAATTCTTCTACCATGACCTCCAGGAATCCAATCTGGGAATATTCTGAATGCATATATAACAGTTTAAATTTGCTTTCTTTATTATCTTTCCCATATAATTTGTCTCACATATTTAAGCACATTTTGAATTTTATAAGGGTAAACTTATATAATGCAAACAATGGCTAAGATTCACACTCAAATCTCAGAAACTGCAGTCATTAATTTTTTGTTCATTGAGCTTCAAATGCAGAGAGTTAAAGAACTCACACACAGACGTCATGCTTTTACACTTACAGCTGGTTTTCTCTGGAAGCAGATATAGTATCTAATAACTTTCCCATTTAGCCACTTTTGTCTTTTTAGCATTTTTGGTAAGTGAAGGCAAAATCTAATCTTAAGGATTAAGTGCTCACAAGTCGTTTCTTCACATCACATGCATAAGAAGGAAAAGCATCACAAATACTGCAGCCTATCTGGTTCTTTTTTTTCTTTCCCTTGTGTGAAATTCATAGAAATATGGTTCTTAAACACTTAGGGCGTGTGTGTGTGAGGAAATCCAACTTGTTAAAAAAGCCCAAGCTAATAAAAGAACAAACGGGTACTATGAAAATATCCTTATGTCAAAAAGGTTTAGGAAAAGTTAGGCTGTACTTACACATTCCTTTTTGTTACTGGAATTTACATTCATTGAAATTTATTAAGTGCATTGAGCATTAAGAGCTCTGTGTACTAGATTGTGCATAATCCATCAAGTACTACTTAGATGTAGGTAATTCAACTTTGAAGATACCTATGTAAAGAATCCAATATTCTTCTGTTTGTTAACATCTTGCATTTGATCATGTGTAATTAGGACATGCTGAATTCATAAATGAACTTATTAGTTTACTATGCACAACAGAGGATGTTCTACACCAGCAATGGTTCAGCTGTCCCTCTGATCTTGTGTCCTCTAGCCAATGGAACTTATAAAAGCAGCTTTCCAGAGTTTGTGCAGACACAGTTATAGTGGCAATCTGCCACACTTGCATGCCTCTTCAATTATTTCCAAGAAAAGTAAGGTCCCTGCAGTCCCATCATCACTCTGTGTTTTCAGTTGAGATGAAAAGAAATAGATGAAAATGTGGCATAATTCCCTCTTACAGCTTGTACAGCTATTTTTGACAGCCAAACACATGATGAGTTAACACCTTCACCCTCTTCAGAGCTGATACAAGCTACATTTTTTATAAACAAATATACTGAGCTCCCTAAGGCTCCTTATGCTAAAGCTAAAGTCAAATGAATGCAGTAGGTGTCACACTCAACTATTTCTTTATAACTGTGGGTTTAATTATCAAAGCATTAAACGCAGAAGTAACTAAACACATGGTACACTAAAATGAAGTTTATGGAGTTTTTCTGCTATGGAAAGAATCAAGTGGTTAAAAAGATCATGTATTCACTTTGCCTAATTATAAACACAGTTCTCTGCAAAACCAGCACAGAAATAAGCTAGTCAACTAGATAATCATGTAATGCTCCAGATAATCTTACAGGTTTTTTTGTTCCGTTTTGTCACCTTATTCAGATACAAGAATAAAAAATAAAAAACAGGCAGGCTTTGTATTATACTGTGTTTACTCATAAAGAATTGAGAGTAACATTATTTGTATACAGCCAAACTGCTGTGAAAGATTAGAGATTATCTATAGTTTATTTGCTTTACCTGCTACCATATAAAACAAAAAGTTATAAGACTTTTTTTTCACAATCAATATGTACACAATTTCATTTAAATACTTTAAAAAAATACACTGTGCTAAAAGGAGACCATCATGCATTCTTAAACTGATATAGCTAAATACTCTTGCCTTTTCTTTCCTTCCAACCTTCTTCCCCTATTTAAATTTCTCAAAAGGAAGTGAAGTCAAATAGCTGAATTTTGGGAGATGAAAAAATTAGATCAATATGGATATTTCAGTGCTCTTGAAGTGCATCTTTCTAACTGATGACAACTTTCTATATGATGAATTACAGAATAATGCCTGTTACTGATGGCCAGTTATCCTTCTAGGTGGAAAACCTGTTCTAAGAAAAAAAAAATAATTGCTTAATAGTCCAGAAAATTCTTCTGTGTTGCAGTCGTACATGGTAAATGACATCAGTAGTGGAACCATTAAAGTAGATGCTTCTAACCAGTCAAGTGTCAACATTGTCAGCTACGTATTTCTCAATTAAGCAGCTACCATCCTTTGTAAGTTCATGGATTTTTGAATAAGAATTGGGAAGAGACTTAGCCAGCTGCCCTATTAAATTCTGCTAGTGATCACTCTCACATTCTGTTTAATATCATTTTGTGATAGTAGTAATTGCTACCTCACAGTCAAAGTAGAATAACAAACATTCTTTTAGGTTTTTCACCAAGAGTAATACAATCAGATAAATGAGGCTGTGTCCAGAATTTCAATACAAGCCCTCTGCCAATAACATTATGTCATGGTTTAACCTCAGTAGGCAGCTAAACCCCACACATCTGCTCGCTTACTCTCCCACAGAGGGAAGGGGAAGGCAATCAAAAGGGTAAAAGTGAGAAAACTCGTGTGTTGAGGTAAAGACTGTTTAATAGGTAAAGCAAAAGCTGCATGTGCAAGCAAATCAACATAAGGAATTCATTCACTGCTTTCCATTGGCTGGCAAATATTTAGCCATTTTTAGGAAAGCAAGGCTCTACCACACGTCATGGTGACTTGGGAGGACAAACACTGTCTGAATGTCCCCTTCCTTCTTCTTTTCCCCAGTTTTTATTGCTGAACATGACATCATATGGTATGGGATACCCCTCTGGCCAGTTGAGATCAGCTGTCCCGGCTGTGCCACCTCCCAGATTCTTTTGCACCACAGCCTACTCATTGTGGGGCAGAGTTGGAAACAGAAAAGGCCTTAACACTGTGTAAGCAACATTCGACACTAACTAAAACGTCAGTGTGTTATCAACACTATTTCCATCACAAACCCAAAACCTAGCCGCGTGTGAATGACTATGAAGAAAACTAATTCTATCACAGCCGAAACCAGTAGAATTATTAATAAATGTGAAAGATTTTGGGACTCTATAATTCATCAATATATTTTTTATTAAGAACAATTTATGCTATATTTATACTTTCCATTTATGACTGTGTGTTAGTCTTATAATTAACTTCTACCCAATCAAGTCTTACTCTATTTAAAGACTGGGACATTTTATAATATTGCACTATTGAATATAATATTAAGGCTCTCTGTGGTAAACAGAGATGATAGTCTAGAAACAATAAATCTGCACAATGATTGTAACTGTTTACTAACATGAATTATGCTATGACATCAGTAAGAAAACCCAGGAAAAATAGAGAAAAGAATACGTTCATGTGTGTTTCGGGAATGGGTCATAATCCATTGTATATGATGTAAGAAAATCCCCAACTGTCTACATTTAATGGATTTTTTAATAGATCTGCAAATAACAGTTCTCTTCAGTTTTTCATTAGACAGTCATTTCTATAGTTGTTGAGCAGATATACATGTATTCAGCAGCCCTACAGAAAGGGACTTGGGCGTGCTGGTTGACAGCAGGGTCAATGTGAGTCCACAGTATGCTCTGGCAGCCAAGAGGGCAAAGCGCATCCTGGGGTACATCAAACACACTATAACCAACAGGTAAAAAGAGGTGATTATCCCACTGTACTTAGCATTAGTGTGGCCTCACCTTGAGAACTGTGAGTTCTAGGCCCCACAGTTTAAGAGGGATGTTAAGGAACTTTGAGCATCTTTACTCAGGAGTTAGCAGGGCTTACTGAAAGAGCTTTAAACTAGATTTGAAAGGGGAAAGGGATAAAACCAGGCTTGCTAGAGAGAAGCCTGGAGGTGGTATGACAAAGTTTGAGTGACAGTGTGCTAGCGAGGTCCTTCAGTCTGCCACCTCAGTGGAGGTAGAGGATGGAGATCCACACAGCAGCAAAGACACAAGGGTTATGGATGTGTTAGAAACCACAGGAGTGCCTGAGAACAATCCCCAAGGATTAGAGCTTCTGCCCCCCAAAAGACAGCAGCATAAATAGCCCAAATGAAGTGCATGTACACCAATGCACACAGCATAGGCAACAAACAGGAGGAGTTGGAAGCCATTGTGCAGCAGGAAAGCTATGCTATAGTTGCAATCATGGAAACATGGTAGAATGACTCACACAACTTGAGTTCTGCTATGGATGGCTATAAACTCTTTGAGTTTATAGGAAGGAGAGGTGGTGGGGTAGCCCTGTACATTAGGGAGTGTTTTGACTGTCTAGAGCTTGATAATGGTGATGATAGCATCGAGTGTTTATGGGTAAGAACCAGGGAAAAGCCAACAAGGTAGATATCATGGTGAGATTCTGTTACACCCACCCAACCAGGGTGAAGAGGCAGATGAAATATTCTATAAGCAGCTTGGAGAAGTCTCACAATCGCTAGCCCTTGTTCTTGTGTGGGACTTCAACTTACCCGATGTCTGCTGGAAATACAATACAGCAGAGAGGAAACAGTCTAGGAGGTTCCTGGAGTGTGTGGAAGACAACTTCCTGATACAATTGGTAAGTGAACCAAATAGAGAAGGCACCCTGCTGGATCTGTTGTTCATGAACAGAGAAGGCCTTGTGGGTGATGTGATGGTTGGAGTCTGTCTTGGGCATAGCAACCATGAAATGTTTTGATTCTTGGAGAAGTAAGGGCAGGGGTCAGCAGAACTGCTACCTTGAACTTCTAGAGTGCAGGCCTTGGTCTGTTTAGGAGTCTGGTTGACAGAGTTGCTTGGGAGGCAGTCCTGAAGGGCAAAGGGGTCCAGAAATGCTGGGCATTCTTCAAGAATGTAATCTCAAAAGTGCAGGAGCAATCCTGTGAGGAGCAGCTGAGGGAACTGAGGTAGTTTAGCCTGGAGGAGGCTGAGGGCAGACCTTACTCCTCTCTAAAACTCCCTGAAGGGAGGTTGTAGTGAGGTGGGTGTTGCTCTCTTCTGCTAAGTAACAAGTGATAGAACGAGAAGAAATGGCCTCAAATTATGCCAGAGGAGGTTTAGATTGGACATTAGGAAAAATTTCTTCTCCGACAGGATTATCAAGCATTGGAACAGGCTGCCCAGGAAAGTGGTTGAGTCACCATCCTTGGAGGTATTTGAAAGACATGTAGATATGGTGCTTAGGGACATGGTTTAGTGGTGAACTTAGCAGTGTTAGGTTAACAGTTGGACTCGATCTTAAAGTTCTTTTCCAACCTAAAGCGTCTGATGGTTCTATGAATGCATCCAGATGAGGACAACAAAGTTGGTGAAAGGCCTGGAAGGAATGTCCTACGAGTGGCTAAGGAATTTGGGTTTCACTAGTTTGAATAAAAGGAGGCTGAGGGCAACCTCATTGCTGTCTACAGCTTCCTAAGGAAAGGAAGTAGAGAGGGAGGTGGTGATCTCTTCTCTCTGCTGTCCAGTGACAGGACATGTGGGAAAGGTTCAAAGCTGCATTGGGGGAGGTTCGGACTAGATATTAAGAAACATTTATCTATTGAGATGGTGGTCAAACACTTGAACAGGCTTCCTAGAGAGGTGGTTGATGCCCCAAGCCTACCAGTGTTTAAGAGTTTTTTGGTCAATGCCCTTAATAACATGCTTTAACTTTTGGTCAGCTCTGACTTGGTCAGGCAGTTGGCTGAGATGATCATTGCAGGTCCCTTCCAACTGGAACTATTCTCTTCTGTTCTATTCTGAAGAGAAAGCTGAGCTTCTCATCTTTTGGTTAGTAGTACTCTTCAGGAAATCCTTCATGCTTCTTAGCACTGCTGCTGGAATTTTCTAGTTTATGTTTTCCACATTTTCCTGGGGTGCAGACATCACACTGTCACTCTGACCACTGTTGCTTTTTGTCTCATAGTACTTAACCTGTTCAGAAATTTGTCATCCAGAGATCTGTTAAGATTCTTAGTTTTGGTTTTGCCTCACTTGCCTTTTTCTTGTATGCTATCTCCCTGATCCAACTATCATTTATTGTCTTGTGCAGAAAATTACTGTTATTTGTTCTCTCTCTTCACTTTCTCACTTTTTTGACAAAGCTACTGAACACATCTAAACAAAAGGGGTGGAAGTCTGTTTGCATAGGACATTTCAGATTTATGTGTTTGTTATTTGATCAATTTTATTTAAATATTTAATTACATATCTAAGACATTAACATTACTGTAAAGTCATCCTCAGTGTAGAAAAGTACTTTCTTGTGTTCACATGGATTTTCAATGTCTTGTAACTTGTGATCATTGCCTCTTGACCTGTCACTGGGCACCACCTAGAAAAGTCTGTTTCACTCTTCTTCATTCAACCCCTCATCAATGTGTATTTTATACACAATGTGTATTAATACACACTGATGAGACTCCCCTGGACTTTCTCTTCTCTAGGCTAACACTCCAAGCTCTCTCAGCCTCTCCTCATATGACAGATATTCCAGAATCTTAATTATCTTTGTGGCCCTTCACTGGACTTCCTGCAGTATGTCCATGTGCCTCTTGTACTGGGGAGCCCACCACTGGACACAGCACTCAGATGTGTCTCACTAGGGCTGAGTGGAGAGGAAGAATCACCTCCCTTGAGCTGCAGGCAATGCTTTTCCTAATGCTGGCTCATGGTTGACTTGGTGTTCACCAGGGCCCCCATGTCCTTCTTTACAGAGCTGCTTTCCCTCCAGTCAGCCACCAACCTGTACTGGCACCTGGATTTATTGTTCTCCAGGGACAGGGCTTGTCATTTACCTTAGCTGAATTTATAAGATTACTGTGGGCCTGTTTCTCTACCCTGTCCAAGTGCCTCTGTATGACACACCCATGTAGTTTATCAGCCATTCCTCCCCTTTTGGTATCCTCTGCAATCTTGATAAAGGTACAATCTGTCCCATAGTACAGGTCATTAATTAACATGTTAAACACCCCATTTTTTATGCAAAGGTAGTGAATATCTCAAAACAAAAGGCATCATGGTCTGTTTGGTATAGCATTTCAGGGTCATTTGTTTGCTATGTACTCTACTTGATTTAGATATTAGAGTGCATACACAGGACAATAACTTTACTGTAAATTCAGGACGGTTAAATATCTGATGTTGTGTATGCAAAAATTCTATCATAACATGAACCATACCAAGCTGTTCTGATGGTTAAAAGATTAATAAATATCTCAGTTATCAAGTATGAAAAAGAGATAAATTTTATAAATTAATACACTCCTGAAAAAGACACTTAAATACAAACAATTTTTCACAAAACTGGTTGTCTCAATGGAAAAATATGAAAAACTAGACATAGATGTTACAGTATTCTATGACTCAAACAGAAAACAAATAGATCAAGCAATTATATTCCAGTAATAACATCTTTTAGGTTTATAGAAACCACTATCATATAGCAGAAGCAAGAACACTTTGTAAAGCTAAACATAAAATAAAAGAATAAATAATTAAATACTGAAAACTGGCAGATAAACTTTGCCCTCCTCACTAATTTAAAAACCTTTATAATATTTTGTACCTTGAAATATTAAATGAACAAACATATTTTTTTTCTTTCTCTCCATATTTCTGGGGTAAGAAAAAGTCAGAATTATCCAAAAGCACAAATGCTTATTCTGGGAGTACTTCCAAGCAAGTAGACAGTAGAATTGTTTTGAATCTTACAAGTGGATTTTTTTTTCCATTTGAGACAGAGCTTTCCCTTCCTATCTTGCTGACTAAGTGTTCTCATTAGCTCCAAAAACTCAAGCTAAATTTTACACACCTCCCAAAATCACACAACATTTTTGGTGATGGGCTGAGATACCTTTGTTGAGTATTAACTTTTTTTTTTTTTCAATTTGCATACATTACTATCTTAAGTGACTATAGTTAAGTATGGAAGACTTTTTATGCTGCTGGAAATAAGAGAAAAGTTGTTTCTGCTCTATTATCATAATAGGGAGGCGATATAATCACACTGTCCATCTTTAATTTCTTATCATAACACCACCCTGTGTTTCCTTAAAGTGCAAAGGCAGCCCTGTAATACAGAGAAATTCAAATTATTTTCTCCACAGTGGCACTGTCAGAAACTGAACCCAGGCTCCTGGGAATGTGGCAAAGCCTATGCCAGACATCTTTTACATACATGATCTGAAAGAAAGAGGAAGAAGGAAAGGAGCATCTCTTAGAAAAAGACTTTGAAGCTGTCATCCTGGATGTGTATCTGCCCCACAATACTCTAACAAGAGAAAAATCTCTTCCACCATCAGCTTGGCAGCAATGGTAAAACAAAGCTGTCCCAATATTAATGTGTAATGTGCAACTCCTTCATGAAATTTATCTCCCAATAATTTTAACAGAAATTAGGGAAACATCAGGTTTAGGGTTTCTTTGGCTTAGCAGGTTTTCCTGAATACATACATTGGACTGTACTTGTATTTTTATTTTGATTTGAGGAGGCAGACGATGCTTTGAGAAAATGACACCTCATTAAAAACAGGAAATATTTCACTCCACAGTAGTCTGATAACTTCTCTGTCATTTCACTGCTCTTCCTCTGAGCTCTATATGCTGATTATGCTGGTTCAAAATGACTGTCAACAGGGGAAGGGAGTAAGTATTTGGGGATTTGAACTACCAGCCTTTATCTTCGAACTTAAATCTGCTGGTAAGGCAACCAGAGGAAAGTTGGAAAATATTTTTTAAAGAAAACAACACTCATAAGATGGTGGCATATATTTTAATCACATCCGTTTCTTTTTGGTGTTTAGCAGTGTGTTGAACCCACAAAGGAAATCACTGCTATAATAGCCTTCCTCATGCTGCAAAACAGCAGACTTGTAGAACTCAAATGTCCCCATAATTCTCTTTTATCCCTTCCAGCTGTGAGAAGCAGCTTCCCTTAGTCCTTGGCCTGGAGGTCTCTCAGCAGCAGTTCACACCCTACAAATCAGAAAGTTAAAGAGATAGAAAAATTTAAACTGTTAACCAACTGGTCCAGGAGGTTGAAATTCTGTTAAAGGAAGGGAGCTGCTGCTTCTCCTCCAGGCGTTTTTGTTATTTTTCAATCTTGTGTTGCACAGTTTATCCCAAGATTTTTGGTAGCTTTTAAAAACCACTCTCACCTCATAATAATCTTCTGGTTCACTATCAGCTGGTAAGTCATTGATCTGCAGAGGGTTTGCTTTACACATATGTGTTATCTCAATCTCTCAAAAGAAGTGCTAATTTGCCAGGAAGAAATTACATTTTTTGAGCTGAAAAGCAAAAGGTTTTTTTCATATTTTGTGATTTCCTATGTTATGATTAGAGAGGTAACTTTTCTTCATTCACATTTTCATCTTCATTCTTTACATCCTTTTATTCTATTCAGGCTTTTGCACTGGGAACACAATGCAGATAGTTAGACTAAATAAGGCCCCTCTTTCTCAGGCATTTCACAGTTCAGGAAAAACATGAAAGAAAGCTTTGCTGTTCATTCCTGCATATATCAGCTTGAAGACCGATAGTTTCCACATCCTTGAAGAGAATGGCTTTTGCATGAGGTTGAAAAGAGAGAAATTATCTCTGTAAAGATTGCTGTAAACTCATGGACTCCCTTGGAGATTAAAATAAAGTCATTGAATTACACTCAGAAGCTAAAGCAAAATTACCAGAGGGAACTGGGAGGTAAACCTGTTAATGGGAAAGGAAATTACTTATGTCATAGATATCTGAGATTATCTGATTTTGACCAAAAACATTATCAAGGAAAAAAGATTCAAGAATAGTATATATTATCACCAATAACACATCCAATCAGTCAGAGGGAGGTAGAAAAACCCAACATTTTTTCCTTTCGTAAGAAATACTATCAACTGTCCTGAAATCTTGAATACTTGCTTAAAGTTTCTTCCAACCTTTCTGCCATTGTCATGGCTTTCTAACTTTTCTCACCAAATTAAACCAAAGGGATCTTCCTTAGTAGGAACAACATCCAACAATTTGGAAATACAACAGATAAGCTTCACTGAAGTAACTAATAAAAAGAAGACTTTTCTTCAATTAATTTCACCAGTCAATTGAGATGCACTTATAAATTACATGTATCTACCTTCATGTTTCATTAAGCTTAAATCAGGGAACAACATGCCAGTCAATCTGTGGATAAGGGGAGATCATTGGATATTTTACAACTTAAGTTTGTCAAGTTGTTTGTCATGGTGTCCCACAATATCCGTATAGTCAAGTTAGTGAAATATGGATTAAAACGGGGAATAAGGATGATTGAAAATTGGCTGGACAGCTAGGCCAAAATAGTTGTGATGAACCCAACTGGAGGTCAACTAGCAGTGTTGTAGCTAAGGGTTTGATTTGAGAGCAAATATTGTTTAATGTCTTCATCAGCTACATGGGTGACGGGACAGAACCACACTCACAGCAAGATCATGCGGGGAGCAGTCAATGCGCTGGAGCTATTCACACACAGGCTGGAGAAGTGGGCAGACAGGAACTTCATGAACCTCATCAAAAAAGTGAGCACAAAGCCTGTTCCCTGGGATGGACAAAGTCCTGCAGCAGAACAGGCTGGGGCGAACAGTTTATGGTCAGCTCTGTTAAAAGGTTTCAGGGCCCTGGGGGACACCAGGTTGGCCTTGAGGCAGCACTGCCTCTGGACAGCAATGAAGCCACCACATCCTAAGCTACACAAGCAAGGGTGCAGCCAGTAGGTTTGGGGAAGGACCCTGTCTCACTATCCAGGACCTGAGAGATACACCTGAGTGCTGTACCCAGCCTGAGGTTTCCACACACAGGATAGACATTGATGTACTGGGGCAAGTCCTAGGGAAGCCATGAAGTGGTTGGAGGCTGAAGCATGGGCCATCTGATGAAAGCCTACAAGAGCTGTGTCTCTTCAGTCTGGAAAGGGACAGCTTTGGTCTCTTTTGGTGCTTTTGGTCTAATTGGTGTCTGGAGATACCTAAAGACCAAATTGTTCCCAGAGGTGCACAATAGACGGATGAGAGAGAAGGAACATCATTTAAACAAAAATTAGACTGACTTAATGGAAGGAAAATCTTTTTCATCTTAATGATGGTTACACATTGTCTTCAATATCATGCTTGGAAATATTTGAAAACTTACTGGAGGTGCCTTGAATAACTGCATTTGCTGTATCTGCTTTAAGCAGGTCATTAGACAAGATGAGCTCCAGAGGTCCCTTCCCTTCCATATATATGTACTGGTTTTCACTGAGATGGACTTAATTTTCTTCATAGCCGCTTGTATGGTGCTATGTTTTGGATTTGTGGCCAAAGCAGTGTTGAAATTATACTGATGTTTTAGCTAGTGCTGGACAGTGCTCATATACCATCAAGACATTCTGTGTTTCCAACTCTGCCCCGAAAGAAGCTGGGAGGTTACACAGCCAGAACAGCTGACCTCAACTGACCAAAGGGATATATGATGTCATGCTCAGGAATAAGAGTTGTGGAAAAGAAGTTGGGGGGGAAACATTCAGAATTATGGCATTTGTCTTCTCAAGTAAGAGTTATGCGTGTTGAAGCCCTGCCTTCCTGAAAATGGTTAAAGATCTGCCTGCCAATGGGAAGTAGTGAATGAATTCCTTATTTTGATTTGCTTGTACATGCTGCTTTTGCTTTACCTGTTAAGCTGTCTTTACCTCAACCCATGAGTTTTCTTACTTTTACCCTTTCGATTGCCTTCCCCTTCCCTCTGTGGGGGAGTAAGCAAACAGATGTGTGGGACTTAGCTGCCTACTGGGGTTACTCCACAACAGTATATAATGTTTTGATGTTCTCATGATCTGCAAAGCTTCTGCACTTCTAAAGTCTGTACCAGTTTATGAAATTAAACACTTTTTAAAAGATAGAAACTTTTTTGATTTTTTTGTTTTTACTTTACAAAAAATTAATTTCATGTAACTTAGAGTTTTTAAATTATACACTTTCAGGTTTTAGTCTTTTTGATTCTAAACTACCATTTTTCTCTTACATTCCAACTTCTTCACATTTTCAAACTTCTGTACCTTTCTAATACTGTGCTGAAGTTTCTGCTTTAATCAGTTTCCCAGCTGATTAATTGTAATTTTATGAAATGTTCCCAAATGTCAAATAAACTGAAGATCTCATACATTACCATTAAGTTCATAGGATAATTCAGGCTGGTGGGAACCTGGGGAGGCCTCCAGTCCCAGCTGCTGCCCAGAGCTGTCTCAGCCATGGGGTCAGATCAGGCTGTTCAGGGATTTACCCTGTCAAGGCATGAAACCCCCCAGGCCAGAGATGGCTCAAACTCCCTGGGCCTTGGCTCCATGGCTGGTCTGTCCTCGTAGGAAAAAGTATTCTCCTTAGTTCCAGCCTGAACCTCTTGTGTTTCAGCTTGTGTTGCTACCTTCTCACTAAGCACTGCTATGAAGTGTCCGGCCCTGTCACCTCCATTCCTCCTGCCAGGGATGCTGTTGGGTACACCTGAAGCTGTCCCTCCTTCCAGCTAAACCAGTCCCAGCACTGCAGCATCTCCTCACAGGGCAAAAGCCCCAGCCCCTCTTCATGGCTTCTACTGATTTCATTCCAGCTTATCTAGGCTCAAAACTGGACACCGTATCTAGATGTGATATAGCAAGCACTGAAGAAAGGGTGATCCCTTGATGCTATACCCACACCTCACACCACCTTGGGTGCTGCTGGCCCCGCTGGCTGTGAAACACCTGGCTCCTGCTTAGCTCACTGCCCAGTAAGGCCCACGACCATCTCCACTGAACTACTCCCCAGCCCCAGCAGCCCCAGAGTGCCATTGCTGCAGGGCTCTGGTTTTAGGGCTCAGCCTCTGTCTTAGCTGAATTTTGTGGGGTCACTTGTGGCCCCTTCCTTCTGTCTCTCCAGGTCCCCGGAAGGCAGCCTTCCCTCAAGCATGTCAACTGGTGTCATGAGCAAATTTGGTAAGTATGCTCTCCATTCTCTCCTCCAGGTCACTGACAGAGATGTTGAATAGGACAAGGCCCAGGATAGACCCTGCACTACAGCACTGGTTACAAGCCTCCAGGCCAAGTACAACTCAGTTAACCATGACCTTCCAACTAGTTGTTTACTGTTGGAAGTTGTCCTCACATCCGGACTGTGATCTCCTAACTTGGATACAAGAACATTGCAGATGACAGTGTCAAAAGCCTTGCTGTTTTTAAGGCAAATGTCATCTGTGTCCACAGATTCAGTCATTCTATCACCAGAGACAGTCAAGTTCAAAGTCAGAAACATCCACCTTGACTGTTTCCAATCACCTTCTCCTTCCTGAGTCCAGAAATATGCTCCCAGGGCACTAACTCCACAATTTTACTTGGCACCAAAGTGAAGCCAACCGCACCTGTAGTTTCTGCATTTGCTCCTTTTGAACTTTGTAGAAAATGTATGTAACATTTATCTTCCTGCAGTGGTTGGAGACCTCTCTCAGGCTCCTTGACTTTTCAAACATGACAGAGAAAGGCCTTGCCAAAGGCACCACCTCAGTTGTGGCTCAACAGATCGAACAGAGTTGGCAAATTGTCTCACATAATCGCCAACTCAACCTCATCCAGTGCTGGCCATTCTCCTCCTTGAACACTTCTAATTAAGCGTGGAGGCTGGTGAAGACTGAGCACGAGAAGGAAACAAGAACCTCATCTGTGTCTCCTGTCACTAAATCACCTGTCCCATTCAGCATTTCCTTGTTCAGTCCTTTACTGCTAAGATTACTACTCTTGTTGCTCTTGATAGTCACGTGCCATTCCTGAACCTAGTTGGACTTTGGGTTTCCTAGCACCAATCCTGCATGCCAGCATAGTGTTTCTAAACTCCTACTTTCTAGCACATCCCTGCTTCCAGCTCCAGTATGCTGTCTTTTTGCATTGGAGCTCTGTCAGGAGTTCCTTGCTCAGCCAAGCTAGCTTCCAGTATGTCTGCTTGTCTCCCTGGGCACCATGGTGGACTGTTCTCACACTTGAAGATGCTATCCTTCAAGGTCTTCCAGCTGTCTTGAGCAACTTTGCCTTTCAGTGCTGTCTACCATGGATGCCCAGCCACCAAATCTCTGAATAAGCCCAAATCTCTGCTACTCTCTTTCCTCACTCTGCTCAAGATCTCAAACTCTCTGATAATAAGATCACTACAGCCAAGATACCATTGACTGTCACATCTCCAGCCTGTTCCTCCCTGTGAGGGAACAGCAGTTCCAAATGCACATCACCCCTGTTTGACCCATCCAGTGTCTGTTCACAAAGTTATGTCCAATGCCCTCCGGAAATCTTGACTGCTTGTGTCCTGCTATTTGGCCCTCTGAGAAGAGGCCAAGGAGGGTAAAGCCCCCAGGAGAACAAGAGTTTGTGAAACAGTTATTTTAAGAAAGCTTTGTCCACCTTGCCATTCTGATGAGTTGTCTGTACCACACTCCTGCCACAGTGCCACACTTAGTGGCCTATCCTCTAGCTCTGACTCATAAGTGCTCAGCCAGCCTGCTGTCTGTCCCATAGATGAGCTGCACACATCTGAGCTGCCCCTTCACATTGTGGGCAGCTCCCACCCTTGTCTTCACTGCCTGTCTTTCCTGAAGAGCTTGTACCTACCCATCACTTGCTCCAGTTGTGCAAGCTGTCCCACCGCATCTGCCATTCCAATATTGCTATAGTGTTGCACCTGCACATGGAGCTTTAGTTTCTCCTGCTTTGTTTCCCAGGCTGAGAGTATTTGTATACATACAGTAAGGCAGATGTCCCTTTGCCCTGTTTCATCACTCCTGAGGTCTCCCTTGTTCCCACCAACCTGTGCCCTTCTCCGTTCAACCCACCTGAAATTTTCCCACTTGACTTTGGCGCATAATCTCACTCCCTGGTCTTATCAGTTCAAATATCTTCTCACCATTTCAGCCAGTATCTTAGCAAATGTGCTCTTGCCACATTCTATCAGGTGAATCCTATCTCCCCTCTGCAGTTCTTGATCTCAGTGTGGGTCCCATGGTTGTAAAAGCTGCATCCCTGCCATCAACAGCTGCTGTGAAAGCAATTATTGACCCAAAAGATCTATGCACTGCTCCCCAAACCCTTTCGCCCTCATTGGCAGAGCAAAGGGGTCACTATCCCTTTCTCAGTCCCTATGGCACAAAACTGGCTCTGCTTGCAGTACCAGCCTTGTTGATGTACAAGTCCCTCCCTGGCACCAGCCAAAAGCCACTGGGACTTTCCCTTGGCAGGAGCAGGATACAGACAAAATCTTAAACACACTTTTATTGGGAACTACTGGCAGGGGTTGTCAGAAATGAATGCTAGAGCTTGTTGGCAGGAACAGTCTCCTGCGGCAACCCTTTCTGTTCAGATGCAGGCAACCCAAGGTGCCTAGAAGAGTTCCCAGGATATCCCAGAAGCAGAGCCCAGAGACTACTGCACAAACAGCTGCTCATGTGGTTGCATGTGACAGCCACACAACAGGAGATGCCTGGTGGACACACATCTCCTTGTTGTTACCTGAAACAAAATCATGATGTATACAGTAGACGAGTCACCTCTGTCTACCTAAAACACCTCCACTATGAAATCTTGTCAGCTTCTATGTCTGGAATACTTGTTAGGCAGTAGTTCTTTTTGACTGTTGCTAAAACAAGAAAATACTGTAAAGTCCAGATGTAATGGAAGTGACTTCACGGAACAGACTCTGTGCGTGTTGTTACCAGTAAGTTTTCAGATGCACTGAGGAACGACCAAAAATTCTTCTAAACTCTTCTGCATACAGCAATATTAAGTGCTTAAAATACTAGAAGTTGAAATGTTTCACAAATAAATAGGTACCTTACATTTATATTTCTTTTTTAATATTAAATATTTAATATTTTAAAAATAATAATAATTTAAATATTTAATATTTTTCCATCAAAATTGCTTTTAGTGGAAGAAAACATTATGGAAAAGAGCTGCTTACTGCAAATTACTGGTTTAAAGCTGATGGTAAATACCTTTAAAAGAAGACCATGTCTATTTTTCCTTGAAAATTTCATGGTAATTTTTCACCCTGACAGAATTTATTTATGGAATGCTTTATGTAGTTGCGTGTAATAAATTAAAAACAGAAGAAAAAAATCATTAAAACCAGGTAAAATTAACCTGTTGAGGAGGAGAAAGTAACTATGAACCTAGTCTTTTGGAATGGCAACAATATTGCATACCAAATCCATTCTGGACTCTATTAAATTATTATCTGGTACAGCTTGAATTTCTGTATTGACAGTCACCAAAAATGTACTTATATTTTTACATTTCACCTGCAGTGGTAGTAACCAAAACTGCACATGAATGTTCACTTGATTTGATTTGTTTTTATAAGACAAAAATATACTTTATCTTTCCAATTACTTTTTGTGTTGGTAACTTTGAAGACAGAGTGTTTTTCTCGTATATGTATAAAGAAAAAGAAAATAACCCTTTGTGAGCAACAGAGGTTTTTAGAAGTTTGCTAGTAGAACATGATTTACTGCACCTAATATATAAATATGATGGAGCACTCTCTTTGGAATGCTTCTTTTCTCTCCTCATGCATCCCTACCTTCCTCATTTTGTACATATAAGTATATATGTGTGTATATACATATATAGGGGATCGGGGGGTTAACTATGTTTTTTCACTAGTTGACCAAGAAAAGAGACTCATGTAATGTCAGGAAAAAATTAATCACTTACAGACTGTAAAGGAACACTAGAGGATGAGCTGATAATTTTTAGATGAGGAAAATTTCATCTCAGTGTAAAGAAAATCTGCTCTAGATTGTTGGGTTATTTTAGTAATTTAAAAATAAATTATGACTTTATCTTACTAGAAACAAAGTTGGAATGCCTAATACAAACATAGATTTGCAAAGAGATATAACCTGAACAATTTTAGGACAACTTCTGAAAAGGAAATAGAAGGATTGGTATCTCCCTCCCTTGGATATTCCCAGTATTCATCCTTTTTGAGCTAACCCTAAATGTTTGAGGTACAAGACACCTTGTAACCTGTTGCTGTATTAGTCCACCTGCAGATACACCAAACAGCATAGTTCCCTGTCTACCGCAGTCTCTTTACATCTGCTAAGTGGCAGGACAGAAACTGAAATCCTGACCAGGATGGCAACACTAGAAATAAGAAGGTATAAAATTAAAAGAAACAACCATTTGAATCAATCACTTCTTGTAAGTTACTTGGGCAGAACTTTTTTACAAATGTGTAGTTCTTATGTTCTATAGACTGGAAAAAGTCACTCTTCTGCCCATTAAAATGCAGAGATAAATAAGCAATATATTATCCACTTTTATCTGTATAAAAATGCTTCTTACACATAATATTTAATAGCTGCTATGCAATTATTTCTGCAGACAAACATTTCAAAAGGACTAAGAGGAATGGTCTGTGTGAAACTGGCTACATTTTAATAACTTTTTATTTTCTTTTTAGAGTTAAGTAATGCCAGATGACTGAAGAACTTAGAATAGTGGAAATGGGATATAAACACTTTCATTAATGGGTCAATGTTTCAGATATGCTCTAGGCCAAACATAACTGAAAATTAACACCTGATGGCAGTAACTGAGGGCTGTGAAATGTATTAATTGTTGCTCAAGTCAATGAGGGGGTTACAAGATTTTAAAAAAAAAAATGTAAAATCACAATCACTTGGCAATCTGGGTATTATTAGGATAACCAAAGTTTTACTACCTCAGAAGATTGTTCCATAGACCCTCCCACTGAAGACAGCTGACAGATAATCTGTATGTCAGCTTGCTCTAATATTGTGAAGGTATCATTCTATGCTTAACACATAACAACACACTCTTTTTCAGATGTTCAAAAGTCTTTTAACCTATATGGGATTTAAACATTTTGAGGCACAGATGTTTAATTCCTTGTCCCATTGTGTCACTGAACGCAAAGAATTTGTAATTCTGGGAGCTGTGAGAACACAAACACTCTCAATAATAGAAATAGAAATGGAAATAGAAATAGAAATAATAATGAATAATACTGTTATATTTTTAAATTATTTTCAATTTTTTAAAAAATTATAAGATACTATGGTTTTGGAAAACTGTGAGATTCAACATCCTTGTATAGTCTCCAAGAGGATAAATAATTATTACAGCTATTTAGGAGATGACGAAGATTTTCGCCTGATTTCACCTCTCAGTGAGCTGGATTAACACAGATAAGTGGACACCCTAACAGAAAAATATACCAATATCTTCAGAAGAAGGAGTTTGATTCTTTTTCTCTTTATGCTTAATAATTCAGGTGGAATAATATTGAAGTTGCTAGACCTATGTGTGGAAACAGAAGAATATTGACAGTTCAACTAAGTCTCATCACTGATTACTAGAAAAGTGAAAAATACAGAACTCTAGAGCAAGACACTTATTAAAAATAAAGCAAGAGTAAAGTACATGATACACCATACTTCTAAGAGAATTTAAGTGTAAAGTGAAGCGTGTCTTAGAAATGGTGTAATTTTTTATATAGCAGACACTATTGACAGCTCAGGGTGGCCTGTCATGACATGATGGAAATGCTGTGTGTATAGCCAAGAGTTCTGGATAATACTGTTTTTAAAAAAACCCACTATGTTTCTCCTGAGGGCATCATTAAAATGAGGTTTCAAAAACCTTTTAGTCGAGTGTCTCAAAACCGTGATCTTACTCACATGCAGCAATGCTATAAGCAAAATACTGCTTGACTCTCTAGAGGGAAGAGAGAGTGGGTGCTGGGGCAGAGCTTGATATTTTTGAATTATTACTGTTATGTCTGTTGTACTCAAGTTTAATTTCACCTGTTCAGTTCTCATTAAACCCATCATTCAGAGCTACTGTCTGCCAAGATAAATACGTTCATTTTCTGCTTTTCATATTTTGTCACAAGAAGATATATATATACCAGCAAAAAACCCAGTAATTTCAAAATATGTCTGCTTATATACCTACAAGCTCAGTCTAGATCAGTTCTTAGAAAGACTATAGAAGTATAAAGATCTTACCCAGACAATTGGGTTTTTTTGTCAAGGAAACTTGGTTGGTTTATCAAGAAATAAATTTATTAGAAGTTAAAAATAATACTGTAAATATTTTTAGAATAGTAATGAATTTTGCAGATGACTACTTCTACTTCCTTGGTTGAGCCTCTGAAGTACTATTACATAGACTATTCTGACAGACTGGCTTGTATTCTGCTGAGTTTGGGGTTCCTGAAAGAGGGTGATCAGGCTTTGACTTTCCAGGTGCTATTATCTTCAAGACATATGTAAGTGGAAATACTTCCCTTACTCTGCAAAACAAGGCATACAAAAAGACAACAGATTGTTTAAGACATGAGAGCCTTGTTTGCAAAGTGCATGCTGTCAGACATGATTATCTAGATTCTAAATAAAAGTTGCAGTTTAAACTTTTGCTTGCACATTCCTTGTTGTGAATGAAATAGCACTTATGGATTCACCCTAAAGGATGTAGCATGAACAGGGTGCGCTGTCAGATGGATCTTTGAAAGAAAACAGAAGGGTTTTTTCTTTTGCGTTTTTTTTTTTCTTTTTATGCTCTTCTATATGATCTAAAAAAGATACAAAAATTGTTTTTTGTGTTTAGATCATCACAGCTGCAGTTATAATATGGAATCAAATTAAATATTATAATTTCATCTCTACACAATATAGTTGACAGGTCAAGATGTACATACACGTATTTATTTTTAGCAGACAGATTTTTGAAAATGTTAATAGAACAGTTATTAAGATTTTGAGTAGACTGAGGGAGAATGAGTTAAACTCTACACTTTTATATCATGTCCTCTGTTTCTCCTGAAAATGGCATATTCCTCAGACAGTTGTCAGTTCAACCATATTTTCTGTACACTTCATAAATATAAACAGAAAATTATAGATGAATGAAAACCATTAATTATAATAAATATTGTTAATATTATTGTGGTTGTGAAATCTCCATCCTTGGAGATACTCAAAAGCCATCTGCTCTGGCTGAGCCTGCCTGAGCCAGGGTGGTTAGACAGGATGATGTCCAGAGATCCCTTTCAACCCCAACCATCCTATAGTCCTGTGACAAAGTAATAAAAAATTGCCAGTTTAAGGACAGTTACATTGTCTTACTCTTTCATTTACTCTAACTCACAAAAGAGAAATTGTGAGGAAAAAGAGAAGCAGCAGATAGGTCAGGGAAAATAACAGAAAATAATTTAATAGAATATGTACATTTCTGTATTTGGCGGCCTGCCACAGGTCTTCTGTGTGTGAATTTATCCAGTATTTTTTAAATCTCTTTGTATTTCTGAAATCCACAGTCTGCTTTCTCAGAAGTCACTTGCTGAAGGCTGATAATGTTTGCATAGTATAAAGAATGTTGTTCAAGCTCCAGAGATGTTTTTAGTAAAATGCATAAGATCACAATAACAACATTAGATGACTTCTGATATTAGTAATGACATGTCTTCTGATATTAGTAATGACAGCAGCTATCAAAACACAGCCTTTTGATTTACGGTAATTTAATGACTCTGTATTTTCATGCTCATGTTCCATTACTTTAGAGATAGCTTCATTCCAATGATGATTACAGTTCAAGTTTCAGAGAAACTAAACAATGATATTTCCTACTTGAATTCTGAGGGAAAAAATGCATCAGGAAAGTCAAACCAGAAAGAAAGGAAAAAAACATACATATACGCACATATACAAGAACCTAGCTGAACTGAAGATTTTATCACCAGGATATTAATTTTAGAAAGATAACTTCCAGAGAGTATGTCCCCTATTTGCTGAGATTGTCAAATTCTATTGACATTAATAATTCTGTCGGTTTTTCTGCCTCAATATATTTGCCAAAGGGGAAAAAAACCCAAGGGTTGCTTACACAGACTTGCATAAACTCTTTCTCCTTCAGACTTTAAAATCTAAGAATGTACAACAACAATTAATTTACAAAATGTTATGCTATAAATGCCTTCATAGCCAAGAGGAGCACAGCCCTGCAGTCCCTCCAAACTTATGATCATTTCAGTCAGGAAGATCCTTTCTTCCTCTTTTCTCTCTAATATACATAAAGACAGTAATAAATGAAGAAAAAATATTAACTTCCAGATATTAATTGTTTCCATAAGATCAACTATTATTAGTGTGTTTAATGTAGTTTTATTTTCTATCTCTGTCACAGTCTTGCCATGTAAAATTGAGCAATTCCTTAACTTTCCACATCCAACCTTCCCTTTCTGTGGAATACTATCTACCTTATGTGGACATTAAAACTGTTATATTTATGATTGTCGGGTATCTGACGGTCTTCTACATTTCTTCTCCTGATGTTTAGTGCTCCCAAGAATAATGTGTATAAAAAATCATAACTATATAGTTCTTTCCATTAAACTTGTTACTGTCAAAGTAAGATCTGTAGACCAATATCTACTTTTTAATGTTTATTTCCATGTTTTTTGCCTGAATGCAGCTACATGAATTACACCAGCAAGTTTTTAGACAGTATGAATTTCTGTGAAGAAAACTAACCTTTTAGGTTAATATTGTAGTATGACACTGAATTAGTAAATCTGTTTTTTCAGAGTGTAATTTTTGTGTGTTTGGTTTTTTTGTTTTAAAGATGTTAAGTTCATTAAGTATTGTTGTATCTGGTACAATAAAATAAAACCAAGCACTCATTGCTGATTTAGAAACGCATGTTACATTATTTATTTATTTATCCACCCAAAGGTACTCAGCTGGAAAAAGGTCACTGCAATAAAAGTACCTACACAATTTTAAATGAGTTATGACCTGGGTGTAAACTTTTTTCCAGCTTTGAGCATGAGAAACCAAGAAACAATCTGAAAGGTAACAATATACATATCATTCTCCTGTTATACCAGAATCAATCAAAAAATGAAATTCATCTTAAGTTCCCTTTTCATCTGGTATGACTTCCTCAGCATGAGTGAATGCCAACTTCATCCATATCAATAGAATACCTGAATCTTCTAAGATATGTGGGAATTTCATTTTTAATTCAAAGTATTCCCTTAAAATACTAGAAAGCAATAACTGGGAGAGACGTACTTCATACACAAACAAGAACTAAAACCAATTAGAAACAGAGAAAACATGGCATAATTACAGAATCTTTAAATAAGTCAATCAACATACAGACAACAAAATAAAAGCCACCATCATGTAAGGACAGAAACTTGCAATTTTATGGTACAGGATAAATCTTCACAACAAGGAAAAATATAGTCCTGATTTTATTTGTTCATATTCATAAAATGATGTTGAACTGGTAAGAATAGATTAAAGACACAACAGAGAAATAAACTAAAGCAAATTGAGCAAAGTAACAAGTAAAGTCCTCAATGAAAAATTCCATGTTTATGCAAGAGATTGCTTGTCTTATGAATAAAATTCTACTCAAAAATTTTGGTGGACTTAGACTCTAAATTAATGTTTTAATTAATTCATTTCATAAATTTATTAATTAATTTAATCTCCCCATTAGTAAAAAAATAACCCAAGTAAAAATACATGAAACTATTTAAAACAAAAATAGTAGTAATCTACTTGTGAGTATTTTATATGTCACTAAATGACATGACTTTCAGAATAGAACTGGGATGAAAGTAGCAGGTTTTTAAGCCTATACTTGAATAGCATACTGAAATCCATAGAAAACTTGAATTCTGTCAGGATACACTTACGTAATTTTATTTTAGCCACTTTTTTTTCAGTGAGCTTAATATTCTATGCTATATCCAAAAGTGATCTAAGAAACAAAACTTGACAGGAAACCCATATTTTACTATAGTACTTTCCCTGTTTATGCTTTTCCCAAACATTTTCTGCCTACTCTTCTTTCAGAAGCAATTAGTAAAAACTTTATGCGCTCCATTTATTTTCAGTAGACCGGGCAGTCTCCTTGTTCTGTGTAATTACTGAGCACCCATTTTTCTACCAAGTGTTGCAGACCATCCATTCCGCATACACCCACCACACACCCACCCCCCACCCGAGATTTGCACAGGTCTCCCTGAGGGCTCTGCTTTCTGCAGTCTCCATGCTTCACCTTTCTTAAACACCCTATTTTCTTTCCCTTCTCTCTCCAAGCAAATTCAGGAGTAATGTCACAGCAAAGGCAGACAGAAGGAGAGCTGGGAAAGCATGAAGGAGGCGATACACAGCACTCAAGCCCAGCCACTGTGGTGGCTATGTGCTGCCAGAGGATCATTTGTGAGGCTTCCCCACAAACTGCACAGCTGTTATGCGCATGAGTTTATGAAACAACCACAAACTTACAGGTAGGTTTCAATTTTTAAACAATTTTTTAAACAAATAGACAAGCTTTCTTTTAATTTCAATAGACTTGGGTGTTATATTGACCTGTATTCTTCCATTTTTCCTTACACTAGCATCTACTACTAGCACACTGTTTGTTCAGTCTGAAAAGAAGGGAAGAGGGGCTGAAGGAGGCTTAGTTGGAGTGAGGAATATCCAGTGTTTTCAGTATAGCTGCAGTAAGGACCAAGATGTCAATAATTTGAGATATTAATGTATGAAAAAGAGTGTTTTCAGGAAGGGCAGCAGTCCTTTTATTGCAGAGGAATGCGGGTGGTCAGAGTTCAGGCTGACATAGTAACTAAATAGAAATTCTGACTTCATAGCAACACAGATCTGCACAGGGGAGGTTCCAAAATTCATTCACTTTTCTTGTCCCTTGAGGGGTCTTTCCTGGCAAGTTGTATGGTAACAGCTTGCTATCATTCACACCTCATTAGCAACAATAGTCACATGGACTCTTCATCTTCCTATTCTCTCTCCATATACCTGTCCCACCCCCTATCAAATAATGAAAAATAGAGGGAGAGAACATGTGTTACTATGGGTATACAAGAATTAAGGCACTGGATTTGTATCTCTCAGAATGTCAGCATACAGTTTCTCTTTCATGAGTGCTTCCTTAATCAGGTTTGTCCCCCAGAAAATTGTCTCTTGCTTCAGCTATTTGTATTACATATTGTTTAATTAAATTAACTCAGACAACACCCCTGGATATAAGGAAGGATTTAATGGTAACTTGACTTTGCTGTATTAAAATTATGCTGAAGAATGACAGAGAATACATGCTATGAAGCTATGAAGCAACCCTTTGCTTCTTCAGCTAAAAATCAGAAACAGTAATCTCAACAAGCATCACATAGAAATGAGAGGTTCTTGGACACAAGGTTATAACCAAAAACAGATCTCAAATTTTCAGTGATCTAAAATTGGTAAGACCGACTTGTTTTAACTTCCTTGGTCTCTTCTTTAGACTTATAACCTGTATTTAAATGTTGCAGACATACCTGTACTGTGGCAAGATGCACATTTCTAACTTCATAGCAATATTAAATTAGAGTTATTCCAAAGAAACTTAAATATTAAAACACCCAGATTTTACAAATGTCTCCCAACCCTAGTTTGTTGATGAAGGAAAATGGTGAAGTTCTTATAAATGGTCTCCATTAAGTAGGGTTTGAATACAAGAACTGTGTTAGTATCTAGTATATTAATAAGAGCAATGCAGAAAAAAAAAGTGTTGTGTCCATCAGTATAATTTTGAATTTACACTTGACAAAGTCTGATAAAAAATTAATTATTCATGGTTTTCAATGTAAACCTAGCTATTGGTAAAGGTAAGGTTAAATATCTTTCATTCCCTAATGGAAAGATGGCAATATTTTAAATTTTATTTAAAAAAAAAAAGTAGTTTTAAATTTTGCCTTACTATTGCCTCCTAAATTGACTGCAGTCTTTATTCCTCATCTTGTAAATCTATACAATCAGTGTAATTATTAAGGTGGGGAATCTTTAAGAACTACACTGTTCACTATAAGTTAGGGCTATGTAATGAAGCCATTAACAAAAAAATTAGGGAATTAAGGAAAGCTACAAAGAAACATGATCCAAGATACAAAGCTATTATTTGTAGTCTTGGTAATTTGTACGAATCCTCTATTTTCATGCATCACAAAATTCAAAACAGAAAATATGTAGAAAGTCACCAACTAAAGAGATACTACAGGATTCTGAACAACTTTTTGTAATAGAAGTTTTAAGGCAAATGTATCCTCACTATAAGGAAAGAAAAAGCATGAAAATACTATAAAAATGAAGACTGCAAAACAAGGACTTGAATTATGGTTAAATTCATGTAAGGTAAAATATTTTCCTGGAAGAATTGACTGAGACATTTTATGGATGTCTTCTTCATTTGTCTATACATCATAACACTCTATTGTGATAAGTATCACACTAAATTCCATGTGCAAAAGGTGCCCTTTACAATGCAATCCAAAACTTCTGTAGGAATATCTGAAAAATACTTTCTGCATAAGCCTTTTACACATGCACTTTATTTAGTAACAATCCTACTTGGCATTTCTTTTTATGCCACCAAATCACTGCATAACATATTTTGTCCTCTTCCCTAGCTAAATGATGTGCAATTTTCTTTATTTCTTTTCATAGAACAATTACCTCACATATAAAAATATATTGTTTTTCCACACCTTTCTGCTGAATCTTCATGAAGAATGAAACTCTGTACCACACCATGCACCTAAACTTGGGTCAATTCAGCTGTGGTTAATTTCAAGAACAACAGGTGCTGCAATAAGCACTCAACAGGAAATGACAGGCTGTGGCTAATTTTGCAGTGTGAAGCACCTGAAGTACTTTAATATGTTTTTCTTCTGCATTCATAAATGAATGGTCCTAGCTGCATTCATAAATGAATGGTCCTATGTGAAAATATTTTAATAAAACTTAAGGAATCCACTTCTTCAGAAAATCAAACCCACAAATTCTTGGTTTTGTGAATGTCTGCTGTGGTTTGGAGTACCATTTTGTATATCTCACATATCTAACAAAAAAAAAATTATTTTATTGGTGATTCATAAATGCAGATGCTATCTTCAGTATCAGCATTTAAAGAAATAAATGGAATAATTACTATTTCTTGCAACAATTTCTTTCTTTTGGGCATTCCTATTAAGGGCTTAGTTTAGCAACAATCATGGTTTTAGGTCTCCTAGTACAAGCTTATGTGGTCCACAATTTAGTTTTGGTGAAAACTTACTCTGCCAATTCAGATTTTCTATAAAAAGGACCAAAAGCAACACTTGCACTCAAACAAACATTATGCTGAGCTACTTTAACTTCATGCAGTGTAGCATGTGCTCTTCTGCAGATAGCGTAAGGTCTATATTCTTTGTTCTGGACAATCCTTATAAATTGGTCTGGCTGATTCAGTCAAAATGTGGTACTGCTATTTCATTCATATCATGTTTGTCATTGCACAGGTCATATATCAATACTGAGGAATTCATAGTCTTTCACAAAACAACAAAATTAACAAAACCAAAATTAGTGGTCTGGTGTGAATATGGTCTGCATTTTTTGTCTTTTTCCAATCCCCACTTTCCCCTTATCCTTCCACACAACTCTGGATAAGCATTTGTCTTCTGACTTGTTTCCAGATACTTTTCTCCCTACTTTTCTGACTTAGCCCAGACATCCAAACAAAATCTTGGCATTTAAATACAAAAGGCCACTTTATCCCACTTCCTTCTAAATGGCTTGACCCTGTCCCAAGGAGCAGAGCAAAAAAACCAGGGAACTGAAAGTATTCTGTGGATTAGGATGTGGAGATCTTCATAAGCATGAGGAAATCATAAAACATGAGTAGCAAGTATGTCTTTTTCATTTAGCACATCATTTGTGGTTTCAGGGGAAATTGCTTATGTGGAACTTTCTCCTATCAGGAAACATGACTTGCTGAGCAATGAGCAGGGGTCAAGCTCCTTGAAAATTTGACTGGTAAAAAAGGATGGATTGCACTTCATTAACACGTTAAACATTGGAGGAAGATATGCGAGTCCAAGGCTTTCTTCCTTCTTTGTAACCAGTCATTAGATGAAATCTATGAAAGATATTTAAAGAAGAAAATGAAACTCTGACTTAAGGAGAAGATACAACATTATGGTTTTCCTTTTCTTTTTAGTCTGAACTCCAGGAATTTTGAATTGTTGCTTGGTTGGTTTGTTTGCATGTTTGGGGTTTTTTTTGCAGAAGCGCTGTTTCCATGAAAGGATGCTTCCACTTGACATTCCACCTATAATAGGAACTTGGAGCTTCTCTTATAAAAACAATTTGAAAATGAGTCTCTTACATCACAGGTGAATGGTTTAATCATTTGACTGTTATGTAAAAGGGATTGGCATAATTTATTCTCTAATTGAAAATTATATAAAAGGTATTATTATTTTTGCACTTAATGACTGTTTAAACTTAATAGAAACCTGCCATTCTATTGTCATATCTGGTAGCTCAGTAATAAAATTTTATGATGTTTATAAAATATCAAATAGTAAAACTTTGGAAGAAAACTCAGCCTACAAAATATATTGGAATCCTTATCCCACAGAATTTTGAATATTTTTTAAACTTAATAAGGCTTAAACACTGTCTTTGTGAAACATGAGTTATACCCATCAGTTTCCATATAAGACAGTCCTGACTGAAGAAATAGATTAAAAATGCGATCTTAAATATGAAATATAAAATACTGAGATCAAAGGACTCACATGTTCAAAGGACTCTTTCATGAGTACTAACAGAGTTAGTACTGTACAAAGTTCCTTTCCTTCTAGTAAATGTGTTCCCAGGAGAGGCAATTTAGGTCTGTAAAGGTGTTAACATACAGCTCACGTGTAACACATAGTTCAGGGGCGATGAAGAGGTGGTATAGTCCCTTCACAGGCTTGAATGGAAGTAAAGGCAAGCAGAAAACAGCCCCAGTGAGGGATGGTCAGACATAACTGAAGAAAAAACATGTAAGGTGACCAAAGAAAGTGGTCCTTGTTACATTTTCATCTGGTAGCATACTAATCTTGGATTTTAAAAAACTTAATGAAAGCTTCTCTTCAGAAATATATCCTGAGTTATACTTCTGCAGCAGCCATACTTCCACCCACTTGAGTGGCAAATGTGTTATTTGGCTAGAGTGATATATCCGACACTGGTATTTTTCATCTTTATTAGCAAGTGAAGCTTGGTTTCATATCCATATTCAAATGATGTGAAAAAGAACTATTTCTCCTGCTATCAGCTCAACAAAAGATTTCCTTGACTGAAGTATATAATTTTAATTACCGACTTAAAAGATTTTGACACTGGAGCAAAAGCAAAACAGCTGAGGAACTTAAGCTGAATATTAAGGTTTTACATCATCTTTCTCTGTATGTTATTTTTATCTGAATATCAGGTATGGATTCACATCTCAGCTGTTTCTACTCTGAACAGAAGCAACAATGTAGTGTTTATAAAAACATCATTCTGTTGCCATGGAAATGATTGTGAAACCAGAAATTAAGAATGATAGTGTCAGAGAAACATCTTTTGTACATACATATTTGTTATCTGGAGCAGGAATTGGATAGAATATTAAAAAATGTAAAATGTGAATAAAAATAAGATTTAGTGTTTCTTAAGGTTGAGTTCTTTTCCTTACAGTAGTAAAGGCAAAACTAAGCATCAGACATCTAAGAATACAGTTTTTTCCCCTTCTGAAATTATTTCTAAGTTTTATAACTAGCAATGTCACAAGACACAAACTATCATATTTTATGCAGCGTACTTTTTTCTTTTGTGAAATTTAATGAATAATAGGGTAAGATTAGGAATTTTCAAAATGTAATAAGACAAGTATATTACTTCCCTGACCTATTTGCAAATCCAGGATTTACTAAATATTGCTGTAGAACCAGAAACAGAACCAACTTCTAAACAGTCTTGAAAACAGTTATTTCCTGGCTTTGTCTATTGTTTTTTGACTTATTCTAGGACTCCAGATACTGGTCTATGGTTAATTACCAAATTGACTGATACACACATGGGGGGAATGCAATATTCTTTCCTCTGCTAAACTAGTATTGATTAATTCTGTTCTTTTTCATCATAGAAAATAATTGTTTTTATCACATACGAAATTATTACCTCATTTTTGGCATGATTTAGCTATCAGTACAATGGGGCTTTTGTCAATATATTTGAATTATTTAAATTTGAAAGAAGCCAATTCGCTTAAATTCAGGAAAGCAGCCTAAACTGAGTCCTAAAAGTTGCTGACTGGAACAATAACGGTAGCATCATAACAAATGCCTGACAACACATTTTTATAAAGACCAATTTAAACAAAATAGCTTCATCACAAAGGATGGATATTACTCCTTCAGATAATATGGTTAATATACAATAGGGAGGAGTTGCAGTGTGGTCCCTAAGCTACTCTGTTGATGTTACTGAGAAAGTATATCTTCTTGAGTTGTTTTTGTTTCATCAAAATCATGATACTCTTGAGTGTTGGCAAGGAAATATGAGGTAATGAGAATGCAGTGAACATGCCTTTCATCAGCTGAAAATCTTTAATTGTAATTGCAGCATGTAATGGTGTAATTAGTTGTCTAAGTGACAGAATAGGCTTGAATTTTTCCTACTGTTTTGCAAAAAGACCATTTAGTTCCCAGAAACCCTTCTGTAGACTACAGGAGTGGCAGTGAAAGATTGAAGGGGTTTTTTAACCCCTAAGTGTCTAAAGTAAAGATTACAAAATCTCCAGAAAAGCCCTGTGAAGACACAGTGAATTATGTAGAGATACTTGGTTACCGTAGTCTTTCAAAACTTTTGTGAGAAGCATTAATTTGAATCAAGAAGAGCAACACAGAAAAAGAGTATGTAAGGATGTGCACAGGAAGCAGCAAAGAGGAGGTATTTGGAAATCACTCTGTGATACTTAGAAGCAGTATGTTCATGAATAAGATCAACACAAAACAGGCTAAGAGTGTATCTTTTTTCTCATTAAAGAAGCAGTTTAACATCACTGACTTGTTTTACAATACAGTTTTGAAGTGGCACCAGAACCTCAGTTCATAGTTTACTGTAACTATTTTTCTGCCTCTTGAACTTAAATTTAGGATTCTAACATGGTGGATATTGGTGTGTTTAAAAAAGGATTTATTCTGTATTCCCTAGTACTCTATTTTATTGAAGAATAAGTCATCCAGGTGGGTACTCTTCAGAACTTTCACCTCCTTGTTCCTCCATAATTCCATTGCCCTCTTTCTGATGGCTTTTGGGAAGAACTGAGGAGAAAGATGGGGGAGCAAACCATGACTCAAGTCCTTGCAAAAGCAAGATCTGTGTCTAATTTGTTGTTGCTGCTGCCTGGTGACGTCTTTAGGAAACCTCCTGAGAAATCTTCCTTGAGCCTGAGAAACATATGTTGGTGGGTGTCATTCACATGCATGAAATGATGGGCTTTAGAGTAGATATTATAATGACACTTCAATAAGTGTAGGTTATTAACATTTACACTTAACAAAAAAAAAAAAAAAACCAGAACAAACAAACATCTGCATAGAATTAAAAGTCTTGAGGAAAAGGAGTCAAGCTCCTATTGAACGCTGTTTATCATATAAAGCTTTGCATGTTACAGTGGTAGAAAAATGTTTAAGTAGGACATTTGCTTAATCTTAGTTTACTTCAAAGTTTACTTCAATGTTAAATCAAAGCTGGAATTTTAATGACTGGATTAGAATTTGACTGTTAGCTCTAGTGCTGTGTTGACACGTCTTTCCATTCAGTACCAAATACCTCAGAGATAATTTTTCACCTGGTATTATAGGTTATAGCAGAGGTAAAAAAACCAACCAGACAACCAAACAAACAAAATAACCCACCCCAAACAACTTTACAAACAAACTATGCAATTTCCAGGTTATGCTAAATTCAAACATAACTTTTTCCTCCAGTCTTCTCTCTTTGCACAAGCAGAAAATCAGCACCTGTCTCAACATATTTAACCAGGTACTCATTTAAAAACAGTTCTGGAAACAAAGTGTCTGTTCCTCAATGAAGAGCTCAAAAATCTTAGCAAACCATTTTTATTTATTTCAGAATTTCATATTTCATACATGGACATGCCTTACTTCACATTTCAATAGTTTTCTATTATCTCCTAATAGGATTAGAAATTAAGAAATAGACATTCCTAATATTCACATTTTTTTTCAATAAATGTTTTAAGCTATTATATTTTTCTTTAGGTTTTAGTGAATAAATTATATACAAGGATCATGCAGTTCACTATTCAAAAAATAACTATAATATTTATGTATATGGTGCTAAAAGGGTTCTTTCTCAATTGTGTGAAAAGTCATTAATTTTAACAGATATATTTGTATGTTACAAAGAAATTATTTTCAAATATTTCCATCCAAAATTTTCTCTTTCTAATATTAGCTTTAAATATTTATTTCTAAGCAACTATTTTGGTTATTGAATATAATTAGGGATAATTACACTTTATTTCTCTCTCTGGGAAGATTTACTGTAATATATTGAAACCTTTCACCTCAGTAGTTACATGCTAATTGTTTCATTGCTTTATAATGGTACCTAGGAAACAATTTAAGTTTAAATCTCTGCTAAATATTCTGTTTCACCACTCATTCCTGAAAATATCAAAGTGACAAAAAAAATTAAAATGTTTTAAGGAAGATTAGGCAATTTCTGTGTCAAAGGCTTTTAATACAAAAAGAAGGTACCCTTGGATGACTGATATTCTATTTTAAACATGCAGGCTGACTTTAAGTCCCAATCTCCGATAAATAGGTAAAAGTTAGTCTTTTGTATGATAATTTCAGAGGCTGGCATTTATATATAATTTTTCCAAAATTTGTGGTATAGGCGCATTCCTCTCCATCTTTCAAAAATCCAGGCCCTTAAGTTGCATAAAACATAGTAGCTCTGCCAGTTCATTAATCTGTTTTGTCAAAAATATTCAGCCTGTCACTATATACCTTAGAATTAAAAAGCAAATAAAACCCACTAAATTTCACATTTCCCTAATTTCTTTACCTGATCCTTTCCTCATTTGTCTTGTCACTAAAGAGTTTTTCTTTGGGCAGAAGATAAACTGATATCAGTTTATCACTGGTATCTCCTAAAATTCTCTTGAATATATGCAACATCCATTACATTTCAGAAAATTCTATAGAGGTTTAGAGAATCACTATAGCTATTTTCATACAAAACTGGGAGCTAAACAATTACATTTCTAAAACCTGCTCCAGCAAAACCTTGTACTAATCAACTACTAGGACTTCTTATATGAAGTGTAATTTCATAGTTTTGCTACTACTTAGGCATTACACTATTACTTAAGAGAATAGTGGTCTACTTAGGAAAAAAGTGGTCTGTTGAAGACTTCATAATTTAAGCAGTTGATAGTGATAACACTGGGAACAAGCAAATGGGACGGTACACAGAAAGGGTGAGATAATAATTGTAAGAACACTTAGTTGTTTCCCATTTTAAATAAATAAATAAATAAAAATCATGTCATTTTGGTAAGCACTCAATGGCCTCTTTCAGCACAAGTTAAAATCTTAGAAGAACTTATCAGCGGTGATCTGGAGGCATAAATTTATGAATCTGAGAAAAAAAATGTAGAGAGAAATAGTTCATTATCATTTCTGGAAGTCTCATATTTGCCTTCAACCTATATTTCTCTGAAGAAAATAACAATGTCCATTGTACTAAAGCTCAGGCTTTTATTTTCTAATTGGGATATACTAATTTTGGACAAGATATGATTACAATTCAGCTTTTAACACACAATAAACTATAGCTGTCACTGTCCAGGTACTCCAGACTCAGCTGTTAAAATGGCAAGCTAACTATATTTAAATAACTACATACTACAATATGAAATTAGTTTTTTACTGTGTTATAACTTCATTGACCGGGGAAGCTCATACTTATAGAATCCCACGGTTACTCACAATGTAGAGAGTTGAGCAGGATTAAAGTAATGAAGTTTTTGAATTTCTCACCTGAAGTTAAACTGTAAAGCAAAGATAAGATAACAGTTGAACTGTACTGAAGAATATGTCTTGAATACACCCCCTTGCCAATCAGGACATTAGACAAGAAAATAAATATTAACTAACTTTAAAAAAGATAAAGTAAATCCTCTGTGAAAGTTTCTTCCCTATTTAACAATCTATTTCCAGAAAAATGAAAAGCAACCTGTCAAATCACATAACCTGTAGGGTTTTTTCTCATGGGAAGAAAATTCTGATTTGAATAAATTAGAGAAAGGCATTAGCTTCATTTTACCTGAAATCACAGAATCATAGGACAGTTCGGGTTGGAAGGGACCTTTAGAAGTCATCAGGTACAACCCCCCTGAATCTTCAACTAGATCAGGTTGCTCAGAACCTCCATCCAACCTAACCTTGAATGTTTCCAGGGATGGGGCCTTCACCACCACCTATCTGGGCAACTTGTGACAGTGTATCACCACCCTCATTGTAAAAAAAAAAAATTCTTCCTTAAATCCAGTCTAAATTTACCCTTCTTTAGTTTAAAACCATTATCCCTTCTCCTGTCACAGCTGTCCCTACTAAAAAGATTTTCCCCATCATTCCTATAGGCTCCCTTTAAGTACTGGAAGGCTGCAATCAGGTCTCCCCGCAGCCTTCACTTCTCCAGGCTGAACAAGCCCAACTGTCTCAGCCTGTCCTTGTAGGAGAGGTGCCCCAGCCCTTGAATCATTTTTGTAGCCCTCCTCTGCACCTGCTGCAACAGGTCTATGTCTCTCCTTTGCTGAGGACTCCAAGGCTGAACACAGTACTCCAGGAGGGGCCTCATTAGAGCGGGGTATAGAGGCAGAATCACCACACTTCTTTTGATGCAGCCCAGGATATAGTTGGCTTTCTGGGCTGCAAGGTCACATTACCGGCTCATGCCCAGCTTTCATCCACCAATATCCCCAAGTCCTTCTCTGCAGGGCTGCTCTCAATCCTTTCATCCCCCAGCCTGTATTGTTACAGGACATTTCCCTGACCCAGGTGTAGTGCCTTACACTTGGTCTTGTTGAACCTTGTGAGGTTCACATGGGTCCACTTCTCAAGCTTGTCAAGGTCGTTCTGAAGGACATCCCATCCATCAGGCATGTCAACCATACCACTCAGCTTGGTGTTGTCTGAAAACTTGCTGAGAATTTCACTCGATCCCACTATGATGTTGAGGAAGATATTAAACAGTACTGGTCCCAATGAAGACTCCTGAGGGACACCACTTGTCACTGATCTCCATCTGGACACTGAGCCATTGACAACTGGATGTGAGCATCCAACCAGCTCCTTGTCTACTAAACAGTCCACCCATCAAATCCGTACCTCTCCAACTTAGAGAGAAGGATGTTGTGGGAGAATGTGTCAAAGGCATTACAGAAGTCCAGATAGATGACATCAGTAGCTCTTCCCTCCTCCACTTGATATAAACACTCCATCATCGGCCATTATGTTGGTCAGGCAGGACTTGCCCTTGGTGAAGCCATGCTGGCTATCTCAAATCACCTCCCTGTCCTCCATGTGCCTTAGCACAGCTTCTAGAAGGATCTGTTTCATGCTCTTCCCAGGAACAGAGGTGAGGCTGACAGATCAGTAGTTCACAGGGTCTTCCTTTCTACCTGCTTTAAAAATGGGTGTAATGTTTCCCTTTTTTCAGTCACTAGGGACTTCAGATGACTGCCATGACTTTTCAGCTATCATGAAGAGTGGCTTGGCAACTACATCAGCCAGTTCCCTCAGGACTCTGGGATGCATCTTGTCAGGTCCCATGGATTTTTGTACATTCAGGTTCCTCAGGTGGTCATGGGCCTTATCTTCTCTTACAGTGGGAGGGACTTTGCTTCCCCAGACCCTATTTTGCAGTCCATCCACTTGGGAGGTGTGGGAAGAGAGGTTGCCAGTGAAGACAGAGGCAAAAAATGTTGTTGAGTGCCTCAGCCTTCTCCTTGTCTTTTATTACCCATTTGCCAGCCTTGCTCATCTTTGAGGTGGTCGCTTTTTTGGACCTTCCTTTTTATGGCTGACGTATCTGTAGAAGCCCTTATTATTATTCTTTGTGTACCTTGCCAAGTTCAGCTCCAGCTGCACCTCAGCCTTCCTGACCTTATCCCTACACAACTGGGCAGCGTCCCTATATTCTTCCCAGGATACCTGTCCCTGCTTCCACTGCCTGTGCATTTCCTTTTTGCCCTTTAGTTTGAACAGCAAGTCTTGATTCATCCATGCTGGTCTCTTACCTTCCTTTCCTGATTTCTTATACATGGGGATTGAGAGCTCTTGTGCTCTGTAGAAAGTGTCCTTAAAGAATTGCCAGCTCTGTTCTGCTTGCTTATCCCCGAGGGCAGTTTCCCAGGGGGCCCTACTGACTAACTCCTTGAAAAGCTTGAAGTTTGTTTTTCTAGAATTTAGGGTCCTGACTTTATTCTTCACCTGACCCATATCCCTCAGGATTGCAAACTCCAGTGTATGATCACTGCAGCCCAGGCTGCCTCTAATCTTGATGTCACTGATGAGCTCACTTGCATTGGTGACCAACAGTTCCGGAAACACATCCGCTTTGGTAGGGCTGTCTACTACCTGGCTTAAGAAGTTATCGTTGATAATCCTTGATTGCCTACAGTTCACCATGCTACTTTCCAGCAGATGTTGGGTGGTTGAAGTCCCCCAGCAGGAAGAGAGCCTGTGAGCACATTGCCTTCAGGAGCAGGAGTAAGAATGGTAATGTTTAAAAAGATAAATAGGTGTTTTAATTTCAAACCTTGGTGTTAAATATTTGGGAACTGAACTTTGAATACTATTTGTATGTAACAAGATAAGTTTTTTCAACAGAAGAAATGAATATTTTTTTCAAATGTACAAAGCAAAAAGCACATATACGGTCATTGGCTGATTAATGGGCACATGGCTGGTCAGCTAACATAATGGTCAGAGGGTCTTTAGGAAGATTACCTGACTATAGGCCAAGGTACTGTGAATACATGGACAAAAGTACCTTCCTACAGCCTGGTATTCAGTGTTTGAGCAGATCTATTTAGGATTTTCTTTTGCCACTGGTCTATTCTCTAGCTCTAGGAATCTTCTGATACAAATGCTGAATATCACTGTTTTCCTGGTCAACATATCAAATGGTAGCTGTTTGTGTGAGATGCTGACCTTTCTTCGTACATCATGCAGGAAGGAAAGTTAAGTAACTCACCTCTGTATAGTGGGTTTTGGAAAGTTTCTGAAGACTAAAACTAACAATGCGGTTTATTTATTCTGATCTGTCCTTTGGTGCTGAAAAACTTTGTAAATAGCTTGTTTGTTCTTGGCAGAATAATTCTGTATTTCCTCATGATTCATGTAACAACACCAGTAAAACCCAAACAAAATCATGTTACTACTCTTACACTGTTTATATTCTCAAAATTGAGGTCAGATTTCAAAACTATTTGCTTGTATCAAAAATACAGAGTGAATTGTGTGTAACTTTTCATTTTCTTCATGCAAAAGAAATATATAAAATCAGAACACTTATTGAATTACTATCTCAACTACAATTAATTAAATTTTATGATGATCTAATCCTGCACATCTGTCTTTGTTACACTTCATAATCACAGCTGAGATTTCATAATGCAATAGAGTATTTATGCTTTTCCAAGCTCACAGTGAAGTAGGATGCTTATTATTGCTAATGATTATTCATTTTCTCCCATGTAAAATTACAGAAGGATAACAGGGATTAGGATAAAAGATTATATTTAAAGATGCAGGAAAGATAGATATCTACATCTAGATCCTATGCTCATAAATGTATGAAGAATACATTAGTAAAATCAGAAAACAGTAACAGTTCAGTCACTGAGCTGATGAAACACCTTAAGCACCCACATAAAAGATGCTATCTATGCTCACTGTAACTTTTGTTATTGCATTAGCTAATGGTGTAAATTATCTAAACAGGAAAAAAGACTAGCATAACCTATTTCTTTTATGAAGTCCTGATTGAGGAAAATATCATTATTCAGAAAAAAGCATTTTTTCAGAAAAAGGCTCAAGTACTTTCTTAAGATTACAGTCTAGACTGAGTGAGTTTTAAATCTGTATTTTTCTTCTGTATTTACAATTTTCAGCTTCCCAAAACAGCTCCTGAGCTACGCAAGGAGCTGTTATTACACAAGCCCTGCTGATAAGTCTCCTGGGTTCTTCCTGATTCCCTAGTAATATAGTTCATATACTTCCTTCCACTAGCACCAAACACAATAAACTCAGTTCTGCATGATCAGCATGGATTGTTGCTGGTAAATAACTTTGGGCAAATCATGTCTGAGCAACCTGACTGCTGTTTATAATGATGTGACAAGCTTGACGGGTAATGGAGAGTGGTAGATAATGTTTAAATTGACCATAGAAGGGCCTTTGCATGGACTCCCAGAGAATCCTTATAGTCAGCCTGTTGAGATGTACTGGATAAATGCATTATAAAGTGAACAGAAAATTGGTTGGATGACTAAGTTCAACACAATGTGATGAGCAGTGCAAATGCTGGTTATTTAGTGGCTTTCCTCTGGAGTCAATACTGGAGCCAAAAATTTTTATTGATGACCTAACAATGAGATAGAGAATACCCTCAGCAAGTGTGCAGATGATACCTAACTGACAGGAGTGGTAAATACACTGAGTACAGGGGTCCCAATCAGAGGCACACAACAAGCTAGAGAAGCAGGCAGACAGGAAGTCCATGATGTTCATCAAAACCAAAGACAAAGCCCAGCACTTGGGACAGACAAAGTACATTCCCTCCCAGTTCCATTACCTCTTCACTTATCTTTCCACTTCCTTTCACAAGAGGTGCAAACAAGAACTCAGTTGTCTGACTGTTTTGTAGTTTCCGGGACAGAAGTATTATCTTCTCTGTTCTTGTCCTCTCTCCTTTTAGCTCTTGTACCATTTTTTTCATTTTGTTTTCCCTTTTCCTTTCCTTTATTTTTTTATTCTTTATTTCTTTTAGTTTCACTGTCTTCCAGCCATGTCTCTTTCTGTCTTCTGCCTAAAAGGCTGACTGCTTCCATCCACTTCCTGATTCCTTCTCTGGTATTGCAGGGGGATCAAGTAGACAAGGACATTTGTTTATGCTATGGTTTCACTTTTCTGTTTCAGGTCTGCCATTTTCCTGGGCATAAGCCAACAATGTGTGCTTGCAGCCCGGAATGCAAATCCTATCCTGGCCTGCAACACCACTTTGTCTTCCACTTACCATCTCTTTTTTTCCATTTTTTTTTCTCCAGTCACTGAAAACATGTGAAAAAATTCTCAAAGAATGTCTCATAATCTCTTTTAACAGCTTTGTATCCAAATCTGAAAGACAAGATGCCACTGTCATCTTCTTTGACTAATACCATCAGAATAGTCAGACAAATGATTTTTCTTCCATGACTCTTCTCTTGACTAATTCTTATTTTTTGGAAAACTTCCTTCCCTCAGAGAATTCTCCTCAGTCTCTCTATCCACAACAGTCTCAAAGTGCTCTCCAACCCTAGTTAAATGCTTTTTTTTTCCCATTTGCATTCTAATCTGGATAGTCTCACCCGCAAAATCAACTACCATCTTTAGGAAAAAGTATAGCTATTACCATATTCCAGGCCTCTCTAATCTGGTCCAAATTAAATTTTCTAGCCCATAGATAATAATCATCATACCATGTTCATCATGGTTAACAGAAACATCTTAACTTCTTCCCTGTGTTTGAGCACTGTAGTAACCTCATTTTCTCAGGTATTGTGAATACCAGTTTTATGCCCATTGATCTTTCCTTTATTGTATGTTCAGATGATCTCTAGTATTTAAGATAGATGTTTTCCTTTCCATTCATATGCAAATATTTTTATTCAGGCTCTCCTCATCTCATATGCTGTACCCTTTATCTTGAATACTTCCAGTACTACTTCTCTCCTTTTATTATACCAAAATTAACCACCTGCCTTCATTTTCAAAATTCCTAACTTTTGATCATCTCTGTGCAGTATCAAGAGGATATTTTCTACCTCTCACTACCTCATGATGTTACTTTTCATCATCACATTATTAAATTTTCAAATAAACATCTTCCATGTTCTCATTCACACTTGAGAAAAATTCCCTGTAAGCATCTTCAAAGCTATCTTTATCGTCTTTTAAACGCGTTAATAAAACTACTTTTTTCTGATGACTAAACCCACCCATAGAAGTATGTGTGTCCTTGAAGAGCTGTACTACCATCTGCTGTGATAACCACTGTTGTCTCATTGTTTTCCTCTGATTTCCAACATGTCTTTATCCATATGTTGTCTGTTTTGTTATAGCATACGCTCTGAAAAACACTGTCCATCTTTTGGTTCTGTGTTTACACAAACCCTACTATCATGGAATTTTGAGTCAGTGCTTGCTCTATGATGATCAATAAATATTTGGTAAGCATTCATTAAAAATAGCAAGAAAACATAGGAAGTAGAAAAGTAACAGAGATTTAATCTTCACTTATTTATCCATGAGGAACATGACAGAACCCTGAAGTGATTCCAAGAAGTATCTAAAGATGTGCAGGAACAGTAAGTGTAGTTAAACTGAACTGATTTATTTTGGCTCTTTCCAAAATAAATGCTGCATAGTTTCTAAATTTCAGAGAACATGAGAACTCCCCCCCTATACTTCTCCTTTGTGTAGGAACAGAGCTTCATAAATGTTTTGATAAAGCTTTCTGATTATATCAGGCACTTCCATGAGATTTTTATCTCTTTGAAAAGAGCATAATAATTTATATTTTTAAAAAATAAAACATTTAGTCACCTATCAACTCATAATGTTTAATCAGCTATAATTTGGGGTTTTTATAATATTTTCCCACTCATCTATTTCTCTTTCCTGTTAGGAAGTTTCTTATTGCAAGTGCCTCAGGGTCAGAGGCATTAATTTCTTATGTTTTTATAGGACTGAACACAATGTTATGTTGTGAATTTAACCTTATGCTATTGTATGTTTACAATGAAAATACAATTTCAAGGTTCTTGAAGAGTGAAGACTGAAGTCCAAACCTTTTTTTTTAGGTTCATGAATTTGAGCTACCAGTCTAAAACGTTAATGTTCACTGAAATAATTTCATCTTTATTAAGTGAATAATTATTCCACTTCCTTGTACTTAGGATGTATTGTTCAGAGAGCTTTTTGGTAAAAAAACCCCTCACTCTAGAAAACCAGCATAACTTAAAATGTAAATAAGAAAATACACACAATGATATCTTTTCTTCCTGAAATAACAATGTATTGTAATTATAAAGGACAAATTATTATAATGAGCACAAACACTCATGTAAGTTGTCATATTGCTTACTAAATGAATTTGAAATGGTTTTATTTTCTTCGATGTGTATATATAGCTTTAACCATACATCAATAGAAGAATAGGCCTAAGATGTAATGAATCACAAAACAAATTTTATGTAGTGTGTGGGGTGCAGATATGGAATCTTTCCAATGGACTCTGGAATATATATTTTTTCACCAGACTCTCTTTCTTATAATCAAGCTTTCATCTAATGGAAACTACTTGCTTCCACAGCAGCTGTAAAATTAACTCTGAGGGTGTCATTTTTTTTCTGGCTGTCTTGGTCAACTTAGATTCCATTTTGTTTTGATTTACCCTTGATCGTGCAGAGTGCACCCATTTATAGTCTGGTTTTAAAAAACATATTTCTCATTAAATTATTGCTCTTTTCTACTCTATTTTCTACTCCCATATTTTAAAAACAAGGATTTTAAAGTACTTCTATTTCTTAAGTGTAAAGGTAGGCTATTTAAAAGAAATAAAAAAAAGTTTTTATCTTCCCTGAGAGGAAAACTGTTCCCACAGTCTTACCTCAATTCATGGCAAGCTATGTAATATATTTTTACAAATATCTGGGTTACATAGGCTCATGCAGGAATGTGTATATAATTCAACATGGAGCTGCACATAGCTGTTGTTAACACAGTGTTCTAACTATAGAATCATACATGAAATTACCACTGTCTTGTAGACTTCAAAGCCAAACATAAAGAGTTACTTTAGTCCCACACTACATTAAAAATGTTCTAATAATAGTAAATAAAAAAGCCAGAATAGATTAAAAAAATCAACATACAAAAGTGGTATAAAAAGCCAAATAAAGTTAACTCCTTAAATAAAACACAATTTTGCATACCATATACCTGTATTATAGCCCTCTTTCGAAGGAGAGCTAAGTTAGAAAGATTAGAAAAGATAATGATTGTGTCTTTCACTCCAAGATTAGCAATTTAATCCACATGCAATCAACCACCAGGGCTACCCCTCTCTTAAAGTGTAATAATTTTGTGGAAAAAATGAATGGTAATTCCAGTATAAAACCTTCCTCTGTCCATCAAGTGAGTAATTTTTTTTCAGTTAAAGAAGCAACTTAACAAAGAAGAAAACTCCCTCAACCATTCTTTCTCCTAATAGATGTCTTATTATTTTAGGTGAAAACAGAAATTTGATGCAGTGATGTTATGAATATTCTTTTCTTTAGTATCCTGTCTATTTCTGTTTTTTCAATTTCAGTGTTTCAGTAATCTTCTATCATAACAATATTTTTAAAGAGGTATAGTAGTCATAGGTCACTTTGGATTCATCAGTTTGCAACAAAGTTCAGTAACTAACTGATCTCAGAAGAGCCAAAAGACTAAATAGGATGAAAGTCTTTAACTCCCTCTTCTGACCATATTTAGCTTAGTTTAAAGGTGCTAAATCAGGCAAATAAGGTGTTTTGTGTATGTTTCACAGATTTACAAAAGGTCCTTGATCTTCAAGGTTGCTAAACAGGTAATTTTAAATTCCTACCATTGTTTAAAATATTTCCTGACATGAAAGATAAAAAGTCTTTTTTTAACCCTGGAAGAGTTTTAATCTAGTGAGCACAGCAATAGCCTCTCTGAAGCCTGCTTTACTAAAGGTATAGGGAAAGATGTGCTAGTTCAGAGGACCAATGATCAGAATGTTCAGAGCTTTTAAAATAAATAATCCCAATGGCATGTAGAAGTGAAAAGGGAATGGAAAAAGCGGTGTTTTGCTGTGTGATGTGCATGCAGCATTCTACCCTATTCACAGAGAAGATGACTCTGGTTGCATCATCTACAATCTTTAAAAGACGTTTTGTGTTATAATCTGTATCAACCTCTCAGTCAAATATTTTAAGAAAACTCAGAGAGGATGTTGTTTAAAAAGAAAGGAAAGGACATCATGAGAATGAACAGAAATTGGTGTCCAGAGCTATCATAGTTTAGTTATTTCTTCATAACCAATCAATGTGTTAATTTTAATTTTGGAAATTTGTCTGGATGTGCTCTCACAGTCTTTTTTTTTTCTGACCAAAAGACTTTACATGACTGGTTTTCCAACTCTTTTTACGGACTGCTTTCACAATATTTCCCAATGCTAGGCTTGGAGTTGCTAGTTCTAAGAAAAAAATCATTCTTATTTCCAGTATTATTGTTGAGTATTAGGGGGTTTTGTCTTCAGATGTAGCAATCTCTTCTTCAAAATATTGATTTTGAATGTAGTAACTTTTTTTGCTTTTTACACATCATCTCAGTAATGAACATATATATATGGAATAGGCTCATTTTTTCTGGCTTCTGGAATAGAGGACATACTCAAGAAATTAATTGGCCAACTCTTCAGGTTGTTTTTTTTCTTAGAAGCAAGCATGCCTTGTTCCACTTAGAAATAAGCTATAAACCACTTTCAGAGACAGCATTAAATATAATACATATCAGGGACTATGAAGCTAAACAACAGTATAGGTAAGTAATAAATATGTTGCAGCATAGCAAGGAAAAAGAATCAAAATTTTGCATCCATCATCCTTTTTCTTCTACCCATGTCTTATTTAAGACAACAGGCCAGCATGAAGAGTCAGGGTATCTTGCCCATGGTGACAGCTCACCAGGAGAACTGCACGCCTTTCACTACCTACCTCCTTGAATTTATTGCTGCCTTTTCTATCAACATCCCTTGCCACCTGTACAAGAAAATTGCCTGCCCTCTGGGACAAAGAGAGCTTTTTAACTTCATAGGAGTGCAGCACTGAGCACAAGCAATCCATATTTCCCAGCAGGAATCTCTGACTAAGTAATCTCAGGCTTCACATTGCAAGCTTTTAAGGAGATTGCAGATCACCTACTGATGTTCACAGTACCTTGAACTCTACATATTCAGACATTGCTTAACACAAATTAGAGAAGCACATGTGACCGTCCCAGTGTATTAAGCTCTTTTAACTAAACTATTAATTAATACAGTTGTGCTACAGAATTTTCATATCCAAGAAAGGCAAAAGTACCTACAAAGGTGATATAGAAGGCTTCCAGCAAAAGCTATTACATTAAAAAAAATTAACTGCTTAAATAAATTCCTAGAATTTTGCTTAAAGGAAATTAAGGTAATGATTTTACTCTACTAGATTAGTAACTCATCTTTACCGAAACAAACTTTCCTCACTGATTTTGGTACTTCAAAATTTAATTTTAATTTAGTCTTGGTCCTGATTTTCCTTTTCTTCTGTCTTCTCTCTTTAGCCTACTCTCTGTGCTAGTTTTGGAGGGCCATTACTTAGGGACTGTTAATGCTAAAGATAAAACCTTCTACTTAATTTTACAATCTCTTTTTGATTGCCATGAAATCAAATAGCATTTTGAATAGAAGTGTTATTTGAACGGTGTCTGGCTATTATAAACAAACATTTTATTTTGTCACTGATGTAGCCAGGATATTATGAACTTATTACTTCATTTATAATATGATAAAAATCAGACTAGGGGTACAAAATTGAAATCTCTCAAGGCCATTGTCTTGGATAAAAAACTTCTTCAGAAAATAATGTACTGGTCTCCCAATAATTCATTGTCAGAAAGGAACAGATTTTATGCAACTACAGGCTACAATATAACCAGCTACTTGGTAATACTGTCACATAGGCAGGTAGGTTACAATTTTGAACTTTTTGAGGTATTTTGTTCTCTCTGGCTTCTCCAGTGTTGCAGATAATGTAGTACAGAATTATACAGAAATATCTGTCAGTATCATACTGTTCAACTTAATCTAAAGAGGTTTATTAGACAGTATGTTGTGGGTTTTTACTTTGATAAATTTTGCTTAGAGTAAAGAAAAAACAAAATGTTACATTTCTAAATCCTCTTCTGCTGGAGGAAAGAGCAGCTATGTTAGACTGAAGTAAGAAGTGAGAGATGACTGAAACAAAACAAAGTAAGTAGCTGTGACAGTGGCCAATTCTGGTATTCATCGGAGAACTGCAGCCTTAACTCCGCCCTTAAAATACCTAATAGAACATTTTTAATGTAAATAAAACTGATTGACTTTGATATTCAACATACTGCACATTGAAGTTTTTTTCTATCACTTCTCTTCAATCTGTTCCTTTAAAAAAAAAAAATCTTTCTAACCTCTTCATTTATGGAAGCATCCCTATATCTAATGTTATTTCATTTAGAATGTTAGAATCATGTTAGAATCATTTGATTGAAAAAAACCTTTAAGATCATCAAGTCCAACCGTACCTGCCCACTACTAGACCATGTCTCTAAGCACCTCATCTACTTGTCTTTTAAATACCTCCAGGGATGGTGACTCAACTACTTCCCTGGGAAGTCCTTTCCAGTGCCTGATAACCCTTTCAGGTAAGAAATTCCTAATATTCAATCTAAACCTCGCCTGGTGCAATGTGAGGCCATTTCCTCTCGTCCTACCACTTGTTACTTGGGAAAAGGGACCAACACCCACCTCACTACAACCTCCTTTCAGCCAGTTGTAGGGGGCGATAAGGTCTCCCTTCAGCCTCTTTTTCTCCAGGCTAAACAACCCCAGTTCCCTAAGATGCTCCTCATAAGACTCATGCTCCAAACCCTTCACCAGCTTCATTGACCTTCTCTGGACATGTTCCAGCAATGCAACATCTTTCCTTTACTGAGGGGCCCACAACTGAACACAGTATTCGAGGCGTGGTCTCACCAATGCCAAGTACAGGGTAAGGATGACTTCCCTGTTCCTGTTGGCCACACTGTTTCTGACACAAACCAGGATGCTAGTGGCATTCTTGGCCACCTGGGCACATTTCTGGCTCATATTCAGTCTCCCCAGATCTTTCTCTGCCGAGCAGCTTTCTAGCCTATAGCATTGCATGGGGTTGTTGTGGCCCAAATGCAGGACCCAGCTTTATTGAACCTCATACAGTTGGCCACAGCCCATCTATCCAGCCTGTCCAGATCCCTCTGTATTTGTTTACTTCTAAAAAAGATAGTATTATAAAAACTGAATACAAATACTAGTTATAAATTGGGTTTGTTTTTTTTCAAAATTATATGTATGTGGATTAAAAATGTCTGACAGAAATATTGGCAGCAGGCAAAGATCTCACGGTCATCAGCCTAGACCTTGTTAAACTGAAGATTCCTCTATTATTTGGGTCTCTATCCATTTACTTAAGTCATCTTTGTCAATGTTTTAGAAATTACGAACAGTCCAATATTCCTCAATACAGATTTTCAATGTCAGTCAACATATTGCTTTACTTTTGAACACAACTGCACTATAATAATTGAAAATCTGTTAGTGGGCAAAATAAAGTTCATACACTTTTTCTAAATGCCACCACCTTCCTTTTACCCATGCTGAATTTAATCTGCTGTCATGTTGCTAAGCATGCAATTGACTAGATCGTTTTGAAATGGCTCCTTTCCTTTCTCATCCTTTGCTTAGAAACATTTTTCAGCTAATGGTCACCTCCATTTAAGAATATGTAATAAACTTCTTCTTTTTTAAGTAAGAATTTTAATGGACTTCAATTTGAAAACCATTTTCAATGGGTTTACTCCTTTATTTTGGCTTGCATCTGAAAATCAGACCTGCACCCACAAATTTTCATACTGATAGGCAAAATTCTGCTTTATGTTAGTTCGTTTTTAGAAAGTATACTTGAATTGCAAATAAACAAAGAACAATAATTCTGATATTTATTTGTAAGAATACGTGGAGTTATATTTCACAGACATTAATACTTTTTGCCTCTGAACATACTTTAAATATTGATTGGAAGTGCAGATAGAAGTATTATGGGTTTTATTCACTAGCCCATATCAGTCCTTGGTCCAATGTTTTACTTCACAACATCAAAAATCCCTAATGTAAAAATTTCGTTCCAATGTTATATTAACAAAACAGAAATTAAGGAAGAGTGATGTGACACAAAATCTATTTTAAAAAAAAAAAAAAGTGTATGTTTCAGTTTCAATTTCAAAGCAAAATAAATCAATTTCCAAATTAGAATGAAACATAACCTTTGAAAACATTATGTTAAAGCTATGGAGATGCTGCCTATATGGCATCTGTGATTAAGAATCAAATTTATGCTCTATCTTCTATTTTTCTTCTAGTTGATGGGGAGGCCTGGTCACCAGCATCCTGTTGATTCTAGAAAAAAGTGGATCATTTTTCATGTTAATTTTTTTTTTTTTTTTGTAAGACAGTATTATAAATTACAGTAGTTTACTTCAAACCAAAGGTTTAGTGGCAGAAATGTAATTTCATGATTCATAGATTACCACTGGCCACCTATTGGTTGATGGTTATCCGTCAGTGCTGATATAATTTTCACAAAACTGGAACTCAAAGATGTATTTACATAACTATTAAGAAAAATAAAAGTAGGCTTTCCTCCATGATTGTTGGCATACAATTAATAGAATTTTGCTGTCTTAATTCAATGAAGGAGTTATACATACAAGGTGTTACAATGAACTCCCTTGGTTCATAATGTATATTCAAATAGGAGAGGCCTGTAACATGAATCTAAACTAAACTCAGCATTATAATCTCTGGCTGTTTACTTCAGTAAACAACTTTATTGAACATTTTCATAAAAATTTAGGCAATTTATTTTACCGGGGAGAGAACAAGTCATTAAAAGACAAAGGTACTCGTAAGGCAGTCAGATCACTAGATTACTCGTGAAGCATTATTGGTAAAACAAGCTCCTTTTCAAAGAGTCTTGCAGTTCATGTCATAATCACACAGAATCACAGAATCACAGGGCAGAATCACAGAATGGCAGGGGTTGGAAGGGACCTCGGGAGATCATCTAGTCCAACTCTCCTGCTAAAGCAGGTTCACCTAGAGCATGTTGCACAGGACATCATCCAGGTGGGCTTTGAATATCTCCAGAGGAGGAGACTCCACAACCCCCCTGGGCAGCCTGTGCCAGTGCTCTGTCACCCTCTAATAATAAACTGATTAAAAATAAGAAAAGAAGTAATTTGTAGATTTTATTTTGTTAGTGCCTAGTTAATATGGCTATCTACATGCTTATTGCTGTTAGAACTGTTTTAATATTATACTATACTTAATTATTAATTAGGATTTCTGGATTTCTTCTACTTCCCTGGTCTTCTTCTAAAATGTCTTATATATATCTACTGGAAATACAAGTTCTTTTGATAGAATATTTTAAGTTATCTTCATAAATATATCAAATACTACTAGTCTTCTGGAAATTTCCAAGTAGGACCTTAAAGGAAGTAAGCAGTTTCAAGTCTTCTGACTTCATCTAATTCCTCGGGAGCTGGGGGAAACCTAGGTGGTATGTAAACATTTGCCACTTGGAAAATATTATAAATTATTAGTGTCAGTTTATTCTTTAATGGAGATATTCTATATGCGTGTAGGTGTATTTACAGCATGCATTTTTAGTACAAAAACATATTTTAGTCCTTTCTTTAAATGAGAAACTACAGTTAACAGCTGCAATGAAGTATTTATCAAAAGCAATGACCGTAATGGGTCCAAAACACTTTCCACTGATAAGGTGACTGACCACAATTACAAAGCACTAGTACAAAGGTATCAAAGAAGTAACTTATCTCCACCTCAGCTCCTTGGCAAAGTATGCAGCAGTGGACCCTGAATATGTAAACACACAATCATGCATAGTATTAAATGCAAAATATGTATTGGAGTGAAGACTACAGCCCACTACCTGTGTTTCAAGCCATTTCTTTGCTAAAGAAATGAAAAATTTACCTCTCTTTTCTGCCATCTATTCATTGCTGTAAATGAGTTGCAATTTTGTGAAATTATTTTTATGTGCAAATAATATGAAAAATTCTCTATTCTGGAGTGAAAAGTGATGTAGAAGATTCAAATTTTGTAGCTTACCAAGTAGCAAATTAGTTAAATTATTACAACATCCTGGCAGACTTAACATGCCTTTCCATATAGATTATATTTCCCTTCCTTTAGGGACAAGTCATTATGATCTTAGTCCACAGTGTTAATGGCACTAATACATTTTCTATGTCACAGCAGGAAATCTCAGTTTCTTTGCATACCTCTGGTACATGCAAAAGAAGAAAGAATTTTTAGAAAGGACTTCAGTTGGAAGGAAAAATATTGAATCTTTTGTAGCCACTGGTAAAAAAAAAAAAAAATCTAGAATTTCTAAACCCATTTGTCTGTTTCTAAGAATTAGTTCCTAAAAACAAACCTAACATTTCAAATCTTGTGAAGTAATAGATCACTGATCTGGAAATTCTTAGTTTGGCAGCAACCACTGATGACCTGAATACACTCAATAAAGTAAAAGAGAAACCTGCCAAAACCAGTAATATGTACAACTGGAGCTTCCAAAGACCTAATATCATAAAATGGAAAGAAAGTTAAATGATTGGCTAAAATAATTTGTGTAAGAACTTAAAAAACATAATGGAGGTTGTATAAGAAAAGTTTATTTAGATGGCCAAAAAGTCCTGGTTATATGTGTCCTCAAAAAGAGAACACTCCTGATAGTAAACTAGCTCTGCTTGAGAGTGTTCTGGAGGTTCTCTGCAAATATATCAGTAATTGAAACTTAGTATGGGGTCTGCAGTTTGTTCATTCTCAGAAACAGTGATAGAACTAAGCGGTTATCAGCCAACTTTCATAAAGTACCACATTTTATAAGAAATAAACACTACATTTAAACCACTTTTTTAAAAAAATGCAGTTTACACACTGTTTCATTTAGTGATATTAGCTACATGTCAGCCAGATTTGTGAAATCTATTATATTTATATCTACCATTTCTTTTTTTCTAGAGGGGAAACCCCCCCCCCCCAAAACCAGATTTAAATCATTTATTGGTGAGAAAAAAAAAATAAGAAGAAGGAAAAAAACACTAGAACTAGGTAAAATCAATCATTTTATTTCATTTACTCATAAGGCAAAGGATCAAGGGCTCAGGTACCTACATAATCTACATTGGGAATTCTCATTAATTGTTTCCTTAAAGATTTCCCACCTAATGCACCTTCAATGTAATAATACAAAAAGTCTTTATAGCTTCTGTCCTATTACTCTACAGTAGTCTTAGAAATCTCTTTGCTTCAGAAATCATTTTGATCACTCAGGGAATGCCATGGAGCCTGGCTCTATATACAATGAAGCTGACATGTAGGTTTTTCTTTAAGCAGTTGCCTCTTCTGCACAAAATAATTGCTTGGAAATTCATATTAAATGTCTAGCTGGTGAACTGGTGATTTGAAAGTCTGAAGCTCTGTAAAGAAACTAAGGGAACGTGATTTTCTGTGTGAAAATTTCAAGCACAGATTCTCAGCAATGGTTAAAAAAATATTTGATAAAACTTTGGAAGAGATATAATGGAAATTTCAACTTGGATAAAAATTTAGTAAAAGTATAAGTAAATTTAAAAGAGGGAAACTTAAGGAAAAGCTTCTACTGATTGAGCTTAGCTACAGGATCTGTTACTAAATCCTTCATATGATTTTCAATGCACAATACATTTGCATGTACTTGAAAAAGAAAAAGAATTGTTTATATTGCATTCCCTTTCAAAAGTTTTAGGAAGAAAACATAAAGAAATCCTATATGAACAGATTATTTTCATCTGAAACAATAGTTCATCAATATTTCAATGCTTAAAATTTATCCTAAGAACAAGGAAGAGTTGTCAAGTATAGAGGTACTTCTGGGACATTGTCAGTTTTGTTCTATCACCTATAAATATCATTAGTATTTCATAGCTATCTGAATGGAAATTATAATAACTCTGTGTACCAGAACTCATTGAGACACACATATTCCATCTGTCTTCCTGAATGTAGTAAGCAATTAATTTCCAATAGAATTTACTCTATCACGGTATAGCAACATAGTTCAAAAGTGATGAAAAATACTAACACCCTTACAAACTGAAGCTACTTCCAGCATAACATCTACTAAAGCTGAAAGGCATAGTCACCTAGAGGATCAATAAAACAAAAGAGGTGAAATGACTAATGCAGATGTGGACTTCTCTGTAATATAGTGCACAGAATCAAAAAGTCACAAAGTCACTTCTGAAATGCAACATGCTAACTTCAAAGACAGCCCTTGAATGTGAGGTTATTGTTTTTGTAAAAGTCAATAGACGTTTCTTTTTCATTCCAAACAATACAAAATCTCTTCAGTCTTTAGACAGATTTTGAAAAATACCTGACATTAACAGATCCTTGTCTCACATAAAGACAGGAATTCTTTTTATACTTTAAGTAATCTTCTATTATATGATTATGGTCAATCTTTCATCAGAACTAATTTTCTAGTTAAGGTGCTGGAAACACTGTAAATTCAGTGCCACACACAATTAAATAGATCAGCTTGTAACATATATTCTACATAGAGAATTTTTTTCATCTCTTCTCTCCTCTCCTAAGCAACAGTAAACACCTGGTCCAAATATTTTGGTGGTGTTAATTGATAAAATCCATGGACCTTCAAAAGCTCTAATATGGGATTTTATTCATCGTCACACAAAATTGCTTAAGTGCATGGCCATCGTATTGAATTCAGTATTAATAAGGAGATTTTTATGTCATTTTAACAAGTCTCTAGAAATGAATTCTAGTTTTTCCCCTACAAACTGTCTTTATATCTTCATGCATTTGGGTGGAATAAAGAAAAATAATTTATAAACTATTTTAAGCCACTACAGATAAAATAAATTTGAATAGTAAAAATAGATTAAATTTAATAATTTAATACCAAAAGGTTTTTTACATTGCCAAGCTAAATTTATATTCCTGTATGTAAATTTTAGGTCTTTGTAGTGTCTTGTTTTTCAGTTTAAGGCTGATACAATATTAAGCAATATTTAGGAGAAGTTATAGATCTCCATGAGATCTGTTCCTCATTTCCTTAGGTCTTTACTACCTGTAACATCTACCTCTTAAAGTGAATGTTTCTGATTAATCTAATATTTGACTGTAGACATTTCACTGGATGTCCTTGAGACATACTTACAGGTGTACACTGCAGTGCCTTTCAAAATCTAAGAGGCATTGTTTCTTGTGGAAAATGTAACTTAAAGAGGTACGATTTAAAAACTCATGATTTAACAACTAGTTTGGCTTGTGAAGTAAGTCTTGATCATAACAGTATGACTTATTTTATGGAGCAGTGTACTGGAAAAAAAGAATTAAAATGTTGCTTTGTGTTAATCTGTGCTGTATTATATATAAGAGCTTCTTTCAGTGTGCCTTTTTTACAGAGGTTGAACATCTCAATCTATTTGCATTCCTTGATTTTAATAATCCTTTAAATAACAGTTGCAAACTTCAGTTCAGAAATAAGTCAGCTTTAATTAAGACAATTTTAGGCAGTTGTTTTGAGATTTATTTCCTTACAGTTAGAAGGTCTAGTATTGACATGACTATTTGGTGACTAAGAGCTTACTTGAGTCAAGTTATAATCAAACTACTCATCTTCAAGTGGAAATAACATATCCTCAGATGAAGACATCTAAAAATCAGGAGTACTGTTTTTTCTCAGCAAAGCAAGACCAAGTTTCCTACCATTAGGATCAAGTATCAGACCTCCTTATCTCTGTAGAAAGAGAAATTAATTTCTATACCAAGCCATTTATAAATTATTCATATATATAAAATATAAATAATCTCTGAGCAAATCCTATCCATTTCTGTGGTACCTACAAATCATCACACTATGTAATTCTTGATGAATAATGCTAATAATATTAATAAAAAACATATGGAGTAAGCTGACCATGAGAAAGTAAGGGATACCTACAGCTGTAATTTCTCCTTTGTACATTTGGAAAGCTTCAAAACCTTAGTCAAAAATTTCCTGTAATTTCAAAATAATATAACTGAAATCTGAACTTGGCTTCTAGTCACTCATGAGATCAGTGAACTCATCAGGTAAATCAGCATGTACTGTGCGTGCTGCACAAATGTCAGTGTACGTTGGTGCATATAAACACATGTATATATGGATGTATTATGCATCTGTGTGTACATACAAACTTTGAAGACCAAATCCTTGTGAATGCTGAGCTCCTGCAAAACCTGTTGACTTGTATGGGAATTTGCAGTTCATCAGCAGGTAGACAAAAAATAATGACTCATATAAGGTTGCATGTTTAATCAAAATAAGTTAAAAACATACATTATGCTTACTTTTGCTGAGGGTAAAAAGGAGACAGCTGTGACTCTGGAAATTAGCTTCATCACACCATATAAAACTAACGTCTGAAGTGTAAGAAAGATTAGCCACTGCTTCCTCTACAGTTGTAACAGTATTGCTAACTTTTGTGTTCTAATTGGAACAATCAGAAAGCTTGAAGTTGTAATACCTATATTTACTTTTGCACTGTTTTTTTTCCAAAAGGCACATGCAGTGGGAATAAGAGAACAGGGAATAAACAAATTAAAATTCCCACTTAACTTTAATGGCCATGCTGGATAATGAGAGTAAAGAGAAAAATAACTATTTAAAAAATGCGAGAGGTCATTTGACTTTGAGAGAAGAATGTCATCTTGTACCAAAAGAGAATCAGATTTGATCATTTTACTTTTTTATGCTGCCTCTGATTTCACAGGCTAGCCCATTGCTTTACAAACTACAAAATTATACTTAATTCTCTTTTACAGTAAAATATGAAGGAATGTTAATACTTTAATTTTCTACTGGTGATAAGTAGAATGCCTGAAAAAGGAGAGAGGTCTTTTCATAGATAACTATTCCATAATTATGCAAAGGCCCATAAAAATTGTTTAAGTGGTCTAATATCCTTCTTTTCACATATCATGAAAATGTCTACATTGTGCTTAAGCAAGGCAGTCTGAATTGTCACTGTTTTCACTATCATGCACCTAATAAAATACAAAGATTGCAGTGTTATTTTAATAGACAGTATTCCCCTTCATTAGATGTATTTGTGCTCAAGGAACTCACAATGCCAGTCAAAAGTTACTTAGTACTATATAAACAATTATCAAGTTAGCAGGTAGGAACACACAAGCTAATTAAACCTCAACAAGACAGGTAGAGGAACTATTATTTTAAGGACACCTGATTTGATTCTGAAGTTTTAATCAGATAGAAGGCAGAACCCAAATAAAAAGGGACACATTTCCATGGCAAGAAAGAAGAGCTTTTATAATTTAACAGCAGAATCAGTTATTAATTATTAAATGCTATAGAGTTTTCTGGTAAAAGTGTTAAAAATATATTCTATACCAAAATTTAAATGGAAAAAAAGTCAATAATAATCTGCGGTATAGTTTTCCGTGTTGAGTATCTAAGCTTTCATGTAGCATATCTGATGACATAAATTTTTTTTATGGCTATAAAGTAAAGGAGTTAAAACAAGTGACCTGTTGAAATTATTCATACTATGATGGATAAACTTAAACAAGAAGGTCTGGTTTCCCTTTGATTTTCTCTGTTTGTTCCATTTCACAATGTTTAAACATTGTAGATATCTCTAGATTGCAAACAAAATAATAATAAACTGAAAAGTGTCTACTATTTGAAATTACAAGAGAGCAAGAACTCCAGTAGTAAAAATGTTGGTTATCACATATCCTGTAACAAAGGCTACCCAGGAAAGAAAGACGCTCTCTTGATAGCTTTTGAAATCACTTTATCTGAGAGGACATCACCTTACAAGGTAGTGAGAGTTTGCTTTTTCCTCCTTTTATGCCTTTAACCTCCTGGAGGAAACTGATCTTTTCAGTGTTATCTTTTTGCAGAAGAAAAAAAACCCTTCATAGCAGGAAGCTGCATGTCAGATTTAACAGTTAACAGTTAATGAAAAAGGTGATCACAAGAGGGTTGTCTTCTTTTAGCTGTATTGGCTTTAAAGCTGAAAGTAATTGGCACATGATCACCAGCAGAGGGAAGCCACTTGGAGGGTGTTAGCAGCACTATCAGTCACAGAGATACTGCAACAAACTTTATAATTTTCAGGTAGACATTGCTCATATTCATGCTTATTTTCTGCTATTAGCATTCTGCACCTTAGAAAAGACGCCATCTTGAACTTTATTCCTGGTGATTACCCATTTTCTCTCCCTAACATGACAAGCTTGACAGACTTGTTAAACTGCTGAATTTGAAATTTGCAGAAGACCTTCCTCAATAGCACCTGGATAACAGCAAAGAAGTGCTATAATGTGAACCTAGCATGCATCTTAATGCAACTCTTATCTTAAGCCAACTGCTGGCATAGCAACTGAGATTTTTTCACTAGTCATGGAGAAAAATAATGTAACAAGACACAGGGGATACCTGGGCTGTGATTCCCATCTCTTTTAAAACTTCTAGTTCCATTTATCTAATAGGTTTATTCTTAATTTCTGCTATTCAAAAGCGGTGAAATAAAAGCTTCAGACCTATCCTAAAGGCTGGACCCCGGTCTCCTTGTCTGTATATACTTTGTACTTAACGTTACATGTATGTGGTTTCAATAAACAAATTAAAATTCATACGTCATTCAGTCTGATCCTTTCTCAGCTTTCTTGCTATTATTTTCTATAGATTGCAGTTAGGAAAAAAAAAATGTACTCTGCTTTGAAAATAACATAAGTAATTTCAACAAGTCTGCAAAATCCACATTGTGAAGGTCTAAAAGAGTCTTCTCTGATGCAGCAGTATTGTGAAGGTTCAGAATTTGAGGGAAAGAACATTTGTAGTCCAAAGAGAAAACAAACTGTGCTGATGGATTAGTTTCTTCTTGTACTATTTTCTCTAAGACATTGTTTAAATACTCTATAGTATACCTTCTAATATTATGATGGTCCTAGGATTTTTGATTTCCAAAAGGCAAGCATGGGTAAAAATGAGGTTCAGTATTAACATGTTGACATGATCAGCGTAGTGTGACATGCTATCACACCTCTTCCACCAAAAAGGAGAGTAATCAATATTCTAAGGAACTTATCCACCAGACAGTACGAGAAACCTGGGCATGAAAATGCAAACAAAGCAACTGGAAAACTATTAAAAGTAGAGTCGAGCTAATTTCCTACACTCAAGTTTCAGAAAAAGCTCTACTCAAAAACACAAATCCTGTTATCTTCCTGGTGTATTTTTTAGTGAACCTTATACATTCACATACATACTTGGAAGACAGAGGTTAAAAAATAATAAAAATAAGTATTGAAACCAAACAGATATAGATAAATAAAAATATCCTTCAGGATCACCAAGTTTTTCCAGTGACCGTCTTTATGTATGCTTTTGATTTGTTTTTACAAGGCAGCCTCTAATTAATTTGAGGCCACAACTTTTTTTCTTGTCAGAGTTATAGGTTGGAGAACCTGAACACAGCCTTGACCAGAGGGCCATGTCCGTGTCTGTTTAGTGACAGAAAGGATACAATTATGAAATATCAAACAAATGTTGAAGTTCAAAAAGGAAACAAGGGGATAAAGGGGCACAAATATTCACAAATATTACCATTTTAAAGCATTAATATTCATATCCATAAGGACATGTTTCCCATGAATACAAGCCAAGCCTGATCTGCAAGGTACAGATGGAGTACTCAAGCTTTTTAGTCATTTCCTTTGATTATAATGACATATTTTAGTAAGGGCAGAGGTGGTCGACTTTAATGCTGCTGAATACAGAATATGAACACTTAAAATGACAGAAAGTGCCTCGGCTTTTTAGGTTAATGGGAACATAATAGACCTCAATAAACCTGTTTTCCCCTCCTTGCCATCAGCAAAGGCCAAGCTCACTAATGCAGCACACGAACACAATATTTACTAAGTTAGCAGGATCTTGACTTAACCAAGGTCTGACAGGCTGAAGCTGTCTGTTGTGCCAAGGAGCAGCTAGAATATTTATTATTTTTAAATGTTTAAAGATTATTATTTTTCACTGAAATGTTTAACTTTGTAGGCAAATCTACTGGTAACTAAACCATTGAAATATGATATATTTTGGTAGCTCTAAAATGCACACTATTTAAAACTGTATTTCACCACGTAATTCTTCTAAATTAATTGCTACATTTTTTGTGCAGCTGTATAGTCCTAGACCCTAGAATATGTCTATTTAACAAAAGAAAGGTGTGACTGCAACCTGCTCCTGTTGTTCTTGGGCAAGATCCATCTATCCAATCAAGGCAGATCAACTACATGGTAAGATGAGCTCTAGCACAATTTAGAACACAGCCGCCTTTGCCTGGTTTGAGAGTTTTTTCCTTTTGATGGCTGGAACATAATAGCGATTTTGTCACTGCAATTTTCCCGCTGCTTTTATCTATTCCAGTGGGATGCAAAAAGCATGGTGATGTTGCAGTAACATCTCTGTTTTGCACTGAAGGTTCACACCTAGGCCACAGGTCTGATTGAAGACCACATCACAGAATATACATGTGGGGATTTAGTGCCATTGTAAAGTGTTAACAACTGCCTGTCAATGCATGACAGTTAGCCTACCTAGGTCCAGAAACAGATGGCAGTATATGCAAAAAGTGTATGACTAGCCAAAGACAAACGATGGACCAGCATAGTGTTACGGAAGTTTTCAACTGAAACACTGGTTAAGAAAGTTTAAAACTACTATTTTCAGAAAACCCGCCCTTTCTTAGTATCCCAACCTTCTTGAATTACCATTCTTTTACTGGTAACAGAGCCATACATACATAGCTATACAAGTGACTGAAGATCATTTGTTGCACTTCATTTACTTCAGAGGAAAAATAAGATCAGCCCTATAAAGATGTAGGGGTGATGATTTAAGCTGAAAACTAATGATTATTTTAATTGATAGGTAAAAGAGTTTTACCAGAGTTAAGAATATGCTTTTTTGAAAATTGATACTTGGTTTTACGGAAGGGAAAGTGCAAGGAAAAAGGCAAGGGGAAGAGACATTCTGTTTCATTACTGAGAGGCTTAAAACATTAGTTTTGTTCTGGATTGGAAGAAAACAAAGATATTTCAAATAAAAAGTGAATGAACACTCATACTCAGGATAGTGTTTACACAGGTATTATAATACAGGAAAACCTAAATACTTTATCATACTTGACTAATGCACACTATGGAACAATTACTTCTTCTGAAAAAAGTTTAATTAATAACAGTCAAGCCCTTCTGCAGTTCTCAAATGAAATTGATAAAAACTTGTGGGCTACCAAAACAGCTAATTCTCTTCTTACATTAATACTAACTTTGACTTGATATTTGCGTATATTAGCCACATCTCTCAATCTCATTTTTGCTCCATCCTTTGAAAAATATATGATTATTTTGTTATTGTATAAAATACTCTATTTTAAGGAGAATTCATGGCTATCATATATTAAAAACTTTTTGGTGAAAGATAAATCAAGATGTCTGCTTTTTTTCAAAATTGTAAAATAATTGTGATATAATGAAACCAGGCATAAGAAGGTCTTAAAACTAGGTTTTTCACATCCTATCCTAATACAGGGCTTTATGAACAGGATTTAGAGAGTTTCTGCTCTTAAACACTCTAGTACAAAGACAGTGAAAGACTTCGCAGATGAATATGGTGTTGAATCTATAACTTTTTCACAAAACATTTCATTTCAAAAGAAGATGACTAAGGTTTTGTTGGTTTCTTTAGTTGTTTTTTTTTTTTAATTAAAACTATGCCTATCTATATGTACATCATGTATGAACTATTTTAAAAAGCTTCTAAAATAATCTTTATCCTTTTCATAATATACTAATTTACTCCACACAGTGTATCTGGACATATTTTTAATTATCAAATAATTTTTCTAAATAAAGTATTTCACATATTGTTGGAGACTTAAATGCTATGTGATCAAGTACACATTTCCCGTACAATCCCAGTATAATTTTTCCTGCTTTTAGTTATTTCCTGAGATATAGATCTTTGTTTGTGTGTGTGTTCTCATTCTGCTAAGCTTGATATATGCTCTGTAACTAGCAAATCAGAAAGGAAATCTGAGGAATGAATCTGAAAGCCTTTATGGAAAGTCTGCAAGGTACAGAGAAGGTACTAGCAACATCAGCTGTAAAAATTTACTCAGAAGTGGTAGTGTTTGTGACAGGAATGACTCATGAGTGGTCAAAGGTGAGATGTTAGAGAAACTTACAATTTTGGTGAGAAATGCAGGTTTATAAAACTAGTACATTAAAAAATAAGACACCTTTCAGAATCAGCTAGGTGTTTCTGTGGTTTTTTTTCCCAATTGATTCACCAATGTTATCCTTTACATTCAAAATAATAAAAACCAAATAATGAAGTCTTAGCAACTTTTCTAGTAGTCCTAGCAGCAATTTCAAGAAGGTCCCAACTACAAAAATGTTATTTTGACTGAATGTTATGTTCTCTGTTTTTTTCTTGTAAACATACATGAAGTTTGGATGACTTTATTAAAAAAACACTTTAATATTCGTCAACAACTTCTATCACCTGTTGTCATTTTGTAATTTAAAAACCCACTTTTCTTAACTTCATATTTGTCTGTGTACTGCTGTCCTTCTTGTAACAGTATTGACTTTTATAATCCAAGTTTTGCCGTTATCTACTCTTTCTTCATTATTCATACCATGACTAAAAAAGCTTCTATAGAAAATAGCATAACTGTACTTTATTGTTCACAAATTCACACAGATTTGAAATGACATAGCAAACAGAAGTGATGGATTCTTCATCTCTTTAAATCTTTGGACCAAGACTGTATGTATCTCTGAAATGAATTCATTAGTCAAAAAAGGTTACTGAGGGATTAATAAAACTGTGCTGTTTAGTTATATAGTGACTGTGAGTAAATGGAAAAATTATGTAAAATATCTGCTATGCCCTAAATAATGTTAAACAACTTTCTGTTAGAAAGTTTTAAAATAATCTTTTTATGTTGAAGATGATTTTTTTTTTTACTTTTAATCATAGTCATCACTGTATACATAGCATAATATTCTTATTTCATAGATGGTGTAAAATTCAGTATCTCAAAAAACCCCAACCCCAAACAATTATCATTTCTGTTTCTAACACAAAAAAGGTCATGGAAGGAAGGCCTCTCTTTGCTAACAGCCATATTTCCTCTACTCCAAGGAACAATTAAAGTTGCAGCAGATAAAAACTATCCATTAATTAGAGCTGGAAGCAAGCACCCATGAAATACAGGTGATAACCATAAATCAGAACAATTAGTCTGTCTAAAAAAGCAACATGATCAAATCAGAAACTCTCTACCAGCTGCTCATTTAATCTTAGGTTGCAATGTTTTTCTGTTCTGAGGAGACAATTCTGTATGGGATGACGCTGAAATTTTACAGCTATGCATCCCTCAAGGTTATTCCTTGCAAGAAAGTACAGACTGTGTTCCCACTCTTGCTAAGATTCTTGCATATAATCACCTTTAAAACTACCAGTAGTTTCAAAGAAGCATGAATAAAATTAAGAAGAAACATGAATAAAATTAAGACCCATGTAAGCTTTTGTAAGTTTGAATGAAGTAAGTTGATATGGTCCACTTGCCCAAATAATTTAAACAGATATCAGTATTCGATGCTATGATGAAATGTAATATAATCATTAGAAAGAATGACAATTGAAGGCTACAAGTACTGCCACATTATATGCAAAAGTGAAAGAAAAAAGAAAAAGATACCTTATGTAGAGCTTCAAGATTCCTGTAGTGACATGGAAAGAAACATAAATAGGAAAGGACAAAACAAGAGAGGCAAAGAAACATGTGACATTTATCTCTTTACCCTAAGTGATATGCCTATCAAGGAAGGACAGTTAGTGGTGTGACTCAGATTCTATTAGCCCATAAATTTTACTAAACATCAGCTCACCTTTATTTCAAAGTAATTAATTTTTTTGCAGGTCTCATAAATAATATAAACACTTCAAGGAATATCTAAATAACTCTCTGCTTTCCAGAAAAAAATACAGGGACAAATAGAAATTTCTCACAGAAAAAATGGCTTGGTCATTGGGGCCTTTGGGGAGTGCATTTTTTCTTTCAAGACAAAATAGAAACCAGGCATATTTGGCTAATGCTTTTTCTAATTATTACCTAATGCTTTTTCTAATTATTACCATGCCTAATTTTCTTGCTCCAGTCTCATTGATATCTATGGATTTCACAGCAGTTCAGAGGGATATGACGTGCCAGCCCCCAGACTATTGCTGTTACAACTCACTCTCATTAATACTACTTCTTCCCTCTCATCTTTTGCAAAAGAATGATAGAAGAGAAAAAAGACTGTTACATGTAAGAAACTGGCAGGATAGTACAAGTCACTGACCATTAGAAGTGTTCTGAAATAAACAGCAAAACATAATACTAAGTAATTTTTTTTCCTCTTAGCAAGACTCTATAGGAACATTACTGCAGAATAGCCACTGGCCAGCACACTGCTAAGAGGCTATTAGCTAGGTTGACTAGGACCTGTTCCTGAAAGGATTAAAATTCTAGATGGCGAAATTACTAACTGTAGTCTACTTAAATTATTTAATCTCAACAGAGATGTAAATACGTGAAAACTTCAGTACTGTTTGGACATAAACAGTAAGAAAATACTTGAGAAGGGCTGTGATCTAATAACCTTTATTTCTTTGCCCTCCCTAAAAGGTGGGATGTAATTGCAGCTAAAAATGCACCCAGCTACAATCATATTCCAGTCTTCAAATATAAAGCTACAATTGAAATAATCCTCTCTTTAACTTTTATGGGGCCAGAACTTTCTTTCAGTTACTTCTGTCCCAACATTGTAGAAAGACATAATATTGCTAATAATGACATCAATTTCTGAACCTAAATGAGGAAAACCTGACAATCATTTATCAGAAGATGGCAAATATTCAACTATGCTTTAGCTAGAAACTACAAATACAGTCAATATAGTCAAACCAACAGCAAGATTGTACCAACACATGCATTGTTTCAGGCTTCCTGTATTACTATATAATTTACGAGAATATCATTTCACATTACATGCTTCACAAGTATGTTGGTCAAAAGCAAAAGCTTTTTGATGGAGGCACTTCAAAATCACAGTAAAGAAATGGGATCTGTAGATACAGAAGATCTATGATGGAGAAGGAGGGAAAGGGAGAGAGAGAATTCTAAATAAGTTTTCTATTGCTTATTTTTCTTCTTCTCCTGGCAATCAGCCTGAATATTTATTTTTTATGCTACAGGGAGCCCTTTATAAAGAGCTAGAAATCCATCTTATACACTCAGTGGTATCTTAGGTCAAGTACTGCTCAGTAAACATTCATAGAATTGTATATGACAGGTAATATTTCATAACGGTTTCTTCAGTCCTAAGCTGGCCATTCTTCAGTGCTGAACTGCCATAAGTGAATTAATATTCATCTGAAATTGGAAATGTATAATTATATATTTTATACTAAAATTAATTTAATTATGTGAGGAACTGAGCAGAGGAGCTAAGGTTTGGAAGTTCATACTTTAAACTGAAGACAAAAATATTAATAGAAGTTACTTAAGAAAAAGGAATATATTCCTGTTTGATTCCCTCCCTTCCCCCACCTCCCAGTACTAGAATGTACTTCAGTATTAGTATTAATAATCATAGAGATAAATAGTGTCATCAATACACATAATGCTGTTCAGTAGTTGATTGCTTGTTGTGCCATACAGATAATAGCTCTCTACACAGAGCAATCAGAGGCACAAAGTGACATAATTTGGTACAGTAAACCTCACAATATGTTTTACGTTTCAGGAGGAGGGAACACAATGCAACCTGAGTGCTGTGGCTTGTATAGCACATAGTAACACAATACACTTGATTCTCTATTACACCTACACCTTGTACAGTCATTTACTCCTGAGAAAACTGAGGTATAAAATGCTGCCAGACCATAAGTGTAGCTTTTCACATTTACTTTGTAAGATAAATGACTGCATCAGATGCAATTGTGGATAATCAAGTTTGTGATTACTTTTCTTTGCAGGACAGTATTGTCAGATGTGAACGGTTACTCAGGGTGTAGTTCCCAGATTGGTTTTATTCAGGGGAGAAACCAGTTTAAGAAGCTGCTTATTGCTCCTTGGAAATGGAGCTAGCCTTCTGAATTGAACCAAAACTGTTGTTTGCAGGGGAAGGCTTCATTTGCTAGCACCATTATATAAATGTAAGAAAAGTTAGAAAAAGGAACTGTATTACTGTTTTTTACTCCAGTCATTTCAGCTCTCTGGTTTAAAGCACAGTCCCACATAAAGCTCTGTTAGAACAATTGAAGGAGAAGCAAACAAGTGTGAAGACAAAAACCAGATAAACAGGAGCAGAAGGAGAAGCATTTATACTGACTCCCTAACTAAAATTTATTCTTTGCTCAGCTGCACTGTCACTGAACTGGTCCTACTAGAGTCAGCAGGAAAATTCAGGTGAGTAAATGCCCCTGTGAATTAGGATCTCATATTTTTCCTTGCAGACTCCTTTCAGTCCTTTAAGACACTCACCTGACCAAATGATATTATAAAAAGTTAAGAATCTATGTCTAATATTATAATCTTGCAAAACAAATGAGATGTTTCAGACACCCTAAAACAAGATTGGAATAGTCCATCACGCTCACCAGGAAATATCAGGGACATCATTACATAACATTTACAAACAAGAAAACTAGTAGAAAACCATTGATTTTTAATGTTCATAAATGTTATTATTTTTCTAACCTGTCTCAAACAAAAAGAGAGAATATTTTTTCTTATTTATAAGTGTTCAGTATACCCTGGGCTAGGAATATAAAATACGGAGGACAAATTCCATGTTTAAAAATTAATGCTATTAACAAACAGCTTTGTTTTAGTATATAATCCAATGCACAGAATATAGATAAAGTTTTAATCAAATAATTTCTTATATTCTGATATGAAGCTTTCTAACTGAGGACACATACTACCTGGGGAAGAAAAAAAAAAATCTCTTATACCACAGGGAACACTAAATGAGAAGAGATCTCCAAAAAACACAGAAGCCTTGCCAATTTTTTTCCCCTTTTCCCCCATACATATTCATCAGTTAGTTTTCCAGCTATTTTTCTATCATACCTCTTGGCTCCATTAATATAAATTCTGTAATCTGACAGAATAGGACAGCCTTCATGAGGTTTGTTCACTTACAAAGGTCCTAATTCAGATAATCTGTCAAACAGACAAAACAACCCCCTAAACATTTTATTTACTTCAATTTTTTTTTGGCATAATACAATTTAAAATGGAGGTTCTAGTCTTCGACTATTCTCTTCCTTTACCTGGTCTGGATCTCTGAATCTCTATGTGAACATGTTCAGTTTTCCAGTCCAGCAGAAAACTATTCTAGATGATATTGATCTGTCTGATTAATGGATCTGATGAATACTAGATCATCTTTCCCATGTAAGGTTTATTTTTCATACTCTTTAGACAAAAATGTCTCTACCACAGTTATACTTGTAAGTATGGGAATAGTCAGGTAGAAAAAGATGACCTTGAGAAAGATTTCCAAACAAATATAATAAAATAATTTATTTGGTGACTAGTTTTTACTCCCAGTGGTGAACACAGTTATTTTTTAGATTCATCTTTAAATAACACACAATATTAATTTTAATTTCATTTTTCAAAAATCCAAAACCTCTTTGTACAAGTGGAAAAACTGAATCCCAGAACTATGGCACATACCTCAGAGAAGTAACCTGGAAGTATTTCCAAACTAAGCTCTCTCTATTCTATTTAAGAATCACAGAGTGATGCATCTAAAGTTGTAGAGCACTACTGTAAAGATAGGAATGCCATTATTCACTGTCTATAGTGCACTCCATGGGCAATCATTTTCTCTCCAAAGATACAGACAATACAAACATAGAAAATTTATTTCTAAATTAATTGTTGTTAAGATTGTCATGCAAAATTTATTCCTTACCCATTCTTTTTCTTCTGCAATGATCTTACAAAATAGAATAAGATTTAGAATTCCTTGGCTTCTCTCATAGTTAACTTAACGTTATTTAAAATAGGAGCTAACACTTTGTGTTTCAATGTTTAAGCCACTTTGCCTTTCTAAGCGATATAAGGTGAGGCAACAAGGGTCAATTTTCTTTTTTTTTTTTTTTTAACAGAAATTGCTAATTTAAATGAAATTTCTATAGCAAGAAGAACTTTAATAGGATAGGATTAGAAAGTAAATTCATAAGAGGAATATTTCTGTCATTTCAATTGTAACAAGCATTTCAAACAAATTCAAGTCTTAGACCACCCCAGATACTTGCTTAAAAAAAGGATAGCTCAATATTATGCTTTTGCACCTGGTCTTCACACACACAAATATGGGAATCAGCATAAATTAAGCACATAGTGACATGTATATTAAACCTGACTGACTAACTAAAACACAGTGAAACCATATTCCAAGACTTTACCAGAGGAGTGAGTTTTCCTCAAGGAAGTAGTATATAATGTCATGCATTATTTGTTACTGTATGAGTGAAACCCATTCCTATGTGGAAATCTGACACAAACTGTATATAACATAAATTATTAAAATAATTAAAAGAGACAGCAAATGAGAATTAAAATAAAACACACAAAAATATGTGCTTATATATATACATATATATGTGTGTGTGTGTGTATATATATACACATATACATATATATATATATGTATACATGTCTTAGGACTTATATATGTATAGTAAAAAAAAATCAGAAAAGCTTTTGAATTCTGATTTTGCCTTTGGTAGACGGTACTTCTTATAATGAAGAAATTTTGTCTGCAGCAAGCACCCACATTGATGTTTTCCTGGAGTTTGTCAACCCTTCTCTACCTATGTTTTCCTATGAGATTTTAGAAGTCTTTTGTTTGTTTTTTGTTTTGCTTTTTTTTTCTTTATTAAAAAATTAAATAATTTTTTGGTGACAGCATGCTCATTAGAGGTCCTAGGGAATGCCTTTACCTGTTTATGCTTGCTGTCATGGAGGAGTGAAGGAAATCGATTTATTTAGAAGTACTTCTTTAACTTGTACAAAATAGAGTTACACATACTAAAAATTCAGAAATTAAGAAAAATTCTCAAATTAAGAAAAAAGGATAAGTGATATAAGGTAGATATAGAACAGTAAAAAATAGAAATAAAACTGATAAATTGCAGTAAAACAAGGAACTTGTAATAAGCTATTTTGATTTATGTTTTTCATTTTCATTTCACATAAGTAATCTATATTAATACAAAACAAAGCTTTGCCTCTGCTTTATTAAGTAATACATTTCACATTTCATGCCTTTAAAAATGGGAAAAAAATTAATAATATTTGGGTAATGTAGCATATCATTTGCTTAAGATTAGCAGAAGGTGAGATTTAAGCAACTTTCAAAAAGGTAGAAATACTACAATTACTTCTCCACTGTGTTTGACTTTGTCTTGAGAGTTAGTTCTTATGTTGAAAATTCTATCAGACAGATACAACTGGTAGTGTTATAAATATGGTGTAATACAGCTATTACTTTCTGACATTTAGATAGGCAAATTCATAATTTCAAATAGATCCTATCAGAATATATTAATTGTGCTGACTGTACATAACAGTTCAAATTTCACTTCACAATTACAGTTTTAGTTGATCATGCAAAGTATATGCTACATGCATAAAATATTCTTTCCAGTAAGAAAGAATGGCTGCAAATTATTGTTCATTGAGGTACGTTAAGCGACTTTCATTCTAGAAGATGCTGATCTCTTAATGACATAGTTGTCTGAATATTTTTAATATAAGGGGTCAAATTAGGCCTGCTATCATGTGTGTACACTGAGAAGAGCAAGGCAGAGGAGGTCTCTGACCTTAAATGCAAGAGACGCTGGCTGGCATCTGCTTGGAGAACACAAGAGAGTAACCAAGATGGTCTATCATGAACTTACACACGAGCATGCCAGGGTAGCACAATGCAATAGTTTGTGGTGTTATAGTCTCTTTTTCTTTCTAGGGTAAAAAGGAATAGAAAAAATAAAGATGTATAAAAAATGAAAGAAAATTTTAGCCAGGAACCATGTAAGATATTAGTCTCACTGCCACTGATCAGCTTCAAAATATAATCAATACCTGAACTCAAATTGTTATTTGTGACAAATACTGTATACCCATGAGTTATTTAAAGGCTATTAAATTGTGGGGATGTGAGCAAGAGTGTGGAATCACCAAATACCAGGTACTAGTGCAGTACATTCATAAATGTTATGCAAGTTTTGGTGGTGATTGTATTCTTGATCAGATACAATATTTTGTAAAGGAATTAAACTCATGTAATATTGAATGTACTTCCCAGCTGGTAAAAATCTCATCCCATCCCAGAAATGAAAGGCATACAGCTTTGACCTAGTTAAAAAAACTATATAAACTATATATTAAAAGAACATATCTTGCACTGGAGAGAGGGAGATATTTTATAAAAACTAACAGACATGGGTTGACAGTGTAGTTTTGGAATTTTCTGTTCATTCACAGTTTCTAATTGTTTAAAAAATGTCTTTTGTAGACTGAAGTGTTTTCATTTATGTATTTTTTGTTTTGTAACTAATAAATAAATAAAAAAAACCTTCAAGTTTTCTGCAAGGTAATTGGTACTATTTGTGAAAGTCCACTTCCACTGGACAACTCCTCTGTAGTAGCACAGAATTGAATAGTTGACATTTAACTGACTGCTGAAGCGGCCAACTATAAATTTGAGTAAAACAACTTTAAAAGACTAATTTTTTTCCCCATTTACCAGACAAACCTAATCCATAACTGGAAATAAGATGAATAAATGAGACTGGGTTTTTTTTTTTATTTCTGGAATAATAAATATAGGAAATTTCACTTGTGACACTTACTGAAACCACAGAGAAGATTATTTCTAAGAACAAAAATGGTGGGTTAAATTTTGGGTCCTTGATAGTTAATAGAGCAAATGTTTTCATTTCAGTTTGCTTGTTTCACAGAGAGCAGAAAAAGCTCTAACGAACTACTGCTAGGACAGTGTTCTTCCATTTGGGACATAAAGTGACCATGTTCTCATGCTAAAGTATATGCTAGAATCTGCATTTTTATTTTGCTGTTTTTTTTCTTATGCTGAAGTCTAATTACACATTAGTAGTTCTGCAGGGGAAAAAAAAAGAATTAAAGACAATTCATTAAAAACTGTAAGGACAGTGTCTACAAGTAACACTGTCAGCACTCACAATTTTGACAACATTCAGAAGCCCAGACCACGGCATTCTTTTAGCCTAGATAATTACCATCAGAGCTCGTCACAAAAGGTCAAATACTTAAGTTTCATGTATATACTTAACAAATATCAGCAGTGCAAATCTAAGTAACAAGGTCACTAGATTCCTTAAAATGTCTTACATGTACTGGGGTAACGACTGTGGAACAACATAGTTAAAAAAATCCATGCATTGTATGTCAACTGGTTGTCCAGACTTTCGACAGTGGTTGCTTTGTCTGGAAGCATCTGGAATTTATATTTTAATAAACTAGAAAAAGTAATCTTACCAAATGAGAAATTATATTAGAAGAATGGAATTAAGAAATCAATGCATGCGTTTTCAGCAACTGTCAAAAACACTATTAATTTTTCAGCTAAGAGTGAAGTACCCAAGAAAACCTCTAGAAGATTAATCCATAGCTAAATTTCCTTTACAACATGTGAGACTGCAATTTTTTAACTTTCTTTTTTCTGTTAAATATAACCAGAATTCAGAGAATGATTGTTGATTTGGTTTTGCAGCAATAATTTTAAGATCTAGCACTCCTTTTATTGTTTTTGTTCTTGTTGACTTTCTTTCCTATATCAGAATATCAGATATTTCCCCTGAACAGAAATACGTGAATTAGCATTTAAGGGAGTGAATCAAAATTGTTGTCTTTCTAGGTCCTTAATTGTAATAGTACTAGAAGGTGGTCTGTTCAGCAGATCAGCTTTAGAAACCTTGCATATGCAGACAAATAAAATCTCAAGTTACCAATCTTACAATATCATTCACTTCTACTTAATAGTGGGTGTGTGCCACGTGTAGAAATGGACAATTTCTCAGATTCCTAATCCCTGATTCTTAAGAAGTACATTATGGAAGAAAACTTATTCATAGAGTTGCATAAGGCATTGGAAAATAATCCTGACTGTTACCTCATTATGATATTGTAACATTAAAACTTCTTGTGTAGAACGATGTCCTAAGACTTATCTTAAACTTTTAAAAATTCTTCTAATTTTTATAAAGTTTGTAAGTATCAAACAACACAAACCTTTCCAATTAACTTTTTTGTAGCCTAAAAAGAAAAAAAAAAATCATTGCTCTATACTTAGCTTATCCTTCTCACACATTATTTGTCCCTCTTCCCATGCTTACCCTCTCCCATAGATCCTCTTCCTGCTTAAGGGGTGCAAAAGCCACGCACAGATCTCATAGGCTGATATGCATCTGAATGTCACCTTAAATAATTTCCTGTGAACCAACACACAGAAGAAGGAAGGAGCTGCTGTTCATGCTGAATTCTTTATTTGCCATGAACTGTCCTTTAATCCATTCTCTTCTTCAGTCTGAGTACTGAACATTTGTCCATGTTTGTCCATACAAAACATCTGTCCATGCTTTGAATCTAAATATGACAGATTTTATCATAAGATTTATCCATTTTGTTTTGTTCTGGAGATTTAGTAGAAAATCATGAGAATACTTAATTTGTGATTTTACACTGATTTCAGAAGTAGCGAGGAAAAGGACCAGATGTATAGTGTGAAATAATAATGTAGGAGAAGAAAATATATAGGAGAGAGATGCGAAGAGGGATGAGAAAGGGCAAAATTTTCCTCATTTTTTTAATCTGTGAAGTTTTTGCTAAAGTTATATTTCTTTAGATATAAATAAGTACTTGGTGGAAATACCCTTTGGAAGTAGAACATCACATTGCTCCTTCATTTGGAGAAGCAATTGTCCTCAGGCTAAGGGATGTTGAATTAATTCAATATGAATATGGTTTCAGGCCAAAGAGCTTCAAGCAAAAAGTGAACATGTGTGGTTCTTACTAGTGCAAAAGAACACACAGAAAAGGTACCATCAAAACAGAAAACTTGGAAATTACTGATCAAGATTTGCATGGCACAGTGTGACGTGAGCATCAGGAATAAGATCATGAGGTCATAGCCCAGAGAGTTAGTCTGTGGCTGATTATAGGACCATCAAAACATTTAGTATGGAAAAGACCCTTAAGATCACTGAGTCCAACTGTTAACCTAACATTGCCAAGGGGAGGAAATACAGAATGGCACCTTCCCTACCTTCTTCTATGATGTTTCCTCCTTTGTTACAATAACATCTTAGTATCTTGAACATCCTTAGATAGTTAAGATATACCTATTGGTATTTATCTGGAATATGCTGGGGTCTGGCCCATGATTACCAAGCCCTGTTCAACACTATTCAATACCTTCAAAGGGAAGAGGAAATCTCGGGATTTGACAAGGCCACAGCCACTTTGCCTGAATCAGGGAACCAATCCATGCTAGTATCAGTCACCCCTATACACAAGAAGAAATCTTGGAAGCAAAAGTCAGCTTATTTAGAAAGGGAGGATGAAAAAGCAGGACCACTACAAGGAGGGGAAGCGGAAGAGGAGGAAGAACTCATAAATGAGACGGAAACCACTCAATCCTTATCCTTAAGTGAGCTGCGAGATACGAAGAAAGATTTCAGCCATTGTCCAGGTGAGCACATTGTCACCTGGCTGCTCCGATGCTGGGACAATGAGGCCAGTAGCCTGGAACTAGAGGGTAAGGAAGTCAATCAGCTGGGATCCCTTTCTGAAAAAAGGGGCATTGACAAAGTGATTGGGAAAAGGGCAGAAGTCCTCAGTCTCTGGAGGTGACTACTGTCAGGCATGAAGTAAAGATATCCCCTCAAGGATGACGTTACATATTGCCCAGGCAAATGGACTACTGTGGAGAGAGGTATCCAGTACCTGAGGGAATTAAGCAAGGCGAGGGCCCTCCCCCAACTCCCGAGGTAAGCTCAGGAAACTCAGCTGCTGAGAGGAAGCCCAGCCATCGCAGCCCCCCGTCAGAAGGCTACATCTAATCTGCTGGTCAGAAAGGAGGCCTCAACACAGACTGAGGTGCTTGGAAAGCACACAGCTCTTCAGGTCTCTGGCTGCAGGGAGTGCCATCAGGTGGCACTGGAAACAGACACCAGCAAAGGCAACACCTGTATAAGATGTGATCAAGTGGACTACCTACTCTGCCTGGTGGCAGAGCTAAGAGATGCTCCGTGCATCCTTGGCATAGACTACCTCAGGAAAGGGTATTTCAGGGTCCCAGAAGGGTACTGGTGGGCTTTTGGTATAGCTACCTTGGAGGCAGAAGGAATTAAGCAGCTGTCTACCTTGCCTGGTCTCTCAAAGGACCCTTCGGTTTTAGGGTTGCTGAGGGTCGAAGAACAACAGGTGCCAATTGCTACCACAACAGTGCACCAGCAGCAATATCACACCAACCAAGACTCCCTGATTCCCATCCATAAGCTGGTTTGTTGACTGGAGAGCCAAGGAGTGATCAGCAAGACTTGCTCACCCTTTAACAGTCCCATATGGCCAGTTCAAAAGTCTAATGGAGAGTGGAGACTGACAGTAGGCTATCATGGCCTGAATGAAGTCACACCACTGCTAAGTGCTGCCATGCTGGGCATGTTAGAACTTCAATATGAGTGTTATGCCACAATTGATATTGCTAATGCATTTTTCTTAATCCCTTTGGCCACAGTTTGCTTTCACTTGGAGAGGTGTTCAGTATACTTTTAATCAACTGCCCTAAGGGTGGAAACACACTCCTACTATTTGCCATGGACTCACTCAGATGGCACTGGAACAGTGCAAAGCTCCAGAATAACAGCAATATATTGATGACATCATCATGTGGGGCAATACAGCTTTTTTTGGCATTGTGGGGTTTTGGAGAATGCATATTCCAAATTACAGCCAGATTGTAAGCCCTCTCTACCAAATGACCCAGAAGCAAAACAATTTCAGATGGGGCCCTGAACAACAACAAGCCTTTGAACAAATTAAATGGGAGATAGTGCGTGCAGTAGCCCTTGGGCCAGTCTGGGCAGGGCAAGATGTAAAAATTGTCCTCTACACCACAGCTGGGGAGAATAGCCCTACCTGGAACCTCTGGCAGAAAGCACCAGGGCAGACTCGAGGCCAACCCCAAGGGTTTTGGAGTCAGGGATACAGAGGATATTTCAACTGAAAAAGAGATATTGGCAGCATATGAAGTGGTTCAAGCTGCTTCAGAAGTGATTGGTACTGAAGCAGACGTCCTCCTGGCACCTCAATTGACAGTGCTGGGCTGGACGTTCAAAGGGAGGGTCCCCTGTACACATGCAACTGATGCTACATGGAGTAGGTGGGTCGCAGTGATCACAGAATGGGCTCGAATAGGAAACCCCAATAGTCCAGGAATCTTGGAAGTGATTATGGACTGGCCAGAAGGCAAGACTTTGGAATACCACCAGAGGAGGAGGTGATGCGTGCTGAAGAGACCCCACTGTATAATAAACTGCCAGAAGATGAGAAGCAATATGCCCTGTTCACTGATGGGTCCTGTCGTCTTGTGGGAAAGCTTCAGAGGATCAAGGCTGTTGCATGGAGTCTATACAACAAGTTGCAGAAACTGCTGAAGGACAAAGTGAATTGAGTCATTTTGCAGATGTGAAATCCATCCAGCTGGCTTTAGACATTGCTGACTGAGAAAAGTGGCCAGTACTTTATTTCTGTGCTGACTCATGGGTGGTGGCAAATGCCCTGTGGGGGTGGTTACAGCAGTGGAACAGAGCAACTGTCAGCACAGAGGCAAACCCATCTGGGCTGCTGCACTGTGGCAAGATGTTGCTGCCCAGGTAGAGAACTGGTTGTAAAGGTACGTCACATAGACGCTTATGTACCCAGGAGCTCAGCCACTGAAGAACATCAAAACAACCAGCAGGTGGATCAGGCTGCTAAGATTGAAGTGGCTCAGGTGGATCTGGACTAGCAACATAAGGGTGAACTGTTTCTAACTAGGTGGGCCCATGACACCTCAGGCCATCAAGGAAGACATACATCTTATAGGTGGGCTCATCACCGAGGGCTGGACTTGACCATGGACTCTATTGCACAGGTGATTCATGAATGTGAAACATGTGCTGCGATCAAACAAGCCAAGAGGTTAAAGCCTCTTTGGTATGGGGGACAGTGGCTGAAAACTAAACATGGGGAGGCCTGGTAGGTTGATTATATCACACTCCCACAAACCTGCCAAGTCAAGCACTATGGTGGAAGCAAACACCAGATGGCTGGAAACATACTCTGTGCCCCATGCCACTTCCCCGAACCCTATTCTGGGCCTTGAAAAACAAGTCCTGTGGCAACATGGCACTCCAGAAAGAATTGAGTCAGACAATGGGACTCATTTCTGAAACAACCTCATAGACACCTGGGCCAAAGAGCATGGCATGGAGTGGGTACATCACATCCCCTATCATGCACCAGTCTCCAGGAAAATCGAACAATACAATGGACTGTTAAAGACTACACTGAGACTACAATGGGTGCTTCAGGACTGCCTCCCAAGGGATTCTGTCAACCAGGCCCCCAATCAGACCAAAGTCTGCCCTCCAGAAGTCCAAGGTAGCAGCAGGCTATACCCATGCCCCCTATCATGCCATTTATATTGTATTGTCCAAGAAGGAAGTGCATGTGGCCAGTTAAGATAGTTGGTTGTGTAATTCAAAATCTTCCTTATACTGGAATTTCTGCTGACTTGAGATTTCAGTATCCTTTGCATCAATCTGACTCAAGGTGCTTCCAGGTAAGAAAAACAAATAAAAACGTATCAGTTGGCTACAGCAAAGTAATGTGCTTAGTTAAAAACAATTTCATATTCTGCAGCATTTGAAAAAGGCAAGAGTGCAACATGCATCCCTAGTAAAGAAAGAAAGAAAGAACTTCCCAGAATAATATTTATGTAAATAGTTTCACCCATAAGGCATCCCATCTGAGAATTGCACTATATGGGAGGTAAGGCTTAAAATACATGTCTAAAAAAATTTCCTGGATTTTATTTTCCAAAGTCTGCACTCCACTGCCACCTGGTAACTAAAAGAATCAGTGTGGATTTCTGTGCCAACAGCACGTCAGGTACAATAATAAAGCAAATGAATATGTTCAAATATATTATTTATAACACTTTTACAGTACATAATATTATTTTAGTATTATCTAGTAAAATCTGTCTTGGGGATAATAAAATGCATTGTTATTTTGCTAAATGCATTGTTATTTTGCTTGTTATATATGTATCCACATATATAATTATGCCTTTTCATATGTATAGTTATTTTTCTGATTGTTACATAAATATGTATTGTCATTTTGCTGATTATATGTATTATGTATATATAAAATAATATTTACACTTCTATGTGTATATATACTTATTATATAAAAATCAAAATAACACTACTTTTTATATAACAATTGCCAGAATAACAATGCATTTTGTATGTATATGTACATATATATTTATACATGCAGGTATAGGTATATGTGTGGCCAATGCTGTTAGTTGAAGGAGGAATGGGGGACACTGTAGGAGTGTACGGCCTCAGACAAACAATCAGGTACAGTAGCAAAGTTTCCATTTAGTTGCACAGAAAGTAGACATAATTATTCAATAATATTTTTGCTTTGCTAGCAACAGAAATTTTAGTGGATGATTGTGAGAACAAGACTGATTTGCAATAGATGGAAGCAATTATTTTTACAATGATAAACCATTTCTTTTGGATTATCAGACAAGTCATTTATAAGAAAGAGATGAGAACATATAAACTGCTTGATATTGTCGTCTGTAACACTCCCACAGAAGAGAACATATATTCCAGGAGACAACCTCCCCCCGTCTGAAAAAAAAAAACCAAGAAAAAGCTAATGATAAGAGCAGCTATTTGTTGAAATAAAATTTTGATTTTTTTTTTGGTTTGTTTTTTCTGCAGATAAATCTTCAGTTGTCATGGAAGTCACAAATTGCAGCTTTATGAGGACAGAATGAGGAAAAAACTTCCATGCATTCTGATTCTGAATTTCAGCACTACTATCAGTCTGTGTACTTCAATGAAATTAATATCTTCAACAAACATTCATTTTAAGCCCTGTGTAAAAGTTAGATAGTGATAAGGAACAGATAGCTATGAAAATTAATTAACTATACTTCAAAAAAACATTCTGAGACAAAAGGGTAGCCTCACTGTACTAGGAACAGATGTTATAATCCATATTCCACATGGGGTGAATTCAGTGAAAGTTTTTAAAAATCCTAAACCTCTTATTTGGTAATTTCCTACTTGCTGTGATTTATGGCATTTTCCTATGTCTGACCTAGAAAATACAGCAGACATACAAGAGACGTAGAAAACTTTGTAGTACTATGAATTAATGTACAAAATAAATTCAAGCTGGATAAAGTATCAGAAATGTTACTATTGCATTGAGCTATGTTATTCATCTAGTGAAATTTAACATTTTAATAAATAGACATGCCAGCCTAGGCAACGCTTCAGGGCCTTAAGCTGCTTTATGCTGTGTGGATGTCTCCCGTGGAGTGTTATATTCATACTCAGTGAATCTAACTTTCATATCTGGGCATTCCTGAACTTCAGTATCTTTATCTCCATTTGTCACCTTAGAGACCACCAATACACAAAATCAGAAAAAAACATTGACTTTTTCATCACAACACAAACATGATAGCTGATATTCTGAACTTTATGCACCATGAGTTAAGAACTGGCAGTACAGCAACATCACTATAATCCTGTTGTGACAGAAGAGCTGAGTCTCAAATCCTCTCTCATGTTGGATCTGAAAATACAGATATGTGAAACGGAGGTCAAGATACAACATAAGTTCTTTTTCCCTTCACTGAAGATCTAAAAGCATTTTTTATTTGAAGGGCAGGATTCGGATCCTCAGTATGTAATTAAGTAGTGTATTATAGATCTACACTTCTTTTCAAAATAGAACAAAGGGAGGATATTCCACATTTATGTGATGTGAATTTTCAGAGAGTTTTGAAGCACAAAAGCAGCAGGTGGAAGACATTGAAGCTCTGAAATGAGGGAGTATGTGAGGTCACTGGCTTCTACCATGACTCTGATTAAGATCTTGAGAATGACGGAAAAATAAAATTAACAAAACCTTTAAATGGCCCCAAGTCACAGTGATACATTTCACCCGCATTTAATCTGTACATTGCTTCACATTTTCACTAGCCTTCTTCTGTATTATTCCTCTGAAGAATCATACTATCTTCAGTCATTAACTTGAATGGAGTTAGACATTTGGTGTCTGGGCTACTTAACGACTGATTGTAATTGACTGAGTTACTGCCTTAAGATATGCCCTTTTAGCACATAGTTACCCCAGCACTTCCTCTAGTAGCAAAACTGATTTAAGAAATTTCTTTTACCCCTATCCAGAGGTAATTATTCCTGCCTTACATGGTAAATGCCCCCCATCTTCTGTGTTGACCCAACTGCTGTTGAACCATTGGGTAAACAGGATCCCAGAAATGATCCTGTTGAGAAGAATGGGATATTGCCACTGTCAGAGTTTCCTGGGCCCCGAACAGCTGCATTACACATGAACTGAGGGAGTTATTCTCACCACAGACTTGGCAGAATCAGGAGACTTTCTGAGATTTGAGCAACAAGTGTTTTGAGGTTCAAAACTAAATGGCTTCTTTAGGAATGGTGTGGTAAGATTATGCAAGTATTGGGGGAAAAGGCAGAGGCAGAGTTATGTGACAAAAAGAAAAGACACATAGTAAGGGTTAACACCAACGTTAAAAGCTCTCATCACTGCAGTTTCCTTCATTGCAGCTTTGTTGACCTGTTGGACTGTTAAAAGTCTTAAGTTTCTATTCCATGACTGGAAATAGATACCTGACTTACACCTGAAATATGTCTGGAATCTTAACAGTTAACCTGCTGTAGACCTGTTCATCATTTATAAATACATGCACTGATCTGGACCTGCTTAGGTGTTGGGCAAGTCACATTTGAGCTGAGGACTTCATATGCCTTGACAGCTTTGCATATATTCCCTCAGCATATATAAAAGGTTAATTAAAGTCACATATTTAGGAATTTTACATGCATAAATGACGTAAAGTCTTCCCCAAAGGTCCACCAATTCAGCCACTGTTCAGGAAGCTGACTGCACTGCAGCTTTCAGCAGTTCCTAGGACTACTTATTTCAGCACAAAAGTGGGGAGAAAACCAAAGAGGTACAGAAATGTTGTCTGAGATTACAAACATCTTCAGTATACAGAGTTTAAGATTTACTCTGATGTTTGTTTCCACATCATTCATCACAAACAGACATTGGACAGATGGACATTAAAAAAACCCAACCCTCTTTGTTGCTTGAGGCTTGGCTCTGTTGTTTTGTTGTTTGTTTGTTTTTTTCTTTTTTCTTCTTTTCTTTCAGTTTATTGCAATGCTTCATTTTTAATATTTCACTTACTGAATTTGTGACTAAACAAACTCTTTAATCCAAAAAATATCTAAAAACCCCAAAACCTGGTAGTAAAAATTTCTTGAGGGTCCAACTAGCTAGAAACAGAAATACCCTGCAGTAACTTCCATGACTACATAGTGTGTGTAAAATGGGGTTTATATTTCTGTATGAGATGGGCTATAAGGAAGGGGAGATTGGAAAGATGCAAGCACTTGCTGCTCATCTTCAGAATGTTTGCATTTGATTTTAGTATTGATTTTTAAAGTTATCATCCTTGCTTGCTTCCAATCATATATCTAAAAAGCTACATATTACTGATTTTTTTTCTAATAAGAAACAGTCCCAGGAGACACAGCCTTCAGTTGTCACAGTACTGGTTGGGGGATAAGAACTGAGCAAAAATGAGACTGAAGTAGATAACACAGTGAACAGCACCGCCATCTCTTTTATCAAGACTATGGACAGTTATTATAAATATATGATTGTCTTATGTTTTGTTTTGGTTTGTTTCCTTGTGAAAGCTTCCTTAGACATAATAGGGACATCTTCTGTAAGAATCTCTACAACTGAAGTAGTGTAAGACCATGTTTGTGTGTCCTTTCCTGCAGGAGTGAAATCCAATCTAAGAGGTGAATGACTCATTTTTATCTTTAGCAGCTTTTTTCCAGCTCCCTTCTAGGTGGTTACTTCCACCTCAGCTGTGTCAACAAAATTGCTTTTGTAATGCTTTATTGTTTGTGGGTTTGGCTTTTGGGGATTTTTATGGTTTGGGGTTTTAAGAGATCACAAAATTACTTTATTTTTTAAAATACCTAATTAAAAACATAGAAATGGAAGAGTGTTGTTTGTGCTCTAAAGACGTGTCTTTACAGACTAATACACAAGTAAGTGATTATTCACAGTCCCTTTTTTTTTATCATTCCTAATACAGAATATCACCATGTAACAACCTAATTCAAAAGGGAAGAGTATGCCAAACAGCCTAACAACTGGTGAACTATACAGCTGTCTTGACAGTACAACTGCAGCCGGTGGTTATTTCTCATCCTCCTTCTTTTTCCCGTTAGATTAATTCTTTGTTATGTCTGATGAATGCAGGCTGTGTAGACACTGTAGTAATTTAAATAACTGTAGTAACCTGTCATAACAACCAAGATACCACCTCTGCTTTATATACTTTAGGAAAACAGTTACAAAACACCATTATAATAGCTAACTGGGACAGGAACAACTTATTTATGTCAATCTCTATGTGATTTTGGAAATATGTATTTTAACGCATCATCAACAATTAGAATTAACAGGCTTTTGCTGTGGTTTTGGTGTCAAGATTTCTTTTCCATAGGTGAATATTCTTGCCCCACATTTGGAAGATGCTAAACCACAGCAGTGCCTCAAGACAAATTTATGTGATGAGATCAGTTGGATTGAGGAACAAATAAAAGAGGAATCAGCTGAAGATATGTCAAAACTGATCACATGCTGCACAGCACAGCACTTCAATAGCAGTGATTAATGGGGTAGATTCTGAGACTATGCATATTCTTCTTCTATCACCAATGCTTAATACATAAGCACTAACCAAATATATAAACTCTAACCAGACAGAACTAATGATGATTGCCCTGTCACTAGCATTATCAGGTGTGACAAAAAGCAGAAATAAACATCAGAATAATTAAAAGTGGTCCAGAGTGGGAAAGACCAAAACCCTTCTGGGAGCCTTCAGCTTCCCAAAATGCCCTCTTCATTATTTTGCAGTGTGTCAGTATCGTCTTCATGTTAACACCAGTGGAAAAAAGGTGGTTATCACTTTTTTTCTCTCAAAACACTTCTCCCAAACTAGCCCATGTAATACTGGTATGTGTCCATGTCTCTGGGTGTGTGCACACGTGTGTGGGTGCACCCTTTTACCCTTAGGACAGTCTGAAAGAAGAGCTGCAGAACTGAGGTTTCAGACAGTTCCCAAAACATAGTTAATCCTAACTCATGCAGGAGATAACCTTAGTACTCTTCCAGCCTGCATAAGTCATACAAATATCAATTTGTCTGACCATTCAAAATCTACTATCCTTAATTTCTTAATTAGTAATTTCTTTATTCAGTGAAAACTCCTTCCTTTGGTAACTAAGTGTTTACCTTTTAGTCTGAAGCACTGCCTCTGTGCCAGTATGTATGTTTATATGCACAACTGATAGATAAGAATCTAGGTGGAATAGATCTTTGTAGTTTGTTATGCTTAACTAACAGCAAACAGGAAGTAAGCTGTTGCTTTGGCATGAAAATTGACCATCATCAACTTTCTTCCAGGAGTGTTGTGAAATTGTGGCACACTCCAAAGGACGATGCAAAGGTTAATCAGAGCTATGTCTCCTCTTAGCTTGTGAGTGGCTACATCTATGTATTTGCACAAAGTGCCCTTGTATTATAGTGCTTTTGAAGTAGACCTTCAAACTTTGACTGACAGAAAAACAAGGTTCCTCCCACTTCATTGTCAGAAATATTATTTCTTAGTCACTGAAGTGCCTATCTATAAATTTTTAGTAGACTTCCCAAAAGAAAACCAGGCTAAAAGGTTTGGACTTCTATCTTCAAAACTGAAGAACCTGACTAAAAAACCGTATGTACTCAAGCTGGGTATATATATGTACTCAACTTATAACCACTAAAAATTACTATGATTTGTAATTACTATCACAAAGCAATTACAAGAAGAGGTAATTTTAAAATATTTTTTTTAAAGTGGAACAGCAATTTTTTTCTCATATCAAAGAAACCAATGATAATGAAATTATCTAAACTAAGGTGAACTCTGAAAACATGTCTGAAAAGCAAGCCCATAGGAAGACTCCCTCATCTTCAGTCTTGTTCTGTTACCCCAAGATATTTAGTTTTAGATTGGATATTGCTCCACTACAATAGCTTGTCCTGTATGAATGCAAAATAATAACAAACACCAGAGGATAAAGAAATGTGATTTCTACTTCCAAACCTGAGTTAAAAACCTAAGGGAAAAAATGTAAAATAGACCACCTAGCAAGAAGTAAATTATTCAGAATCTATGCAACCTAAGAGAAACAGAGGTTCTAAATGGTTTAGTATGAGGTGAAATCCAAACTACTGACAATTGTTTGAAACACTAGCAGCACTCTGTATGCATTATGTATTTCCTGGGAGAGCAACTAATTCTGATTTATTGTGTTCACTGCATATAACCTAAGAAACTGGACAAAGGGGTACAGCAGCATAGTGACAGAGTAGTACAGATGATGAAATTAAGACATTAGCAATCTTAGAACAATATTAGATGTAATAATGTATATCAGCATGATATTTAAGAATAAAATATATACCTTTTAAGCCATTATTTACATCCAGACTATTCTTTCCATTGTAGATACTCAAATAAACTTTCTGGCTTTTTGTCTGCTCATGGTTTTACCATTTGTGGAAACAAAAGTTTTTAATAACTTCTGACAGTCATGTGAAAACATGAAAATGATTAATTGCTCATTTTCATAAAACAGAAGCTTTTTTCAGACTTTAAACTTTGTAGTATAAACTATGCAAACATTAAAAAATATAATCTGTTTTGAAACAAATTTATAAATAAAAATACTCTATTGTGAAAATACTAAAGCTGTATATGTTTTTCCTAAATGATATTTAGTCAAATTTGCTTTTTTTCCCCCCCAAACTGCATAGGCTCAGATAAATATGGTGCTCTCTATTGAAATATTCACTAAAAAAAAAAATGTAAGACATTATGATAAACCCTATTCTTAATACTCCACATTTAATGCAAATATCTGTTTTTTGTGAAAACTGCCCAGTGTGTCATATTGTCCCTGATATTTAATTCTTCTGTATTTTTATCATTAGATGCATTATTTAATGAGGAGCAAAATACTGTGTAATGTAATGTTACCTCTAACACTTTTTATCCCCAGGGTTATTCACACATTGTGCTTATTATTTTCCTATGAAAATTCTTTATATTATGGCTGTTTGAAGAAATACCACATAATACATTAACTAAAAGATTTTCTTCACTGCTGTGGGAAATCTAATATTTCAGCTCTTGGGCCTTTGAGTCATTAAGGGAATTTTCATGTTCAGTACCCAGCAACAGATTCAGCCTTGCATAATTCAAAACAACTTCACACCACTTATGGTAAATGGTCCATGCAGGAATGTTTGGTTTTTTTATCAGTTCTTTCCCCTTCCTTACAGGTTATTTTTTTAACCATTTTTTAATTCTTTTTCCTCAATTAATGGCAAAGGGTAAAGTGGCATCAACTAATTATCATAAAACAATGACAGATTTTTAAAACCTAGGAAGTTCTGAAAAGTTAAATGTATCTGCCAGTTTTCTGCAATCAACTGATTTCTATTCCGTCTAATACCTTCATTCTCCACAAACATCCAAGTGGGAAAAACTCTACAGCCAAGTGCAGTCCCACCACAATCAGTTTGGCAGGCCTGAAGCTCAGAATGTAGATCTTGTCCATGATTATTTAGAGTGAAAAATGTTCTAAAGAACTTCTAATTACGATTTACTGGGATAATTGAAATGAAAAGATTAGTGTGATTAGTAAGAAAAAAGTATTTTTAAAAGAGCATCGAAAAAGGAAGATTGATATGACACACCTTGAAGTCTGGTCAAAGCAGAGAATGAAAATACAGTGATAAAAGGCACAACACTAAGCACAGGTTATCTGATCTAAGTATTAACCTTTCCACTTTATTTTTTGAAATACACAGCTTTCAAAAAAAATCAATAATTAATCAGGGATTATTTAGAATCAAAAATGTGTCAAAATAACATTAGATCTATTACTACTGAGTGATAATATTCTTTATATTACTGCAGAGACCAGTCTTGCATTGAATGACACTGATTGGGGTTAGTGTCATTCAGCAGGCCTTTTCTATATCTAACTATGTAAAGATGTAAAGGAAATTCAGAAGTGATTCTAGGCTGCTGTAAGTGATACTTTCCTTTTGCCCACTTATTAAATAAATTGCTCTACTTTAGATTTCTTTAAATTTTACTTGGAAATGCATCCAATTTAAAGAGAAGAAAAATATTGTGGTTCAGAAATGTTCACTGAATGCAGCTATTAATTGAGTGAGTAATACATTAAACTAAATCCACTTTAACTTTTATGGGTTTATGGTTTTTTTATTCTAAAAATGGTTCTTTTTGGATATAAATCTTATGGACAATCCTTCACTCAACCCAGAAGGCTAAATCAGAAAACATGTAAGAGAGTGTAAATTTCATGTTAATGGGTTGCTGTCATTATAGACAAATCCACAGAAAATACCTGCAAAACCCCCCAATCCCTCTATTTTTAATGCTGAAATAAGTAGAAAAAAAAACTTATTAAATCTTTATTAATTTGTCTCTGAATTTGGCCTTACCTCAGGTTTATACACCTGAATTCCACCATTATTTTTAACATAAACATCTGAAAAGGAGACTTTCTACAACACAGCTATCATTTTTTATGTATATAAATATATATATAAATATTATGAAAAGCAATAACTCCAGACAACTCCGTGAAACATTAGTTATAAGGGACTTTGCTTTGAAATATTCTTAAGTGCTTGGAGAAACACCTGGAAAAACACAGTCTGATTTAGGGTTGCTACTCAGGCAGGGGTGTTCATGCTTAATTACACAGCATACTTTGAAAATATTCTGTTATGACAGATAAGAGAAATTCTCCAAATTCTATAAAATTACTCTTTCAAAATGCATCTGAAGAGGTTTCATGCAGGAAATTAGTGGCTAACAAATAATACTGCAGGTAGGAAAATGACCAGAAAGAGTACATATTCTAGTAGTTATTACATATCCTCCTTCTCTTTGTATTCCCTTGCCAATGTAAGTTTCTGTAGCTTGGGAAAGAGGGAACTAAACTATGGATACTCTTCTACTCAGTCACCTTCACTGCTCTCTATTGTTGAATAGATCAAAAGTGAAGATAATAATCCAGGAGTAACATATTTTAAATTGGTGTCAGAAATAGGAAAACTGTCTCTCTGAATTTTTGTTAAAATAGGTGAAAAAATCAAAGTTGAAAAGACCACCCCACCTCATTTTGGAAGAATAGCATCTGAAATACCAAAACAGTTTATGAAGATATAAAAAAGTTTCAGATTAATTACAAAATTCTTAAATAAGCGTTATCTTTCTTTTTAGTAATTTTTTTCTTTTTTTTCTTTTTTTTTTTGTTTGTTTAAAGGGGCCACAAGGTGTCCACTTTCTGCCTGGCAATTCATCCAAGAATGTTCAGAATTCTCAGTCACATAAAATTTTTACACAACAATACAATATATTTCTAGGTCATACATTTCACAACAAGGTATGAAACACACATAGCTAAGTGTTGATTAACACACTTCTGTGTACCAGGGAAGATCTAAGAGTGAGTTGGAAACCTGTGGGGACCCACTTAAGATATAAAAAAATTTCAACAAAAGTCAATTTTCAGAAATTTCTTTGGAAAACATTCCAAATATGTAAATGTGACAGGCATTTGTGGTATTTTGCCAGTTTTGTGGATGGTGTGAATCTGACAGTGTAAATTTCTTCACACTTTTGTAGTCCTTTCTCACATTTCTAGTTTTTTCCCATTTCACTTTTCACTGTTTCCAGATTTTGTTTGGTTTTTCTTTTTTCTTTTTTTTTATTTATTTATTCTCCACTATCATGTCTGTATATGTCCATGAGCCCTGTGGTCATTTTACCATTTCTTCAGAAATCTCTCATCCTTTTTGCATCTTTTCCCTAATACCAACCAAAAGCTATAGCCCAGTGTTACCCCAAAAGCAACTAAAACTGCTGTTGTGAAAAACAGATTTTATCTGACTGTTTATTTTTCTTCTTGGAGCTGTACCCCAGCATTTATTTAGCAGCAATGTTTGTAATCAATGAAAACAGTGTTCTTAGGACCCTAAAGCAGAAGCAGTCAGAACCTGCATTAGTGCAGAGGGATACACGAGGCACAATGTCATAGTGAGAAAAAGATAGCTGGAAACTTTAGCAGTGTGGAAATTTATAGGACTGAACTGCATGTCTATGGTTCAGCAGAAAACAGCCAAAAGCCTTGCTGAAAGGACAGAAATTTCATTTACCAAGATTTTCTAGAGTAAAAGACAAAGAAGGAAAAAGGTGGAATGAAACACTTCCATTCAGCTGACAGAGGGGCTGAGATCTGAGGAGAATCTTATCTGTTCCAGGAAAACAAAGATAGGAGTCTTTGCTGACTTCCTTTTCATTCAGCCTCCAAGAGAGCTGTGTAAATCAGAGAGGATGGAAGGAAGATCCCTGGAAACCTTTCCTTTTAGACTAGGAAAAAAAAGTGCTTATCAATTCTAAAAATAAATGTTATATGAGCCTGGTTCCCAGCTTTTGGCAGCCTGAATTCTGTTATTGACATTTTACAGATTTTTTTTTCCATGTTAATTTTACATTGATCTTACTTTAAGGAATGCTATGGAATTAAACATGTTCTCTAAATACAAAAAGTATCAAAAGAAAGAAAATTTATAAGCAACTGTATAATGAACTTCTTTCTGAGCATTATTTTGTTTTATTTCCTAAATTCTCTGTGTTTTTCCCAAATTTCCATCACTAGGAAAGTAAAATCTAGAAATCTGGAATCTATATTTTTCACCTACTGTGGGGCTTCAAAGAAGCAAAATCAGTTAAGTCTCTCTTCTTCAGATCTTATTTTTTCACTTTCAAAATGGCATTCTTAACTGATATTTTTTGCTAATACTAAGCCTTACTAAATGCAATATTTTGTCTACTTATCGCATAGTAAGGTCTCTGTGGGACTAGATATTGAAAGATAGAAATGTTGGAAAATATCTGCCTTTATTTAGTAAAAAAAAAAAAAAAAAGACGAATGTGCACAGGTCATGCTTTTTAGTTCTTTGAGTGATTCATACCACATTTATACCTCTTCCTCTCTTTTTTCCCCTCTTAAAAATTACAATAGCCTTTAGCTTTACTGGCATTTAGCTCCCAAAAGTGAATTCATGGTAGGTATTATAATGACACAAATAAAAAGGTTTTAATTTTCAAAACCTATTGAAAAGCTGTCTTTAAAAAAAGAAAAAGGGTTTGAAGTTCAAATGAAAGACAATATCTGAATAACACTAATCCCCAGGAGAATTCATGGCACCTGCCAGACACTGTAAAGGTTTTATAAACGTTGTCTTCTGCAAAGTTGACTGCAAACATCATAAGGCCTTTGGTAAATATGTCTACCAGCCTTTTTGTTTGAGCAGAAACATTGAACTTACTGCCATTATGATTATAAAGTAGAGAAGATTATTTCAGATTTTTTTTTTAAATATTTGATTAGTGGCCTCTCTCTTTTTCCTTGGGATCAAGTTTCAAATCACACACAGAATTAAGTGTTTGAAAAAAGTCTTCCTTAGCAATACAAGGCTAGCAAAACAATCTATTTAGAAGTCATTTATGAGTAAATATATAGAAACCTTGAAGCTGGAAGAGAAAAAATAATTTGGCTGCCTGATCCACAATATCATAATGAGCAGACAAAATTCTGCACTGCAGGAAAATAATATTGTTGTTTATATTGCCTAACACAAAATGTTTATCTCTTTGGCAGAGGCAAAATACCACATTTTGTTTGTCAACAATTATCTACTGATAACTGTATTAGCACTAATTTGGCTGTAATAAATAAAAAGGATTGGAAATGTTCATAAATTCTATTTAATTAAGGAACACCTAATATATAAAATAATAAAAGAATATAAAAATTTATTAGCAGAATACTAGAAAACTTTCTGCTGTGTATGAAGAGACAGAACTGAAAAATATTTTCAGATATCTAGATTGGTTTTATTATAAAAAAGAGCATCTTTTATCACTATAATAAGGGGGATAAGCTTTTGAATAGACCATCAATTAAAAAATGGTGGGTGTCTACAGATTTTGAAGTCTGAAGCAATTTAAAAGAATAAACAAAATACTTTTAAAAATAAAAATGTACCTGTTTTGAGACATTATTGCTTAGAAATTTTTCAAAGACATATATTATCTGCTAATCGAGTTTTATGGAGTTTCATATTAGTCTGACGGATAAAGAAAATATTCAAAGTAGGTGTTAAACATTTGTCGTTTGACGGGACACAGCAAGATCAGTTAAAACTAAATTTCAGTCTCTCCATTTTTATTTCTCCAGAAAGACATGGTTTGTTTTTTAAAAGAAAGTTCAGCATCATGTTCTCTCATATAATAAAGCTGGGGCTTTTTTTTAAGCACACTTGCTAACTTTAAAGACTTTTAAAAGATTTTAATTAGAAACATTTTTATTTTGTTAAGGTGCTTTGCATTTAAGTATAGTCCAGGATTAATGTAATGAACTACAATTCTGCAAAGATTATCATATGACTTCTGTTAACATAATGTTATCTTAACTCTGTAATCTGAACTTTGTGTGAAAACATGTTTATTCTAATGACACCTCTGCTGGCACAAAACAGTATTCTGCAAATCAGTGAACCTATTTTTACCTGCCAATAGCAGTAGATGTGATGCTTAGGGACATGGATTATTGGTGGACTTGGCAGTGTTAGATTAATGGTTGGACTCAATGATCTTTAGGGGGTTTTCCAACCTAAATGATTATATAGTTCTATTCTATGTTTCTATGAATACAACTGTAACGCATATCTGGAATGGCTAGAATATAGTAAAGTGCAAGTATTCTACTGTATTTTGAATCAAAATACTAATTTTAGGACATAACACTCACAATTTCCTGTTCACTAACCCTTTTACCTCCTAGTTTGCCAGAAGCGTCTTGCTAGTCTTGCTTGCAACTCTATGAAATAAACTGTTTCCATAGTGTCTTCTGTATGAAAACATCTTAATTTAGGAAAAGATCAGTTATCCTTCTAATATCTAAATGTGTGGTTTAGACTACGCTTATGAATGATCTCATGTTTGCAATGTATTAACTTTATGGAAAAAAAACCCTGGATTTTCCATTCTTGGCTTGCTTCTTCCTGTTAGAACTTTTTCTCTGTCCTTCTAGTGAAAACAGTGAGGCATTATGATGATACAGCTGTGAATAGTAAAGAATAGCTTCAGAACAAAAAGACATTCATGAATCGAGTATGATACCAATTTCTCAGTAGGTCTGAAAGCAGCATAGATTCAAAACTGAAGGGTTTATGCCAAATGTCTCTTGTGTGACAGTGCCCTACAAATGTGACTGGAAGTATAGTATATTCTCACAAAACACATCAAAGCAAAGGAAAAATGAAACCCATTAATTGAGGTAATAAAGATTAATGTTCAAGCAGTGATGTGATGAAAATTCATACCACTCTACTGAATGGAACGGAACTGTGACAATTGAAGTGAATTGAAGATATACCTCAAGTGATTTCAGTGGCTGTAGGAGATTGCTTTTATATTTAGGGAAAAAAAAAATGAAAGATTCTCCCAGGAGCCAGGCGCAGATGATCTACTCCTAGTATTGCCTTTACATTCAACTCATTGCATCTTTTTTTTTTTGTCTGCACTAAAACAAGAGTCATTTTCCTGGGTAGAGAACTTCTGTTTCTTTAGGGACTGGTGTAAGTCTTTGGTCTAAAATCCAAGTCTGAAACTCATCAAACCAAAGGCAAAATTCCAAGTGTGATCATGTTCTCTTTTATAACTGCAAGATTATAGTAACTTTACTTTTTCCACTCAAACACACTTTGCAGTATCTTTAACAAATAGAAATAAGGATTAGCAGCCAGCATTGTAATGTAACGTCATACCATTTGAAAACCAATATTATTTACATTGCACTAATTTTGCTGTTGAAAAACAGCATGATAACTTGACTCAGCAGAGACTTGACATAGCAAAGACTTTGCTTGCTAGTCATTCCCTCAATACCAAGCAGTTAACAGACATTGTTCATTCCTGCTCAAGCTGTATCACTGGCATTTGAACTTGATGTTATTGGGATAAAGCAAAACAATACAAAATGTGGACAAGAAAAATGTTTCCGTTTTAAAGCTCATCAAGTACGCTATGTCAAAGAGAGACGTAAATTGTATATTAACCTTCTGTAATTTTTCTACAATAAAAAGCAACTCTCCAAGCACTACAGAGAAGACAGACATTTCAGGCATAGAGAAAGGAGAAAACCCAGTGATTAATAGGTAGCAAGACACGTAAAAATAATTTTCCATATGGTCTTTACATATGGAAGATTTACCCCAAAGCAAAGACACTGATAAGTGTACTTTATCACTCTGTCTCTTTCTTTGTTGTGTAAGAATAGCTCGTCTTCCTTTGGGTTTTTCTAGAGGAAAGTTACCTGAAGCAAAAAAATCACCTAGGGTGATTCTCTTTTCCTAATTTTTTAGGAGATCATGAGAAACATAGCTACTTAAATATTTGATACCAATTTACAAAAAATATTAATGTTTAAATTCAATGTACACAAAAGAATGTTACTTGGGCAAAGCTCCTGCTGAAATCAAGGTCAAGTCTGAATAAACAGTATAGGACTCAGTAAATAGGACTCAGTGGGAGTGGCGTACTATTTTTAAAATTCATGGATAGTGGATTAATTTCACTGAAACTCATGATACAGTATCCCATTGTTGCTATTATAATGAAAAAAAAATATCAAGGACAAGGAATTTTTTAACTTACTCTTCTCCAAGGCACATCCTGTTGTTGTGTCTCAGGATAGAGATCTAAAAAAATAAAAAAGCATTTGATATTACTGGTACTAACAGTTATTGTCAAATGGTCTTATGCATACAAAAATAGGAATAGTCAGAAAGTATTATGGCTCATAAACATTGTAATACCTGATACATACCTAAAAAGAAAAATTAGCAATAAAAGTGGAAATGCAATTCTGCAGTTTTTTCTTTCCTCTTTTTAAATGTATCTGATGTTCCTGAATTTTCTTACAAGTCTTATTATGAATTTCAAATCATATCAGAGAACATTTTTAGTTGCAATTTTCATAATTGAATGTTTAAATTATGTCATAAGCAAAAGTTTAAAATTATGCAGAATTCAGTATTTGTACTATGGGTCACCATTTCCAAATGTGCACCTTTGTAATTCTTGAAACATTTTTTTCAGGCTTGACTCAGTTTACAGATTTTAATGACATTTAAAGACGAACTCAAATAAAAACTCTATAATGTAGCGCACTTAAATGCACTGTTTGCAGGGCTGCATAAAACATTGCATTAAATATTATAAATGGTTTCTCTTTTTTTTTAATTTATTTTTGGAAAAGTAAGACTGAAAAAATAATAATTAGATAATAATAACCAGGCTAAACTATCCACATTAACTTCAGTGTTCCTACATCTGAGTCCTTTATATCGTTGCAACAGAATTATTTCTATACAGACAGAACTCCGCAATATTTCATAACACATGAAAGCTTAATCAGATTGATTTGAGAATTGACACTTTATTGACAAGTGATCTGACCACGTGTAACATCTATACTAATTTCTAATGTGCACATCTTTAGATCTTCATGCATTGAAAAGGGAAATGTTCAAAAGCTCTATTCATCAATTTTCCTCACCACTTTTTCTGTCAGTAAGGATACATATGCACTCCTAGCATGAAACCTGTATATGCAATGTTCACATAAGTATTTAAAATGCTTCTATTCAGAAAAACTTAAGATTTTTATAAGTGTAAAATTTGAAGAGCTGCAAGGTCTAAGAAGAGCAATAGATATTATGAAGAGGCTGTAATCTACTATACCAGTGCATAAAGATCTTGGGTTTAGACCTGCAATAACTAGAAATGCTGAATCTTAAGTGTCTGAACAGAAGAATGATTGTTTCCAGGAAGGATATTTCACTTTATGGGAACAGAAGAAGAAACTTTTCTTAAGCAATTTGACTGTATAAATAATGAATACTTGTAACTGATCTGGGATCAAGACTACATGGCTTATTACTGCTCTATACATGCAGCTGTTGGCTTAAAGTTATTGACAATTCCAGCTCCTCTGCCAAAAAAAAAAAAAAAAAAAGCTCAAATAACCCAACAAAAGCAAGGAAGCAAGCAAACAAACAAACAAAAAATAAGGAAACTTAACCAAGGGCTCAGAATGCACAAATTTATTTAAGTCAGTATTCATGGTAGTTAGGCTTTGAATTAATTTACTTCAGAAGCTGAATTACACTCCTGTGAGTTATTCACACTTTTAAACTTTGCAAGGTTAAAGCTGTAATTAGCAGTGACCTTAATGTAAATTGTTACTTTCCTTCATTTGAACCTAATGGAATAATCTAGACACTCTAAAAACCTTCTACAGTTCAACTTTAAGAGCAGTGACTGATCTTGTCACTTGTCAGATTTGTTGAAGTGTTTCTAGGCGCAGTTTACTAATCAGTATCTATATGAGGGCATGAGAAAGAGTACACCATAATCTGCAAGAATTCTTTAACTGAGTTTAGAAGGGGGCTATATCTTTGTAGTGAAGGGAAAGGCTACTGAATTCTTTAGATTCAATAACCCATGCACTTGTTTTAAGTTAAGAATCTGTAAGGATCAGTGAAAGCACATAGGACTATTTCAAAGTGTCTAATCCATCTCACCTCAAAAAAAAAAAAAAATTAGAAGGCAGCAAGAGTTTCTTTCACATGGCAAATACCTACCTTCAGGTTGTGTTTCTCATGATAATAAATATGCAATAAAACATTTATTTTTGGATAGAGGCAAACTGGTCACATCTTGGGGGGGCACCTCACAAAACTGATGTCTGTTTGGCAACTAAGTGACCTGTTCCCTCATTAAACAGTTACTCCCTTCTTCCACACTTCCTAACACATTCCTCAAAATACCAAATTTTCTACTGTGTTCCTTTATCGTTTAAAATAAGAGGTATTGGACAATAGTCCTTCCAGATAACTTAGTAATTTGCTTCCTCTCCGACCTCCTCTCCCTCATGCCAGTTTTCCTAGACCTGAAACTGAATTATGTTTTACTTGAAGGACTAACGTTTACAAGATATCCAGAAATAGAGTTAGTGTCAAGAAGAGTGACAGGAACAACAGCAAAAAAAAAAAAAAAAAAGAAGATCTATGCACTGAACCTAAACAGAGATCAAAGATGTGTTTTCAACATTTATTGTTCATTAAAAAAAACCAAACAGATTTCTTAGTAGCAACTGAGTGACCAATGTGACATTGGCCAGTGTGAGTTAATTCCTTCTTACCTTATTTGCATTAGTATAAACTGAAAACAAGGTCACTGTATTTCATATGTTACAATGGTGAAAATAAGCACAAGGCTTACAAGATTTCACACTAAAATGGTAAAGTGACTGAGTTCACTCATAAAATTCCAAAGGATACTTTAAGACAATACATATCTGAGCAAAGAAATACAAATTTGCATGAATTTGCAATGAACTCTACCAATGGACAAAAATAGCTTAACCTTTTACAATGCTTTCCAGTGGTTTATGGCAACCTTTGACTGGTGAATTTCAGCCTCACTTGCTTGACTTTTGGAGAGCTTTGTGAATGAAGGCTGAGAGGGGCTGTTTACCCACTTTATACTTGAACAGAAGATAATCTTCCCACCCACTTAATCTGATTAAGCTTTAAACTGTGATTGAGCTACTTCATACTTCTGTTGCAATGATGATGTGTGGAACCAGAAAAAAGGACATAGCAGCTTAGATCTTCAAAGACCTTTCTGTATTTTGGATGATCAATGCATTTGTGTTAACAAAAAATATTTTCTTTGAATAGAAGACTTGATATGCTCTGAACTCCAGGTCCTGTTTCATACTCATTATATGCCCATGTTGTATATCATGTAGAAAAAGAGCTATTCTGGATAATATATGGCTGTCCTAGGCATATTTTTGTCTGGGTTTGTCTTATGCCTTTTCTTTATTGTGTTATTAAAGATGCCTAAGCCCTAAGATTTTGAAAGTTATTTCAGTACATTAAAGATAGATGTAGATTTGTCAAAATTAGTCAACTAACTCTCATCGATGTGATTTTTAAAAGCACCTGTGTAGGTTAGGTGTTCAGGTGCTTTTCCAAGCATGCTAATTCCTTTGAAAATACAGTCTGTAAGCCTTATTCTCAGAGCTCAAAATTAAAGAGGTGTTGCCATGACAAGACAGATGTTAATGACATCAACAGCTATTCTGAGATTTATTATGGAGGCATCTTAATCAAGAGCATCTGATCCTTCTTCTGGGACTAGGACTGATGGGAGACTTATGGTCTCAGCTATTGCAGTTCTGATGATGTGTGTGTGAATATTGCTTCCATGGATATAAAGCCACTGAGTAAACATTAGGTTTATTTATGGTATGGTATTTCTTAATAAAGTTGCAGCTGGAGGCCTTTAAACTAGATCTGGCTGTTGTATACTTACTTGTGCCAACTGTGAAGTGTCAGTTGGTAGTATGAAATATTTACTATCTGAGGCAAACGGTGGTGAAATGGAAAGAAAAAAAAAATGAATCACTATCAAAATTAAACCTCTCTTGAAAATGCACTCAATTACTGTCAGAAGACTTAAAGTATTTAACCTCTAATGTATGAATATTTGCCTCCTCATATTGATTTATTAGGAATTTCAAGTTAAGAAAGTGTGCCGTGTTTCAGTTTGTTGATTGCCTTCAAGAACCTTCTTCGCAAAGGCCAGTTATCTAGGGAATACCTAATTCCTTGAAACGGCTTGTCAATTATGGGTAAATACACACACTGGAAAAGCAAAAGGGTTCAGAGCAGGGGCAGCAAACTAAATTTTTATTTTGTGTACCGAAATCTTTCTACAAGAGGAGAATGAAGTGGTATCAACAAATAAAATGCACAGCTTATAAACACCTACATAATGAAAATAAATAGAAAAGTATTCTCCAAGACATGGGTCCATAACCACATTAATAATTCAGAGCAGAGGGAAAAAGAGAAAAATATATTCAAAATGTTACCTTGGGATACCATCCAGAAATCCTCATTGTATCACAGTTAATTTCATAACCGTGTAAATTACTTTCCTTATATAACACAGTACACAGGAGAGAAGAATTTGATTTCTTAAATACTGTCTAGCTGGATGTAGAATTAGGACTGAAATGAATCTCTTCTAGTCACAGCATATTAATCTCCAAAATCCTCTTCATATGTTACCACTAATTGATAATTTTTAAATATTAATAGTTCTTTGGAAGCACAGAAGATGCATGATCTTTCTCTTCCTACTTAATTACCTACTATCTAACGCAAATATTTAACATTCAGTTAAAGGTATTACATCTTCAGTTTTGTATCGGAATAAGAAAGCTGAATAAAATACTGACTGTTGTCTATTTTTATTCTTATAAAAAGAGGAAACTGCTGGGAAGTCTTGGCAATACCCTGATGTAAGTTTATAAGCACAAAAAAACCAATCACTAGACCCATTTAGACAAGATTTGTATGACTGTTTTGTAGTATAAAATAAACAAACAACATAAGCTGCATGCAGTATCTTTTTTTTTCTGATAGTCGACTTGAACTCCAAGGAATGCTTTAATTCTTTGTCTTCTACCTCAGCAACATTGAACAATTGTTCATTGTGTAATTCTAACACTTTTGATTATTGTCAGGTCCATATCAAAGTGATTAGTATTTACATGCACTAGCTTCATCAGTAGGATTTTCCCAAAATTTATTCCTGTTTTTCTATTTCAGCATAAATTTGAACACATAGGCCTCAAATTTGTTAGTCCAGAGGTGAGTAAGCCCACTGGAGCATGCAGGTTGGACCCAAAACACTGGGGTTATTTACTTTTCTTACAGTTTGTGAAGAGTTTCTTAACCATAAAGAGGCAGAAAATTTAAGCAACAGTGAATGTTTCAACTCCAGAACAGTTATTCTCAAAGAAAATGTAAAATTTTCTACATGATCATGCTATACTTGACTCACAATCTGTTTTTATACTTATGATATAGAGGTACTCTTAATCATTATCTGATAATGACCTAATAAATGCAACAGCTCTTCCTCATATACGCATTACATCATGCTCCTAAAAGCACGTCTTAACATTATTCTTTCAAAATCACCAAAGGACTCTGCTACTGCCAAAGAGAGTAGTTATATTAATGTGCAACGACAGCTGTGTCAGAATTATGCCCATACTGATTCATATTAGTTCATAAAAGAGTATAAGAACTTCTGATAGGAGTATGGGGTCAGAATCTGTGTAAGTGGTCTGTATTAGTTCTGGCAACTGAATTGCACCTATGAGTGATAAAATGGTAATTGTACCATATTATCAGCCTGCAACACTGACATTAATATATTACAATACTATACCATTTCATGGATGGAAAGGTAATATTGATTTATTTTTAATTTTTACCAGAGAAAATGTTTTTTCTGTGCAAGACATGTAAGATAGAATACTAAAGGAGAAATATTTCTACAGATATATATGCATCTGCTTTATTATTTTTTTGCTATTAGGGGTTTTTTTTGTTTGTTTTCTTTTATGTAAACCTGCTGTATAGTCTTCTCAACAAAACCATGTGCAACACGCCGAGAGCACTGTTCAACCACTAGGCAAATACAAGCTATGTGATTTGTCCTCTGTCTTTCACCATGGTAAACTCATTGCTAACTTCTGCTGCAGTGACTCAGCCATCTTCGTCAGCATCACTTCAGACCTTTAAGCACCTCTGCTTTCAAGTCTTGATCTAAGATCATCACAGGTCTCCAAGAAGATATTCATAACACATTAACTTTTAGCATAGGATCAACATCAATATCCCCAGTACTATCTGTTATCTCACCTTGCCTAGCTCACTTTTAGTTTTTGTGGAAGCTGTCCCTAGTAAGTCAATCCTACCTAAGGAAATGTTGTTTATGAGTACTAAAACTTACAAAAAAAAAAAAAAGATACTATGACAATGACCAGTGTGTAAATATTCTCATCTTCCCTTTTCTGACCATTTTCTGTAAATTTAGAGATACTTCAACTACTTCAAATGTTTCTGTTAGTCATGTCCTTGTGTTTACATCACTCTGTTGTCTCAAAAAAAGCTCACTGAAAGCTTTACTTTCATCCTGCTTCCCTCTGCCCCTTCTCTCCCGACTGTCTTAACTATTTAGGTTTTCTCTCTCTACAGCCTCTCAACTTCAGTAAAACAGCTATGCAACTATGCAGTACTTTCACCACTAAAAGCATGGCCCTTTTTTGTAATTGTATTTTTTGTAAGGTGGCTTATTTACATCTACTCTTTTCCCATTAACCCGGCATAACTTGGCAGGAGTTACCTCATCAACTAGTTTGGGCTCTTTATTTGTAAATCTCCTGGCAATGTACAACACATTAAAAAGCTTTTCCTGCTGCACAGTTATCTTTTTTGTTTCTAGTTTTAGCATTACTTCCTTCTGAGGAAGAATTTCAGAGGCAGCAGTCTCAGTCCTCTAAAGGAAATGGAATTTTCTACTCCGTTGCTTGGCTGCAAATGCCTGCTTTCCTGCAGAATTGTAGATTGAAGGTGATAACTTTCAAGGGGTGTTTTTTCTCAACCTGAATGAATTTTGATATACTATTAATATCAGTGGGATATGAAGTTTGTATTGTTTGAAACAGCATAGATGAAGGACAGGGAGGAAACCCTTGCAGATGAAATAAAGGTAATTCTTTATGTTAATGAACTGAAAAGAAAATCTAATAAGAAACTTTATTTTTCTTGAAGAAGTATACAGTAGAGAACTGACCAAAATGCTTGCTTCAGCAAGCATATAAGTGGTGATATGAGTAAATGGCAAGGGGACAAAAGAACTGCCAAAATACCCCAGCACCACCAAGTTATAGCATCATGTTGCAAGGAAAAGGGTACCTTCTTACCAACGTTTACTTTCCATGTTACATCTGTCTGTAAAAACACTCTTTAAGAGATGTTGTGTTTCTGAGCCAGCACACTGACTCTGAGTTCAGGGTTTGTACACAGAACAATTTACAAGACCCCAAAGGACAACTGTGCTGAAGGAGGTAAACTGATGATACTTCCTGTTGAGGTAGCTTTATTCTGATCCTAGGATGTAGTGGACTTTCTTTCAAAGAGGGTCTTTGTTTGGTTTGAAACAAGTAAGCGGCATTGTAATGATTTACATATTAGTGTTGAAAATTCTGATGATTTACACATTAATGTAGCACAATAACAGTCTCATTTTCCCTCTTCCCCAAAATTAAAAAACAAGGAAAAAGCATGTATGTTAACCCTAGTTTTTTGGACATTTTCCAGTTTGGATAATTGCATTCTGTCTACTAACAATTCTCCTGCAGTTTCAATTAGATGCAATGTTCTTTTTCACTGTCCTGAGCTCTTGTGCAGTATTGCTGTTCACTGTTTAACAGCTGCCACATTTCACTCTGGAGGTGCTTGCATTTCAGTATTTAATGAGATGAGCCTTATAACTTTGAGACTTTTAAACTGCAATGTGTATCAGAAAAATTAGGTGTTGTGGAAAGGTAGAATTTCTCAGAAACCATTCAGATAGGTTAGGAAAGAGCCAGATGTCCTGTATAGCACAAAGATGCAGAGAGATACTGAAAATCAGGGTTTCTATCCACTGAAATAAACAGTAGGCTAGGGAATCACAATCACTCCCTTTCTTCTTTGAGAATATAGAGCTTTTTTTAATTATTATTATTTTTTATTTTGTTGCATTCTGTGCAAAATTAAACAGTTTGTGTAGGGAAGGCTGAACATAACCTCAATCCACAGCCATCAACATATCCTACTTTTCCTACTGAAAACAAACCAGATGTGGTTTTGAGTTCCATCAGAATAAATAGAGAACTGGGACAGCTTTGTCATATCATGAGAGAACATTCTCTATGTAGCTGTAGCTGGGTTGGAAAGAACGTGTGATTGTCATAATGTTGGTATAAAGGAATGACCCTAAACAGGAGAAAGTTCTCAGGAATTTTTTGAAGACAGCTCAGAACAAAGAACTGAAAAAGGTACTTGTCTACATCAGTTGTAAAGGCACTGAAACACTGGAGTAAATCTGGTGCAAAAAATACATTTGTCCTTGTCATTACTTTTAGTCCAGTTACAGGTGGTTTTTCAGTGTGGTGTTTGTGAATTTCACTGCTTAGCTCTCCACACAAATGTATGGGGGATCTAAAGCAAACAATCAGAGATTCGAGTCAGTTTTCAGCATTTAAGGTTCAAATTCAATCACTGAAATCAGGTACAACACAGAAATATTAAAGGCCATGTGGTAAAAGACTGAGGTAGTCACCAGTCCGCATTGGGACCCAGCATCCAAACTACATCATTCAAGGCTTTTAACTGAGATTAACTTGTGTCTGTCACTCAACAATGAATGCCCACTAACAGTTGGGTCATATTGGTGCACTCCTGAAGCAGAGTTTCCACTTCAGTTTCATCTGGAAGGTATCCAGTTTGCAGAGTCAGGAAGCTAACTGAACCATGAACTCCACTGGGTCAGTGGAGACAGAAGATTCACTTCAGAAACCTCGTGCAAACTCTAATGCTAATGTTAACACAGTGTTTGTAAATTGTTATTGTAACCCAGTTTACTTGTAAATCTTAAAGTAAACAAAGCCAACTTTACAATTGTAGATGATGCAAATAAAAATGAAAGACAAATGGATGAGATATTCATTCTAAGATATCGTTGCTTGGACAGCCCTGGGAATTATATTTCTAGAATGCTGCTGTTTCTCAAACAGTTGTATACACTAAAAACAGCTGCAGGTTGAGCAAGCCATAAAAGTAACTGTGAGTTATTTGTGATGTCAACAGGTGACATGCTGTAGCAAACGCTTATAATACAGTGAACACCCAACAACAGGTGGATTTTTAGAGATACCTACACAAATTTTGAATCAGGATAAGGAAAGGATATGTGTGATTTTTTCTTAAAACTGAATTATGTTAAAAGAAGCATGACTATATTTAAATTTCTTCTGAGTTTTAATCAGCCACATATCAATATGTTTCTCCAGTTCGGTTGATTCTTTACCCTTTTTTACTTTTTAGCTCTAGATAAAGGAATTATGGGATAGTAATGACAGAAACTATGTAAACATGCAGATATACAGATAGACATTTCTTGGAGCACTTTGAGATATACCTAATTTTCATTTATCCATTTATCTGGCCAGGTCTATCTTGAATCTTCATAAGCAGTACATAATAAAATCACAAAATCTTTACTTGTTGTACAATATTAGCCACTGTTGCTGAATTAAAATCTCTTTAATGAGGAATTAAATACTTTTTTAGGATTTTTTTTCCTTTTCAGACCAAGAAACAGGCAAAACTGTGTGTGATACAGCAAAATACAGAAGAACAGTCTTTCCTGTATTCCTGTGTGATACAAGTACTCTTGCATACAAAATTTATTTCATAATATGTTCCATAAGGTTGAAATCTTCTTTCTTTTTACTAATCATTTCACCTTTCAACAAGCTTTGTTAGATCACTGAATCATGACAAATGATTCTTTACATATTAGGATGCTCAGTTCACACTGATGAACTAACAAATTAAAATGCAATATGAAATGATGACACTGAGAATATTAGGGACAGTCCTTATGATGTGGGGAAAGAATTCATAACTAGACCAAGATTTGTCCTTTAAGTAAAACATTATCATGCTGATAATGTTGAATGAAATGTAGTTTTCAGGAATTCAGTAAAATAACATTAAAACAACAAGAAGCTATCACACATTTTTTGTCCTGAAGCAGCCATATTTCATTACACAGCACTGAAGGTTAGAAAGCAATCAAGTGTGTTTTGCCATCCCTGTCTCAGGCTAAGGTAATTATTAGTCTGAGAGTTTCTCTCTCTCTCTTTCCCCCACCTCCTCCTTATTTTTTTAACTGTGCTTACCCAAGAGGAAAATGAACCACAGTACTTATCAGAACAATGCATACATCAACGATACTGAAGGCAACTGACCATGGCTGGAGCATAAGGTTAGCTGCAAATCCATTAGTGATTTAAAAAAAAAAAAATAAAAATAAAAAAATCTGTGAATCTAGGCTATAGCTGAGTGATAAGTGTAAAAAAAGTCACAAAACATGACAATGTAATTTCCATTAATATTGGATCAGAAAGGCTCTTAAAAGGCCAAGTAGCAGAGGTGAAAAGTTATCCATAAGGGGACTGAAATCAAACTTTTAAAAATAATAATAATGTAAAAAATGTTTCAGTCATGCAGTTATTTGCATTCTGTCTGAAAAAAATCTTAATTTTAACAAAAAAGCAACTTTTTTGCACAAAAGGATGATAAATATGAGAAGATTATAAAAAGAATAAATTAATTAAAAGACCCTTAAGATCTTAAGTGTGACAATGACATTAGAATACAGAGACACTAAGATTTCAGATTAAAAGTTGAAGAAAGCACATTAATTTTAAAATCATTTGTATTAAATTTTTTATTTGGTTTAGTCTTGTTTATTCTGTTTTAAGTTCAAGTTGTGCAAATTAGATTTTAGTAGTTCTCCTTTGAATTTCATATCTTCCACAGAAATCTCCATATGTTGAAGATTATTTATTTTTATTTATTTTATTTTTTGCCACTAGCTATTAAAACTTTTTAACCTCTTTAAGGTTTCATGAAATTTCACGAATGGTTTATTTCTACACTTACTATGAAATATTTCTTTTCGATATTACATTAAATGTTTCCATCATAAATTTGACTAACTCCCTCTTCTGGACAAAAGAAACTTTAAGAAGGAAGAGACATCATTTTACATGCACTTATACTTAGGAAAACATTCATTCACCTAGCAATCATGTTTCCAGATGGTCTTTATATTATCCAATATTTTTATTTAAATCAGTGCATGCTTGTGATCTGTATATTTCATCGTCTTAATTTTATCAGAAAAATAATCTTAAATCATTGTATACAAGGATTAGTGTGACAGGTATAACCAAGACTGACACTTTGAACATTTTATTGCCTTCACTGAAGGATCAACTATAAATTCCTGCAAGATGGAAACCCCTTGTTTTTAAAAAAACAACCTAGGTAAGAGCTGTATTTCACAAAATATTTTTGTTTGTATTAACTTATGCATATTCACAGTTTAAGCTTCTCACTGTGAAATACAGCCAAATTCAACAGAGGTTGAATGCACAACTCTTTCTTATAAATTTCATAATTTATAATGTACATCAAATATGTCACCTAAAATCCAGCTGTCCAAACTACAGACTGATGTTTGTAAATGCTGGTTGAAAAGCTTTATAAACTAAATTACCAAATTCACAAGTTGATATAATAAAAGGAAGGTATCAAATCCCTCTTAAGAGGAATTATAAAAATTAAGAAATCGCAGGGTACAGTAGTAGTAACTGTTGTCTCTATCAAAGGAAAACCAAATATTTTCAAACGGACTAGAGATTGGAGAAACTTGTATGTTTCTGTAGCATAGTATCATCTTTTTGCCTGAAGGAATGAGAGAATTGGATTTCTACGACTGCTTAGAAAAATAAATGTCAGGAATATCAATGTTTGGATTTCAAAGTGTTGCATGTGCACAATTTCAATTTGGATATTAGGTTAGTTGTTGTTTTCTGGTTCTCTTCTGTGTGTGGAAATGTCTTTACCTCTCCTACACATTTCCAAATATGTATTTTATATCTTACGTGGGTTTTACTCTATCTTTTTTTTTTTTTATGAAACTTACTGCTGCTGTGTAATTATATTCTTAGCTGCTTAAAACACATAAAAAATGCAACCCCAAAGACCGATCTTCTGCACCAGCTTCACTTTTTATGAGAAAACTTCTCATGTGAGTATTTCCATCTCTGTGCCATTCCAGTGATCTTTGCCTGGAGAGCTGTTTCAGGGCAGATTACACACAGAATGGAACACACCCTCTTAGAAGGACTCATTGCTGAGCACAAACCCATGACTTTTCTGTCCACTTGTGTGCATGCCTGTGCCTGTGTGCCTGTATGTATGTCTTGTGTGTCTGTACGGCACACTCTTTGCCCAGCATTTTGCATGTGGTTGCAACCTGCTCCTGGGCTCGCTGCAGAAGGTGGCTTAACGACTTTTGTGTAAGTAACTTGGTCACGCATTTCCACTGTCTCATAATGCCTGAGCATAATCTTGATACCTAAAATAACTTTAAAATACATAGATTTATGGCTAAGCGCAGTTGACAGTCTGACTAGATACAAAGGCACTGCAGGCCTGAGGACGGGTGTAGGAATGACATCTGGCTGTTTCCACTATAATTACGAAACCATTGACTAATTTAGGGTGGAAAGCATCTCTGGAGGTCACCTAAGCCAACAATCTCTATGTGTGGTCAACAGATTGTAGCCAGCACTGTTGGCCCAGTAAAGCAGAAGCAGAGGGTATATGAACAGTACAGACCCAGCAGAACTTTGAGACTGGTACTTTAGGTTGAATACTTGTTTGAGTTTTTTTCTTAAAGGACGGAATTAATTGTTCTCATATTTTTGATATGTAAAGGTTGGTCTCTTTTGGAAATGTGCCTTAGAGAATGTTAATCAGAATCTTACTGAACCACTTCAAAACAGTCATTTAAGAATGGGGAAGACAGAGCAAGTCCTGCCTGTAGTCTTCACATATGCCAGCATGATTCAAGTTCCACTTAAAACTTGCAACACTTCAGAGCCTGATTTTAATGTGAAACAGAGACCTGGAATTGCTTGAATGGTTTAAAAATTATTCATTGGATGTACAGATCAGGTAAATCACAGCACATGATGTACTAGTAGCAACTGACCATGGAGCCAGCAGAACTCATAGCTTGCTGTGATGTCACAGGATAATGAGCTTGGTGCAGGAGCACCCCTAGTAACGTCATGTGTCTGATTCTGCCAGTGCTTCAAAAGTCACTAGATTGGACTGTTGTCTGTCCTCTGACTATAAGCCTTACTATGTCCCTCTGTTGCTTTTCTTGTTCATCTTCAATGCACCTTATTCCGTGGAGATACATTCTTATTTTGTTATACTGTTCAAGCAATATAGAAGCACCACTGAGCAGAAGCTACAGCATGCTGTCAGAAGAACTGTCCAGAAGATCCACTTCCAGCTAGATTCTCATGTGCCTTATTCCTGAAGAGTTTTGCAGAGAGGGAAAAGCTGCTGAACCTTGAGAGAGAAAAAGAGGGCAGCAGAGAAACAGCATCAGTAGGAAAAAAGGAATGTAGAACTGAAAAGCAAAAAAGAGGTCCTTTAGAAGTCATAAAGAACAAACATCAGTGTCAAGGCTGGGCTTCTAAGGACGGAAAGAATGTCAGTGGTTTCGGGGGCAAGAAATGTCAGTTGCTGTATTTCTAGCATGTCTGCATTTGGGAGAGAACAGCTGTTTTAGGACTCTCATGAATACATGATTCTACAGACTATTATGTTCCCCTGAAAGAGGTGGTGCCACAAATGAGGACTTCCACTTAAAAATGGAAGCAAAAAGACAGTTCTGCTCTTGTAAGGGAAGGCAGATGAGATTAATTCATTGGGGAGAGCAGGTTTTCTAGAAATGTAGTTCCTAAGACTGGATATTTTTAAGAGTCCTTTTCTGTGTTGGGATGAAATTTACCCATGACACCTACACTTCTCAAATGTTCTGCAGAGAAACCAAACAAAATAGTTAGTGTATGGTTGTCTCTTTGTTTGATATTCTCTCAGTGTTGACTAATGCTGGCTTTTTTTTAACCTTAAAGATGATGGTTATGGGTTTCTTTGTCTAGTTTTCAATTTTTTTTTCTTTCTGGTAGAATAATGATCTTTCTGTCTCTTTCTTTTATAGAACATGCCTTCAGCAGCTAAAGAGTTTGCAGTGTATTGCAACATTTTACCCCGAGCTAGCACAAGTAAGCTGCACCAGAGGCCAACAGTTTGGACGAGGGCCTCCCTGAGGAGGACCACAAAGATGATCAGGGGGCTGGAGCACCTCCCTGATGAGGACAGGCTGAGACAGTTGGGGTTGTTTAGCATGGAGAAGAGAAGACTCCAGGGAGACCTTATAGCAGCTTTCCATACTTAAGGGAGGCCTACAGAAAAGGTGGGGAGGGGCTCTTTGCCACGGAATGTAGTGGTAGTACGAGGGGTAATGGTTTTAAACTGAAAGGGGGTAGATTTAGGTTAGATATAAGGAAAAAAATTTTACAGTGAGGGTAGTGAGACACTGGAACAAGTTCCCCAGAGAAGTTGTGGATGCACCCCCCTCCCTGGAAGTATTCAAGCCAGGTTGGATAAGGCTTTGAGCAGCCTGATCTACTGAAAGGTATCCCTGGTCATGCCAGGGGGGTAGAACTAAATGATATTTAAGGTCCTTTCCAATGGAAACCATTCTATGATTCCATCATTGTTGTGGATTAACCCTGGCTGATGACGAAATGTCACACAGCTGCTTGCTCACTCTTCCCAGTGGGATGGGAGAGAGAACTGGAAGGGTAAAAATAAGAAAACTCATGAACTGAGGTAAAGACAGTTTTAAAGGTAAAGCAAAAGCTGCACTTGCAAGCAAAACAAAATAGGGAATTCTTTCACTACTTCTTATCAGCAGGCAAGTGTTCAGCCATCTCCAGGAAAGCAGGGCTCCATCACGTGCAACGGTTACTTGGGAATAAAAATGCTATTACTCCAAACATCCCCCACTTCTTCTTCTCACAGCTTTTATTGTTGAACATGATGTCATATGATACGGGATATCCCTTTGGTTAGTTGGGTTCAGCTGTCCTGGTTGTGTTCCCTCCCAACTTCTTGTGCGCCCTCAGCCTACTCACTGGAAGGGCAGTCTGAGATGCAGAAAATGCCTTGAGACTGTGTAAGTACTGTTCAACAATAACTAAAACATCCTGGTGTTATTAACACAGTTTTCATCAGAAATCCAAAACATAACAACAGACAAGCTACTATGAAGAAATTTATCCCAGCCAAAACCAGCACATCTGGTGACACTAAACAAGCATCTCCTGGTTCTAAAGCTGCATCTTCTTGGACAGATTTGACAATGTTGGCTATCTAGATCACTGCTTCCACAGGCTGTTTCTATTCTGTCCAGGAGTGGTCAAAAACCGAAGAAGAATGCTTTATCTGCAAGTTGTCTTTCTATTCTATTTTCCACTGAATACATGATGAAGATTACTTTAAGGAATACAGAAAATGGTTCTTTTACCAGCTGTGATGGCCGGAGATTTCCTTACCATAACATCCTAACACATGAACACCATACTTCAGCTGAATTCATCAGTCTTGCCATATCTCCTTTTAACTTTGAATCATATGATCAGCATGCTAAATATGACTCTCCTGCTCCATTCTGTGATGAAGAGAGCTGTTCAGACTCATCAGTTACTACAATATCTCCAGATGAGGCAGATTCTCAAGAACTAGATCACAGCTCATCTGTGACTGGTATTGATCAACCCGCTTGGGTGATGAAACACCAGAGTTATCCTGTCCCATTTCAGGAGAGAGAGGTTCATGCAACAATAAAGTCTCCTCCAGCGGTTTCAGAAAGTTCTGTTGAAGACTTTGCTGTGATGAGAACTGAAGAGGAAGCTCAGTTACTGCTGATTTAAGTGACAGTTGGACAACTGTGTTATTGCTCAGTATGTTAAGCCATTAGCTGAGACGACACAAGAACCAGCTGAGCTGTCCTTGGACACTGAGTCAGTCAGGGAAGAGAAAAGGGAAGATGTGAAGAACAGCAGCCAACTCAGTTGCACAGTTTTTATGACAGTGAAACAAACAGAAGTCCTTTGCCATACCCCTTCATATATTTAGAGAATATAACTAGGTGTAAAAGCTGTTCATCCCTTACAGACAAGAAGAAAGACAAAAACAAATGTAAAGTAAAAGATCTATCTCTGCAGGACTTGATCTGGAGCCTCTCTTCAGGAAGGGACACAATGTGCTCTCCTTGTAGTCACAAATTGTGCAGAAGAGGAAAGTCCATGAGTCCACAATCCTGTTAACAGCACAGATGAAGCAGTCATGGCAGTAGGACTAGGAAGGAGCATCATGGTATAAGTCAACTTAAAAAGAGATGATCAAGAAACAGAAATAGTAGCATACACAGGAGCAAAAGAAACAAGAGGATCTTGAAAACTCATGACACCAGCATCTCTCAAGAAAACCAGAGACACTTTATAAGTCGTGAAACCACTACATCCAGAGAAGTAGATCATGAGCAAAAGCCCCGGCAAAAGAAGATAAAGAAGCATAAACAGTCATTGTTATTACAGAATCATAGAATCAGTTTGGTTGGAAAAGACCTTTAAGATCAAGTCCAGAATTTAACCTAACCCTGCCATCCCACCACTAAACCATGTCCCTAAGCACCTCATCTATCCTTCTTTTAAATACCTCCAAGGATGAGGACTTGACCACCTCCCTGGGCAGCCCATTCCAGAGCCTGACAACCCTTTCGGTGAAGAATTTTTTCCTAATGTTTAGCCTAAACCTGCCCTGGCGCAGCTTCAAACTGTTCTCCCTTGTCCTATCATCTGTTACCAGGGAGAAGAGGCCAACCCCCACCTCGCTACAGCCTCCTTTCAGGTAGGTGTAGAGGGCGATAAGGTCTCCCCTCAGCCTCCTCTTCTCCAGACTAAACAGCCCCAGTTCCCTCAGCCGCTCCTCATAAGACTTGTGCTCTAGACCCCTCACCAGCTTTGTGGCTCTCCTCTGGACATGTTCCAGCAAGGCAACATCTTTCTTACAGTGAGGGGCCCAAAACTGAACACGGGATTCGAGGTGCAGCCTCACCAGCACCGAGTACAGGGGCACAATCACTTCCCTACTCCTGCTGGTCACACTATTCCTGATACAAGCCAGGATGCCCTTGGCTTTCTTGGCCACCTGGGCACACTGCTGGCTCATATTCAACCTGCTGTCAACCAGTATCCCCAGGTCTTTTTCCACCAGGCAGCTTTCCAGCCACTCTTCCTCAAGCCTGTAGCGCTGCATGGGGTTGTGTGACCAAAGTGCAGGATGCGGAACTTTTCCTTGTTAAACCTCATACAGTTGGTGTCGGCCCATCGATCCAGCCTGTCCAGGTTCCTCTGCAGAGCCCTCCTCCCCTCGAGCAGATCAACACTACCACTCAGTTTGGTGTTGTCTGCAAATCTACTGAGAGCACACTCAATCCCCTCATCCAGGTCATTGATAAAGATATTAAACAAAACCAGCCCTAGAACTGAGCCCTGGGGGACACCACTTGTGACCGGCTGCCAACTGGATTTAGCTCCATTCACCATGACTCTCTGGGCTCGGCCATCCAGCCACTTTTTAACTCAGCGAAGAGTACACCCATCTAGGCCATGAACCGCCAGCTTCTCCAGGAGAATGCTATGGGAGGCTGTGTTGAAGGCTTTGCTGAAGTCCAGGTATACAACATCCACAGCCTTCACCTCATCTACTGGGCGGGTCACCTGGTCGTAGAAGGAAATCAGGCTGGTCAGGCAAGACCTGCCTTTCATGAACCCATGTTGGCTGGGCCTGATCCCCTGATTGTCCTCCATGTGCCTGATGAGCACACTCAAGAGGAACCTCTCCATAATCTTCCCCAGTACTGAGGTCAGGCTGACAGGTCTGTAGTTCCCCAGATCCGCCTTCCAGCCCTTCTTGAAGATAGGCATCACATTTGCCAACTTCCAGTCATCTGGGACCTCCCCTGTTATCCAGGACTGCTGATAAATGATGGAGAGTAGCTTGGCAAGTTCCTCTGCCAGCTCCTTGAGCACTCTTGGGTGGATCCCATCCGGCCCCATAGACTTGTGAATGTCCAGGTGGCATAGCAGGTCAAAGACTGCTTCTTCTTGGATTATGGGGGGTTTATTCCACTCACTGTCCCCATCTTCCAGCTCAGGAGGCTGGGTACCCTGGGGATACCCTCGGGCCACTAAAGACTGAGGCAAAGAAGGTGTTGAGTATCTCAGCCTTTTCCTCATCTTTAGTGGCAGTGTTCCCCCTTGCATCCACTAGAGGATGGAGGTTCTCCCTGGCTCTCTTTTTGCTGTTCATGTATTTATAAAAACTTTTCTTATTATCCCTTACAACAGTGGCCAGGTTAAATTCCAGCTGGGCTTTTTCCTTTCTAATTTCCTCTCTGTATGACCTGACAAGATCCCTGTATATGAGATACAGTTGCTGAAGTAGGTACCAGGGGTGTTCTGCTTCTATAGTCAAAACATCCTCCTGAAGGAGGAGGACTCAGTCTAGGGCTTGCTATTCTTGCTATTCAAGGCAAGTCTGAGAGACTAAATAGCCAGCTAATTGTCTCAAAGCTTACTCCTTTGTGTGAAGATCATCATTGCTGCACACAAGGTGGCTTGCAGGTTTGCTGAAGCTTTTATCTTTCTTCTGCTTATCAGACATGCAGGTGGGTCACCTGCCCACCAAGGCATGCAGTTTGAACCCTGCCCCTGCCCAACAACAAAAAAGCCAAAATTAAAGTGCACGAAACATATGCGCAAGCATGTGCCTTAGGCATGCAGCCTATAAAAGGCTGCTGTCTCAGACCCCCTCAGGGTAGGGGGGAACTGCCAACTCTGCGAGAGACCACTGGAGGACCGCTGACTCTGCAAGTGACCACTGAAGACTCTTGTGACCACCAACCTCAAGGGAGACCACTGAAGACCCCAGAACCACAGACCCTCAGATGTCACAGATCCATGGTGGTGACTGTTTGCGCTCTTCCATCTGGACCTCTTGCTTAATTTCCTATCTTTTCTTCTCTCCTTTCCTATTGCTGATTTCCCTCTTTCCCCCAAAGAGTTAATAAATGAGAGAACTTATGACATTTGACCTCATTTGTGTCTTAATTTCGCGCAAAGGAATTGAACCTGAAATGAGAGGTTGGTCTAGCCGCCCCTAGCCTCCCAGACTCATCTGAGGTCAGCTAGAAAGCAAGGGGGCCTTCCCCTCATCCAACAAAATTGGATCCTAACAGCAAGCTACTAGTCCAGAATACAGTATAAAGTCTTTTACTGAAATGAAGTCTGCACAGCTGGAGGGGACTCTATGAGAGACACTATTGTTATAATGAAAGCTGCAGGTCAAGGAGTCAATCAAGCAATAAGTCAAGGATGCCCTCTGGAAATACTGACAGAATTAGAAGTGAAAAGCCTGTTGGAAAAAGGAAGTACAAAACTCACCACTTGGACAATGCAGTCAAGGACAGCACAATTTTAGAGAAAGGACAAGACATCAAAATTAAGTGTCTGCTATAGAAATGAAGATAGTCTTTCTGCCAATCAAGACAATAGTAAGACAAAATGTAAGAAAAAGAAAAAAAGACATTAGGATTCCAAGTGTGGGACAGTGAAAAGCCTATGAAGGAAAAATGATAAAATGAAGCATCGTAAAAAGAAAAAGGAAAAGCATAAGAATAAACAACAGAAAGTTCACACAAGTAACTCCTCACATTCTTTTCCAGTTGTGATTATAATTGATAGTCACAGTAACAAGGAGGTAGAAAGTACTGAATTTGACACCAGCATTACTTGGACAGGCACAACTCAGATGAATAAGAAGGAAAATTAATCTCTTCTGGGAATGACAGAATGTGAACATAATTTAGAGAGTCAGCAAAGAAACTGAAGTAGCAGACAAAAATTATGGGGTTACTACCACAAGAAGTGTCTTAGATGGTGATGCTAGAGAAGCTGAAATGGAGGTTTGAGAAACAGCAACTAATCAGTCTTGTCATAATGGATACCAGTGCTAACACCCCTCACAGAGAAACAGTAACTCCCCATGTTCAAGGCACACAAGCAGCATCCTCTAGTCAACTGTTTTTTCCTAGGACTTCCTTTCTATAGCATCCAGAGGAACCACAACTGATATTAAAACTCCAAAGCGATTTGTCAACAGATCCCATTTAGCAATCCCATATTCTCACAGTTTGCAAAATAGATCCACAGAATATTTCAAAGTTGTATTAAAAAAAAAAAAAAAAAAAACCAAATAAATAGAAACACAGAAAAGGGTCACTTGCTTTCTTTGAGACATAGTTCTCTTCTCCCTTCACTTGTGCTTGGACAACCTTAGTCCAAACCTGACTCTTCTCCTCCCTAAATGTACAGAACAGGGTGGGCTATAGAACTGACTCTCATTGTTGAGCCTGTTTGCAGCTACAGAAGTGTGATCCCTGGCAGCACTTCCCTTTTGTTTACCTGGGGACAGATTTGAATGCTAATTTGTCATTGTTTTTAATAGTGCATTCACTAGGTCAATGATTTGAAGCTCTCATGCCATTAGCACATTTTGCATCCCATTACTATTCAGGGCAAGAGCACAGACTTGAGCATAAGGAGGAGGGATCACAGACACTCCAGGTGCAGAAGGGAGGGGAGTGCAAACAGGGAACAGCAAACTGGCCATCTTCCTGCAGTTGTCACCCAGGGGGATAACTAGAGCGATACAAACCACTTTCACTTTAATTTGTCTAAGAGTTTTACTGAAGCAGAGGACCAAAATTTGCAGAATGCAGGGTAAAATGCTCAAGACACCCACGCTCATATACACTTGGACACAATCACATTTACAACCAGCCTGGTGTGCCAGTCCCCAGGTGGCCAGGACAGAGGCCCTGGAGGGCTGGTGTTGCTGAAGCAGGCATCATCAGCATGGGAGATGCTGCCAGCAATGCTGGACTTCTGCCCTTGGAGAGCTCTTGGGCCACCAGACTAAGTTCCTGCCAGAAGGTCCTGGGCTGCCTGGTTAGTTGCCCACTCTGCTTCCAAAAGGCTGTAGTAGTGTGGCCCAACTCTCTCAGACTGGGACTGTGTTTCCTGCCTGGGATGTGCAAAAACCTGGTGGCAGGTCTTTGACCAGGTCTCACTCATCCCTCCTCCATCACCCTGGGGAATTACAAAGATACCTCAGTCAATGCAGCAGTACAGATAGCAGTGGTCTAGGAGGAGACTACCACCCCGACAGCACTGGCTAGGTATCCACTGGTGGAAGTTTGAGCCTGGGTACCAGAACAGCGTTACTCCCCTCTGGTGCTTTCAGTTTTCTGAGCACTTGCTGATTACCCTCGAGATTCAGCTGCTGAAAGAGGAAAGAAGGTGGCCACTGCTGAGATACCTTGACAGTGGCCATCTTCAGGAATCCTTTGGTGGACATCCAAATCAGTCATGGTCATGGAAAGCATATGCCTAATATATAATACTGTGAAGGGACACAAATACTTGTTTCCTGTCTCCTCCCACAGACCCATTTCCTTTGATTGGAGACACCCGGACACGTAAAAAGAGAGCATGCAATATATACCAACAGGTCCTGCTGCGTTAACAGAGGTGTAGACACTCCTCATCCAGAGAAACTGCCTTTTTCTTAATGTAATGGGGACGAGGTTGGCCAATATTAATAAGTGACTGCATATTTTAGAAAACCTAATATGTGGACTAAACAGTTTCATAGGTAATTGCACAACTTTCCCTGAATATCTAAAGGAATGTCTCTAAGAGATAAAAACATGCAGACAAATGTTTTAAAGACAATTCCAGGAACTCCACAAATAGCTTATAGATTATGAAACTGGTGATCTTTGAGTTTTGTTTCTGAGATCATTTCAATTGGGATAGGCTTGATTTCTGCTAGTTTAAGTCCAAAATCATTGTGTATTTGTCTATTTTCAGACAAGATTCTGCTGCTTTCTTTTGGAGGATGTGTTCAGCCTTTACTCCAGGTGGATGATGAATGCTGAAAATGCCTAAATAGCGTTTGAACATCTACACACATGAGCATAGTTATTGGTCATCAACGTTTGGGAGTTGAGCTTTAAAATTCACTTACTTCAATAATAGACACTAGCTGCTCTTCTTGTATACTGAAACCGTAGTCTAAAAAAATGTTTCCTGTAAGCAAGACCTCTTTACTTCCCTCCTGGGATGGCCATGGACTCCCAGGGCAGTGGGTGATCATACAGTTATGAATTCTGAGAGCTAAATAAGTAATTTCATTTAATCTTGGTCCCATTAAGAAATCTTTCTCCAGATTCTGAACAATGGATTGTTTTTCACTAACCTTTTCTCAATGTTGAAAAACAAAGGTATCACAAATGTGATACCACAGATGCACCTGGGCAGAGCTAGGGAAGTGTTTATTACTATACTACCTATTGGAATTGTAGAGCAGTGTAATAACTACTTTTTTTTTTTTTTTTAGTAATGGTTTTCCAAAAGATTGCGTGCTTCTTGGTATCTAGCTTCTATTAGAGAAACCCTATCATATTAAACCAAAAGTGCACCTAAAGAAATACTCTAATTTCAACAGTGGGCAACAGCAGAGACAAAAGTTAGGATATAAAAGCTAAGCACAAAGTATTTCCCTAGTATACCTTCTTAGCTTCCAGTCTGCAATATTTAAATACGTGTCAAGTCCCTATGTGCAATAGTGCAGTACAGGTGACAGGACATGTCCCATATATGCATAAATATTTTACAGTTCTTTCTGAAGTTCCATTGTAGTACACTAAAAGTTAATAAATATTACTGTAAGTACCTGGTATTCTCTCCCATTCTTGGACTGCAGAAATATATATGTAAAATAATATAAAATATAACTTTGAGTTATATGTCAAGTGTGAGCTCACAGCCAAATGTGCAAACTGTTCAAATTAGAAATATGGACTGACCTTTGAATTAAAACATTTGTTATTATTGTTTCATTGTCAAATTAAAATATATTTTCAGCATCCAATTATCTGTCCACTAAGCTGTTGAACAGGTTGTTTTTCCTTTCTGTTTACAAGGAAGCACAACATAGCCAGGCTTGTTTACCTATCTGTTTGCGTATTAATAATAGTTTTCATTCCAACAGAGAGTTTGAAAAATTGGAGAGCTAAAAGAAAAGCTAACATTAGGCAGAAGGATAGACAAACGTAGAAATTATATGCAATCAGTGAGTTTGGTGTTAAAGAACATAGCTTAGTTACCCTAAAGAACCAAAAATTGGTTCTTAGCTCATGCTCCTTCTAGGAGCAGAACACAGCGAATGCGCATAATTCATAACAATACAACCCACATGTCAGATAAATGGCAATTATTTCTACCTTACTGAAGGTGTCATGTATTTGATACTCAGTTTTGCCATGTTAGCAGTTTATCAAATAATTGTACTAACATTAGGCCCAGAAAGAAACTAGTCTGTGGTGAAAAGATCCTATGAAAAACAATCATTGACTTTTTAGTCCTTCCTGCTTACCTCCACTCCCTTCCCCCAGTAACTCAGTGGTGGATTTATGAATTAGCAAACAGCCAAATGGTATTTTCCATTACACTACAATTATTTCTAACAAATCACATTTTGACACTCATTTTTTTCCTCACTGTCCCTTTTTTAAAATATTGTGAAAGATACCCATATTGCAAAATGAGTTTAATACATCCAATCCAACAGGTTCAGAAATGCATTTTGGAGTATTGTGATATTACAATACCAAGACTGCCACAAGAACAAAGAGTTTTGTTTTGTGATATTTCTGAACTCATTGTTCTGAGATTGTCATGAAGATGGATTCTATACAGTTTCCTGCTTTATTTTTGCAGCCTTTGTTATGAATATGGTCTGATTTTGTGCCAACCTTTGTCACTAGAATGAGAATCAGAATACATTATGAAAACTAAAATGTACTAAGCATTAAAATTCTGTGATAGCTCATTCTTGTGACAAAGAGATCACTGGGAAAGAATGGCACAAAATTAATCAATTATAGTGACAGTCTCACTATTGTAATAAGAATAGAAAGTGGCACTACATTTTGTGCATTTCCATAACTGAGGAATGGTATAAAATTAACCCATTCATATCTGGACATTCACTTCTTTTCCTTTAAAAACCAGAACTGTTGTACTTTGAATAATGAGCATAAGATATTGGATACACTCTGATCTAGAAAAATTTTAAAAAGCCTGCTTCTTTTTGCGTCATTCCCCAACATTTTCATAATGTCTTTCTAATATACAAGTTTTCTTTTTTTCTTCCTAGAAAAAGAAAAGTCTCACCATCAACTCCTAGTACATAGCTATACACTCTGGAACTGCAGTGTGGAAGAAGGAAAAAAGGTTCCTTTGAAAATTAAAAAAAAAAAAAACAGAAAGCAAGCACTCAAAATTCTCCTTTTCAGAGTCTTCTATTTTATGGTTGTTTTTTTTCCAGATTCTTTTATTGCTTGTTATTCTGATTAAAAAGAATACATTAGAAAGCAATTATTTTCAGGAATATCAGAAAAACACAGATAATGGTATTTAGAAAGCTTCTCTGTCTGTTTATTGGCTCTTTCTTCTTTTCCTGGTTATGAGGTAGAATTACCAAACTCCAGCAAGAGCCCAGGTGTACAGATAGGGCTGAGGCCTCACTATAAATTACCTGGGTTAGATACCCCATGTAGGGAGATTTTTATTGATAGTAAACAACTATAGAATCCTTCCCAAGTCAATGGGAGCTCTATAAAGCCTATTTCATGAGGGAGGCAGTGAAAGGCAGCACCTGGAGCGGTCCTTGCTGTGACTGGCTCCTGGAAAACCCAAGGCAACTCAGACCATGGCAAATTTTTAAAAAATTCTCAGAAGCATACAAACCCACTCACAAATGGGTGGAAGCAATCCCCAGCTAAGAATAAACTATCCTGTATGCAAACTGAAAGACTGTCGGTGTGGAGGTTTGTAGCTTGGGCATGGATTTTTTTTGTACTTTTCTCAATGTCTTGCATTTAGCACTTGCCAAAGACAAAATACACAAGATGGACCAGCTGATTTGATTCAGTTCAGCACACTTTTGACATCTTTCTAAGCACTATCTTTACACAGGTATGTATTCATTTGCAGATGTTTTTGAACTGGTGATTAAAATGATACACTGTTCTTCCTGGCCCTGCCTACATGTTTATAAAAATCAAAGAAAATAAAATGTTCCTTGGTTCCAGTAATCCTGCTGTTTCATTAGAATTGTGACTATGCAACTGGAAAATGATACAGAACTTTGCTTGTTCGATGGATATCTAACAACAACAAAAAAACAAACAAACAAAAAAAAAACCCCAAAAACTTCTGGAGATTTGTCTCCTCCTGTTTGAATTCTTTCCATACAGTTTCATAGAAACAAAGCTGGGATCTGATCTAAAACCTACCCTCTTTATGGATAAATGTGGTTGTCGGGCTGTTATAGTGTCCCTTTTCCTCTTTATCAGAGTTGTCTTATAGTGAGAAAATTATACAAAGTAGGGCTTCTAATATAATAAAGCATTTGTAACCATTAAGAAATAGATTTCTTTCCTCCTTCCTGCCAAAATTCACTGCAGAGATACAAAAGTAAAGATACGATACTGCTCACAGAAGTATTGGATCTCAATGAAATGGCCATAAGGTTGTATTTTGGTCATTTTGTTTGATAGTTTTGAATTAAGTTATAAGAAGGAAAAGGTATTTATCCCACAGTTGGCAAGGTACACTGTGATGGCAATAGTAAGTTCTGTGGCTAAGCACTAGACTGAAGAAGACAGAGGGGTCCTGGAGCCAGGGAAACCTTAGGAAGAGCAAAGAGGGCCATCAGGAGCGGGTTGCTCTCATGAGTGAGATGAACAAGGCCTAGACATTGCCAGAAGTATCCGTGGGAGATTTGAATGGCCCTAGCGAGTGCCAGCACCTAGGAACACTGTGAACGCAGTGGGCAAACGGCGTGGCATGTCAGCCAGGGCATGGTGCAGCAGTTTGTGTGGCAGTTTGCGTGGCAGTTGGTGTGGAAGGGCATGCAGAAAGGGTGTTGAAACCTGCTTGTAGGTCCACAGCCCTGGGAAGATGCTCTAGGTCTCTGCCATAATGGTGGGAACTCACCTCAGTGTTAAAGCCAGTGTTCCTGCACAGAAAGCCCCTGAGATGTCTTAAGCTTCCACCCAGATGGAACTGGTAAGGGAAGAGACCAGTACAAGTGGTAGGTTGCAATGAGTGCTCAGACCCTTTCCCAGAGAAAAGGTAAGTACTTGCATAAGGTGTGTACAGGATGATGATTTGTTACATCAAGTAGCAGAGTTGCAAGGAACAGTCAAAAGGCTGCACAGTATTAGAGGAGCCAAGATGGAGATAGGCAGGTGTTTTCAGAACTGTGCTCCTGTGCCAGACACCACTGATAATGAGACACCTTGGACCCTGGTGACCCACAAAAGCAGGACCCAACTTCAGTCTCCACCTTCCAGCATCACAACCAAAACCAAATATGAAGTTTTAACAGCTGTAGACACCCACAAGCAATGTCTGCAAGGAGAAACTGTACCAGCAGCACACAGTGGAAACCATAAAAAGAAACAACAACTGCTCGTCATGGGTGATTCTCTGTTAAGGGGCACTGAGGCACCCATCTGCTGACCTGACAAGGAGCCATGTGTAGTATGCTGCTTTCTGGGAGCTATGATCTGAAATATTGCTGAGAGTGTGCCACAACTTGTCAGGAGCACAGACTACTATCCACTGCTACTCATTTGTGTGGGTACAAATGACACCACAAGCCAGAACCTGAGCAGAATCAGGGAACAGTACAAAGCCCTGGGTGTGCAAGTGAAAAATACTGGTGCCCAAGTTGTGTTTTTCTCCATTATACCAGTTGGAGGAAAGGGGGAAGCCAGAAATAGACATATAATGGAAATCAACTCCTGGCTTTGTGGCTGGTGCCATTGTGAGAGTTTGGGCTTTTATGAGAACAGGACATTCTTTGATGACTATAACCTGTTAGCAAGAGATGGAATCCACCTTTCTAGAAGAGGCAAGGGAATATCTGGTAGATGGCTGGCCAGCTTGGTAAGGCAGGCTTTAAACTGAAGGACCTGGCGGGAGGGAGGGGGAGGGTGTCCAAAGATGGCTCATAGCATCACATCCAACTGGGGAATTAGCCAGGCCAACCAGAGCAGTGACAAATATTCCTTAGCTGCCTCCCATGATGAGAACCAGAAGGCCAACCACCTCAAGGATGTATATGGCTATAGTAGATCCTCTTGCACCCTTCCTGGGAAACATGTATGCTCGATTGCCTGCACACCAACTCAAGGAGCATGGGGAATAAACAGGAAGAACTGGAGATCTCTGTGCAGTTACAAGGCCATGATCTCATTACAATAACAAAGACCTGGTGGGATGGCTCACCTGGCTGGAATGCTGTCACTGGTGGCTACATACTTTTTAGGAAAGACAGACCAACAGGGCAAGGTAATGGAGTTGTTCTTTATGTGAGAGAGCAACAAGAATGTATTGAAGCTCTGACTAGGGGTGGGTAAAGAACGAGTTGAGAGCTTATTGTTAAGAATTAAGGGACAGGCTAATACAGGCGACACTGTGGTGGGTGTTTGCTACAGGCTACCTGATCAGGACAAGGCAGTTGATGAGGCCTTCTACAGACAGCTGAAAATAGCCTCACAATCACAGGCCCTGGTTCTCATGGGGGACTCCAAACACCCTGATACCTGCTGGAAAGACAACACTGGGCACACACAGTCCAGGAGGTTCCTGCAGAGCATTCATGATAACTTTGACACAGGTGGTGGAGGAGCCAAAGAGGAGAGGTGTGCTGTTGGACCTTGTACTAACAAACAAAGAAGGACTGGTTGGGGATGTGAAGGCTGGCGGCAGCCTTGACTGCAGTGACCATGAGATGGTGGAGTTCAGGATCTTGTGTGGAAGAAGCAGGGCAATAAGTAGGATTACAATCCTGGACTTCAAGAGGCCTTTGGCCTCTTCAAGGACCTACTTGTAGGAATCCCATGGGTTAAGGCTCTAGAAGATAGGGTAGTCCAAAGGAGCTGGTTAATATTCAGACATCTCTTCCTCAAAGCTCAAGATAACACATCCCTATGAGAAAGAAATGAAGCAAAGGTGGCAGGAGACCTGCATGGATGAGCAAGGAGCTTCTGGCAAAACTCAAATGGAAGCAGGAGTTTTATGGAATGTGGGAAAAGGGAGAGACCATTTGGGAGGAATATGGGAACATAGTCAGAGTGTGCAGGGATGTGGTGAGGGAAGCTAAGGCCCACATGGAATTAAATCTGGCAAGGGATGTCAAGGACAACATCAAGGGCTTCTTCAAGTACATCAGATGCAAAAGGAAGACTAGGGAAAATATGGGCCCACTGATGAATGAGGTGGGTGCCCTGGTGTTGGAGGATACAGAAAAGTAGAAGGTAGTGAGTGACTTCTTTGCTTCAGTCTTACTGCTAAGGCTGGCCCTCAGGAATGTCCTGGAGGTAGAAGAGAAAGTCTGGAGAAAGGAAGACTTTCCCTTGGTCAAAGAGGATCAGGTTAGAGATCATTTAGGCAAACTAGACAGCCACAAATCCATGGGCCCCAATGGGATGGACCAATGAGTGCTGAAGGAGCTGGCAGATGTTATTGCTAAGTCACTCCTCATCATCTTTGAAAGGTCCTGGAGAACAGGAGAGGTACCTGAGGAGTGGAGGATAGCCAGTGTTACTCCAGTCTTCAAAAAGGCCAAGAAGGAGGACCCAGGAAACTACAGGACAGTCAGCCTCAGCTCCACCCCTAGAAAGGTGATGGAACAGCTCATTCTGGATGTCATGGCTAAGCATGTGGAGAAAAAGAAAGTTATCTGGAGTAGTCAACATGGATGCACCAATGGGAAATCATGCCTGACCAATCTGATAGCCTTCTATCATGGCATGACTGGCCGGATAGATGAGGGGAGAGCAATGGATACTGTCTACCTTGACTTCAGCAAGACTTCAGCAAGGCACTGTCTCCCTGACATCCTCACAGGGAAGCTCAGGAAGTGTGGATTAGATGAGTGGACAGTGAGATGGACTGAGAACTGGCTGAATGGCAGAGCTCAGAGGGTTGTGATCAGTGGTATAGAGACTAGTTGGAGGCCTGTAGCTAGCTGTATTCTCCAGGGGTCAATATAGGGTACACTTCTGTGGATACATTCCTAGCAGAACAAGGACATCAGGTTCTGATAGGGTTGGAATGCTATTAAAGGGGAAACGCTTAGCCAGTGTACGGGACACTATTGAAGGGGAAATGCTTAGCTAGTATATGGAACTTAGTTGATAGAGTAGAGAAGCAGTAACCGCAAGTAGGGTAAGATGATGACAATGAATTAACCAATGAGTGAGTTAGAGGCTTATATGCTTGTTGGATAGACAGTAGTACGTACGAATTAGAAAAGTCTACGTGACCGTGTGCACGGGGCTTGGAAGAGTATAAAAGCTCTATGCAAAGTTATAATAAACGGCTTCTGGAGATCATATTGGTCGGCGTCAGGAGTCCGGTCTTCCACACACTTCTGTTTAACATGTTCATCAGTCACCTGGATGAAGGGAGAGAGTGTACCCTCAACAAGTTTGCTGATGATACAAAACTGGGAGGAGTGGCTAGTACACCAGAAGGCTGTGCTGCCGTTCATCAAGACCTGGACAGGCTGGAGAGTTGGGTGGAGAGGAACCTGATGAAGTTCAACAACGGCAAGTGTCGAGTGCTGCACCTGGGGAGGTTGAACCCCATGCACCAGTACAGGCTGGGGGATGACTGGCTGGAAAGCAGCTCTGCCAAGAGGGACCTGGGAGTCCTGGTGGATGACAAGCTCACCATGAGCCAGCAGTGTGCCCTTGTTGCCAAGAAGGCATCCTGGGGTGCCTTAAGAGGAGTGTGGCCAGCAGGTCAAGGGAGGTTATCCTCCCCCTCTTCTCTGCCCTGGTGAGACCCCACCTGGAGTACTGTGTCCAGTTCTGGGTTCCCTGGTTCAAGAAAGATGAAGAATTCCTAGAAAGAGGTCAGAGGAGGGAAACAAAAATGGCTGAGGAACTGGAGCATCTTTCTTAGGAGGAAAGGCTGAGAGAGCTGGGCTTGTTTAACATGGTGAAGAGGAGACTGAGAGGGGATCTTATCAACACAAATATCTTAAGGACAGGTCAGGAAGATGGGGCCAGACTCTTTTCAGTGGTGCCCAGCCACAGGATAAGGAACAACAGGCACAAACTGAAACACAGGAAGTTCTGTCTGAATATGAGGAAAAACATCTTTAGTTTGAGGGTGACAGAACACTGGAACAGGCTGCCCAGAGAGGTTTTAGAGCCTCCTTCTCTGGAGATATTCAGAACCCACCTGGACTCGATCCTGTGCAACCTGCTGTAGGTGAACCTGCTTTGGCAAGGGGTTTACACTAGGTGATCTCCAGAGGTCCCTTCCGACCCCAAACATTCTGCGGTCCTGTAAATTATTTTTTACTGCTGATATTCTTCCCTTTGTTATATGACTTATTAAAAATGTAGGAAAAATGATCAATTATAGAGTTTACACTGTTGCCATATAACTAATTTGAGTTTTACTTTAAGTATTTTTGCTACACAATTATCATGTTCATGCTGTTGCTGAATGTATTTTTAATAAATATCCTAGTAACACTGGTTAAAAAATACTTTTTCTATCAGTGAAAGAGTGGGTTGAAACACAAAATGGATCAGGCAATAACCTTTCTCAGTCTGGAACCTGAAAATGTTTTGATTGAATGATGTCCAGCCAATGGGTAGAAAAATTTTGTATTTCAAATTAAAAATGGAAGACAAAACCATATATTATTATGTCTTCTTTTAATATTTCTGTTTGGTTTTATATTCGGGAAGTAGGAGAGGAAATTTGTTGAAACTTATGGTAAATAAGGTGATATTATAAAAATCTAATTTCAGACAGTAAGAGAAATTCTTCATAATGTAAAATGCAAGTAATCATGTAAAGGAATAAAAAAAAGAGCATTTCTAAATAATAAATCTATAATTGTGACAGATCTTGATCTTTTTCCAAGTGCATTAATTTAGTTTGTATGCTGTTGTACTTTCTTGGTAGTTTGGTAAGATATTGAGTCCTAAATCTTTTTTTTCTTTTATATCTTGGGAGGAAAAATTAAAAAGTTGCAGAAAATGACCTTGTCCTTGACAACAAGAAATGGTGGGTGATCAGTGTGTTCATCCCAGTAAGAGAATGTCTTGGTAAGTCATAGCATTATGAATTAGTCTTGGAAAAGCTTCTTTCTTGGTTTGGGGAGTGAACTTAAATACTAAAGTCACTTACCCACTAACATATAAAAATTCCACCAGGTGAATTATTTTATTCTGTTTTTTTTTAATCTTTCAGAAGATTTTCATGTCTTCATACACACACCTTATAGCTAATGACTTCAAGAAGCAATTCCCTTCCTCTGACAAATAAAGTTTCCATAAAATCACAAAAATATATTTTTCATATATTTACTTGAAACAGATAAGTTTTACTGATGCAGATAAAGATAGCATTTTAATTTTTTAAAATATAGTATCAGGTGATATCCCAAATTACATTGAATTGTCAGAGGAATAAAGGTAAAGGCTGCATAAATGACATTTTTGTACCTCAAAAGGAGATAGAGTGATAAATTCTATTTGCTTTCTAATTCAAATTAATGTAGTGTTAAGCCCTGTATAAGTATACTTGCATAAACACTTCACTGGTTCAGTGTAAACCTTAAAATAGACAGCAAATCTAATAATTTTTCCCTAAAATATCATAACTTAGTTATTTGTTTGAAGAAATTAAAGTGTGATTTGCTATACAACACTGTGTATGCACTATCACCTTGTGTGTGATCCCAAGGTAGTTCATTAGATTCTCAAGGATCCACAGAGCTAAACACTTGAGCTTGATTTGCCCATGGGAAATAATATACTAAATAATAGTATCATCCGATTAAGTCTTTTCAGGCAAAACATGTGTTTGGTGGCCATAGCATTCCAAATTAACATCCCACAACAATATTGAAATTCAGTGTGATTACCTCAGATGATGATAAGGTGCTCATCGCATTTAGTGCACTCAAGCATAATATGGTGTCCTAATCACAAGAATAAACTACTTGTCAAAACCTGTATTAAATTCAAGATAGATGCTTTTCACTGGTTTTTACATTTTACACCCTTTTGACACACATTAAAGAGAATGTAAAAATACCAAAATAATAGAAATCCTCTAAACTTTTGAAGCACCTCTTGCAATTCATTTATTGAAGCTGAGAGCTCTCACTCTGACACTTTAATAGTTTGCAGAGCTAGATGTATGCCTTGCTAATAAGATTCATAGGATCTTCAAATTTTGGACAGTGAGGGATGGTTCACACATTTTGGACTAGCATGATTCAGATTCACTAAGGATTTTTTTACTGCACAACAGCCTCTGGATCTGCTATTAATTATTCTAATGCATTTCTCTCTCCTTTTTACTTGCAGCTAAGTAATGTTTTTCCCTATTGGCATTGCTGGGAGAAATTTGTGCCACTCTTAAACTTTGGATTTCACTCTCTGGAATGTTAATAATGAACTCATAGTTACACCAACAGAAATCCTGACTAAATTCCTTCCTCAGGGAAGACGTACATTCGTGTGCCCCATCCTGCACAATGAAGCCTGGCAAATACCTGTTACTAACTGGCAACTCAGAAGGCTCCCTAAAGGCTAACTTAGACAAAAATGTGCATGCTGTTAGACCATTTTCTTAAATCCACCCTAAGATTGAAAGCGGAGTAGAAGAGCTTCACTGCAAAAAACCAGTAACAGACCACTGTTACAATACTAGAAATGGTATAATAATTCTTAGGAATGTGGAGGCCCCCCTTGCAGGCATTTAAAAAATTATTTCATGACTGGTGGTGTCATGAAGAATCTGAGTGGGCAATGGAAACTATCAATGCCCTCATATATATTTGAAAGTAAAAGATTGCTGAGTTTTCTTAAAAAATGTATTTTGCAGAAGCTAGGACTTAGGAGCAGAGGGGAGAGAAAAAGAGTACAAAGTAACTACTGATCACTGAATAGCCTGGGAATGTTTTAACTTCATAGTTCCATACTACAAAGATAAGTGTAAAAACCCCAACACCTGGCTGGCAGGTAGTGAAGAACATGTGTAATGTAAGAATCTTATTGGGTTTGCACAAGGCTCATTCTCTCTATTCTGAAATACTGTATTTTGGTTGATGAACACAGACTATCTTTGTTAACAGATTACTAAATTATTCAGTATGAGTTTGTTCCTTTCTTCTTAACTTTCTTCTTAACTGTGGAGACATAAAGAAATGACGGCAAAGAGTCTGAAAGTATGCGTCCCTTTTCTGAAAAGAACAGAAATAGTCTGAGACCATTAGTCAAACTTACACTTTTTTTCTTATCCCTGTACTTCTTTTTACCATACTAAGATTGTTTTAGTTTGGTTTGGGTTTTTTGTTTTGTTTTAAACAGGACTTCTTGATAGCATGATAACAAGAAGAGATGTGGTCCAGTTCATGACCTTGTACTTTACCAATTTCTTATATAGTCTAAGGACAGCCAATAGCATGAAATCCAGACTGGAAAGGCTGGAGAGGCTTCCCACATCAGAATTCTGCTTGTCCGAGTGACATTACCTGAGAAAAGAGATTTCTTTCATCACCAGTGTGCTGAGTAGACAAAAGAGAAGAAAGAGAAAGATCACATCTTGGGAACCTTTCTGCTCTATTACTTTTTTAATGGCACACCTGCCACCTATTATCACCCCTGTTTTCCCAGATACACCTGCTCCTAAAACATGTGGCACTAGAAAACAAGACTTGTGCAGTCTGCTTATTCGCTTGTGTGTAGTGAATGGGAAGGGAAGAATACGCTTCCAAACACAGATTTCTTTTAGATTTTGCTGACTTTGGAGAGAACAATGTCAACAGGATGCCTAGGAGTGCACAGAGAGAGAGCTGAGCTTTTAAAGTTGGATTTTGAAGAGGCTTAAACCCAAAAGATCCCTAAAGCCAGGCAAAAGAGAACAGAATTTTTCACTGCAGTTCTTTTGAACCCTCTCAAGAAAACTCAGGGGTTTTTTTCCTTCTTTTTTTTTCCATTTTTTTTTTCATAATGACACTTGTTTCATCCTTTCTTTCTTCTAGGGGTAATATAGTTTTTCAGTGGGAAAAGTGAGCTTCTAAATAAGGTGTTATAAAAGCTCAAAGAGAAAAAAAAAGGTCACAAAAGAAACAGAGAAATGAGGAAAGATCTAACATGGAATAAAGAATATAGGAGAAGGTAGCAAGAGATATGGATGAAATGAGAAGAAAAATCTGAAGAAACCTGAAACAAAAAATGACTGAGACATATCTGTGTTCCTGTATAAATCTAGAGGGTGACACACTGCTGTTTAAATATGTGAAGTTACACAAGGAGTTGGGACACACCCCTTCAACCCTAACAGTGTAGAAAGAGAGTCAGAGGAGATGATATAACTGATGAAGAACTGTGAAAGCAAACAGACCTGTAGCAGTAAGAGTGACAGTTTTAGGCCTTAAAGAGGGAAGCCTATTGTGCTGTTAAGCTTTGGCAACTGCCAAAGGTCCACCCAGCTGCTCACTTACTCCCCCTTCTCTGCAGAAAAGAAAAAGATAAGATGAAAAAAGTTCATGAGTCAAGGTAAAGGCAGGGAGATCACTTACCGATTACTGTTGTGGACAAAATCAACTTGTTTGGGGAAAATGAATTTAATTTATTGCCCATTAAAGTAGATATGGGTAGTAAGAAACAAGACAAACATTAAAACAACACCTTTCTTGCCCCCTCCCTCAGGCTTAACTTCACTCCTGACTCCTCTGGTTGCCTCAGGTAGCATGTCAGGGGTGGGGAGTGTGTGATAAAGACACAGCGGTTTCTCTCTGCTGCAGCTTCCTCCTCGTTGTTTCCCCTGGTCCAGTCTGTGCTCCTTTCCACAGGCTGCAGGGAAATCTGTGTTCCAGCATCTGGTACACCTCCTCTCTCTCCTCTGCCCTTGGCATTTACTCTCATGTTTCCCATTATTTTTTCCTCCTCTGACTGTCCAGCATCTTTGCCCTTTCTTAAACATGTCTTCTCCGAGGCACCACAGTCTTTTCTGAGGGCCTCAGCTATGTCCTTTGGTGTGTCTGTTGGAGGTGGCTGGAACCAGCTGTGTCCAGCACAGGGCAGCTCCCAGCCTCTTTTCACACCAGCCACCCCTGCAGCACCCACTGCCAGCACTTGGGCACCCATGCGGGGTGTATGGCTGTTCACTACTGAGCGATGTGGAGGTTGCAAGCAGCCTTGCAGGAAGAGGAGCAGCTTAAGAGCTGCAGGAGGCAGATCCATTCCAGCTGTGAGTTGACAAGGTTCAGGACCATTGGTCTGGGGACCCACACCTCCAGGACCTGTTACTTCAGGGAGACTAGCCAGGCAGGCTGCTCCCTGCTTCCACTTGTAATCTGTAGGGTTCAAGAGGGAACTGCCCTTTGAAGTGACAAAAACCCAGTGCAGACCTACCAGCAGCATGATCTGCTTTTAAACATTTAATTCAGACACTTAAAACACTGATTAGCTTGTGCACCACTACATTGCTGGTGAATTACAGTCCTCTTCTTTTCTCAATTGAATTTATTTCCCATCAGTTCTAATCCTAAGTGACCAACAGGGCGGGGGGTTTTGGGTTTTGGTTATTTGATTGTGTTTTTTAAATCTGATTTTAGCAGATTTTTTTTGTGTTTGCTGGCTGTTTTAGTGATACCTAAATACTTCCTGAAATATTGTGTTCACTACTTAACAGGTAAAACAGCTAATTATTATTTATTAAGAAAATACCAGTATCCTACAGGTAAAATGTATGATTAATCATTTCTAACTGTTTTTCATCTAATACTTGGCAGAAAAATGGAAATTTATCACTGATACCTCTAAGAGTTTAAGACAACTTTTATACAGGTTTGGAAAAATGCACTTTTAGCAATTTTTCCTCTAGTAGCACACATAACTTTTTGTTTTCTTGGTTGTTTGCTTGGTTTTTTAAGGCAACTGCAAACTTACTGTGTTTGCAAATAGCTACAGTTTTATATTACAAATTATAAAAAATACATGAATGAAAAGAAATTTTGAAGAAGATATATATTAATTTTAACAATTTTGTGGAACCTTTATAAATGCACAGAAAAGTGCTTAAATACAGACAAATATAGTCATGAATGAAGGTTGTTTTTATTTGCTTTCTGTATCATTGTTATTTATATAAATCAGTTGTGTGAGAAAACTGTTAATCCAAAGGATTAAAAGCAAAAAATTCACTGCAAATCTGGGACTGGAACTAGGTTTTAAGCATGACAATTTGACTTGAAATAGCAAAGCCAGTGATTATCAGCAACATGTCATAGAGACTGGAAAACAATGCATTCCGTTCTGAACATTAACTTGTCCTCTTTTTTTTTTTTTTTTTCACTTATTTTAATTCTCTAGGATATAAAGGCCCTTTAGTTCCAACTCCAAACCAACAGATTTGTTTGTGTCGAAATTCTCTGCACTTTGCAAGATGTGCCTTTATAGTAAATATTTTTTAGAAGGAAAACTAGCTCTGAAATACTTCACATGAATAGGTGTTCCGTATCAAAATTGCACATTTGGTATTGATCCACATTTTTCATTATCCATCTGTACATTCAGAATTGAGTAGGAATGGCCAACTGCTTTCTATATGTGTACTTTTACTGCAGAAATAAGATCAGACCTATTGAAAACATCTGAGAAGAACAGGCATTGAGCTCTCCTCCATGTGCATTTTGGTAATACACGTCATAACTTTTAAGGATCTTTTTGAGAAGCTTTTGGGAAGATGCACACCTGAAACCAGTGAAGAATCCACTGAATAGTCCACGTTTTGTCTAACCTTTAGTGTTCAACAAAGAAAAATGCTAAGGGGATATAAGGGAAGGGGAGGAGAGGGAGGGTGTTTGTGAGTTAACAACTCCAGTGGTTTATTTTTGGAATTGTTTTCATGTGTGGGTGTACCTGTATGGGTATATGTGCATGCATACAATTGCTCTCCTAATGTTTTAAAGAAATGTTATTTCTCTGTGAAAAGAAGGAATTTCTTTTAAGGAATGTGTATAAACCATGAAACATATTCATAACTAAGAGTCTCAACCTGCTTCTGATTACTATTTTGTAGACTGTGCATTTAACATATTTTTACATATTTCCTCTATAGCTTGCCAGAATCTTTCTTCACTGGAAGTCAGATATTAGCAGAAGAGATTTCACTTCTAGGAATTTCTGTCTTTCAGTAACCTAGGTTGTTTTAGGCAGTAACCTAGGTTGTTTTAGGCATGTACATTTAAAGAAAAAAAAAAATCCCCTAAACACCAAAACTGTTGCTGTGTACCTTAGAAATCAGTCCAGGAGTTATAGTTCCCTTTTTTCCACTTCAGTTAAAAATAGTTGCCACACTGCCACCTTATGGCTGATATAGATTTTAAATGTAAAAACATGTCTCGCACTGAACCTGTGTTTTCATACTTCAACATATAATATGGTTTCTGCCACGTAAATAAAAAAAATTAATCCCTCCTGAGAAGCAACTTAACCTTCAGTTTAAACTGAAACATCCTTACCTTACTGTCTTTGCCTCTCAGACCATGAGAACACAGTACAAGGCAGTACACACAAGAGCCCTAAAATTGGGCAGGCAACATCTAATCTAATTTTTACAATTATATGAACCTGTATGAAAGCCTTTGATCAGCATCTGCTTTCCTCATGTGGTTCAAATCTATATACCATATATTATGTGAATGACAAACAAAACTAAATGGAAACCAAAGCCATTGAATAAGCCATTTTTTTCTTCCAGTACACCTATGTAGCAGTGAGAAATGAAACCATGGCACAAACTTAACAACTACATGTGCAAAACAAAAAGTTCTTTTGATTAAATTACATGCAAAGATAAAGGTAATCCAATGTACTCTGTAATAGAACATGTGGTTCCAAATACATTCAAACTTCTCAAATGTGTGCAAAATATCTTAAAATTATACATCACACTGCTTATTTAAGCCATTAAAAATGGCACAATTCCTGCGAAAGTCAAAACTAGAAGTAAACAATTTATCTTTATCAAATGTATTAAGAATCATATCAGATCATCCCTAAGTAAAATAATAATAAACTCACCCTAATTATCCAAGCATTTTGTTCTTTAAATCTTCCAAACAAGATTCTTGCAAATGAATTCTTGGGAATAAAAAAATACCTTCTGAAAGGGTAAGAACTGAAAAATGGCAGAAGCAGGCACTGAACAAAAAGAGTATTAATAAAAAATACTTTGCAACAAATAAAATGTTTGATAAAAAAACCACCTAAGTGTTGTCTATTTATTTAACTTACTTTCTAGTTGATATTATTATGTGGAAAATTTTTGTTCTTAAGAGCCTATGAAAATAGAATCCAAGAACACTTAAGTGGCTTTCATGCACTGCAGTATTACAATTGAAAAAAAAAAAGATAAAAGTAATCCTTATTTTCAAAAAGTATCAAAGCATGCTTGATGATTGAGACAGTATAAGAGAACTGAATAACTTCATCTTACTGTTTATGAAAACCTTTGTATCAGGCATCATATGTGATTTTTCATAATTATTCAGCTGAAATTCACTGTCAGTCAATATTCTCAAACATTTGCTTAACTTGTGTTCTCCTGGAAGCATCCATGTCAGCAAGTGTATTTGCTGAAATAGTGTGGAAAAAAATTCAAATGGATTTTTCAATAGACTTGAGGTAATGTGGTGGTTTGGGTTTTTTTGTTGTGGGGTTGTTTTTTTTTTTTTCTTTTTCCTTCAGTATTCATACAGATGTAATCAAAATTGTATTAGGATGCAGAAAAACGCCAGTATCAAAACTGGTCTTTTTTCCTGATGGTTATTTAATAAAAAAAAAAAATTAAAAAAGTATGAAACTGCTGCCGAGTATAATATGAAAATAAAAAGATGATATTTCTATGAAAAAAGTTCACTTCAAAATGCTACTAAGGGACAAAACAAAGAGAAAACATCCTGCAAGCAAATCTGTACTAGACAAAACCGTATAAATACAGCTCTATGAGAGAAAATTTCCCTGGCAACAAGATTACTCTTATCCCCCCTGCTCACCCCCAACCCCTCCCAATCTGGTTGATACAATAGGTGGAGACTAGCTGAGAAGACCTACTTTAAACTGGTTGTATAGAGCTAGAAAATTCACTCACATGGATTATGTCTGGAATGCTTAAAGCAAATGTGCTTTTTTTTCTAAAAGGGAATTATTTCCTACCGTATTTCCTACCATAGAATTGTCTAAACTGTGTGTAAAGCATAATCCTTTAGTAGCACTGAATAATCTATTGTGTTTATATTCTAAAGATAAGGACACTTATTGTTTTGTTTGCATAATATTAGCAACAATATGTAGCACAACTATTTAATTCAAAAGAAAAGGCAATGAAATCAATCAAATTGTCTCTTTTTGTGCTTAGTTCCATTTAAGTGATAATTTGAGTGTTTGTTTTGATTTTCACATATTTATGAGACACCAGATTACATTTGTATAACTGGAAGAAAACTCAGTTAATGAACTAAATCTCTAAAGAAGAATTGGTGGAAAACGTTCCATGACATAACTGAATATGCTGTCTTTCTGCTCCAAGCAAACTCAGCTTCTCTTTGACAAACATAAACTTACCTCTAAATAGTATAATTACTATTTGCTGTTGCTCTTCAAGCCCGAAAATGTATCTTGCTGTGTGTTTATACAGCATAGTTTGTTGTTCTGTTTTGTATAAAACCTGCTTATTTGAAGAGTCCAAACTATTGTGTAGCTAGTAGAAAAGTCTGGACTTCATGTTCAATATGCAGACCTCTGCAATCTTTTGTGTCCCCCATTCAGTTCTTGGAGTGAGGTGAAAATTATTCATTTACCTGATAGTTTAATTCATTCCTTGAACCCTTGGTCTTCTGACACATCGTGTTACTATTCCACTATTTGTACTGCTACATCTGCTACTCAGCTTAACGTGCATATATTACAACTGAGCACCTTTACCATCTTGTTTGTAGCCAATGAGATGTTTTCAGCTGTTCGTGAGATTTTTTAATTTCCTAAGGGGTAGGGTTTTAATGGATCAGTTGCACTTCAGAATGAACTAGGAATCAGTGAAGACTGCAAGAGCATTGATTTCACATTTTCCCCAAGAAGGGTCAGTAGGCAGTTTCTTGAACAAATACCACAGGTATAAGGAATGAAGTAAACTAATTTAGAAAATTATAAAAAGCATGGATAACAGAAAAAAAGATTACAGTAAAATGAAAAAACTTAAATGACATAAAAAAACATGGCTTTCTTAGTAACAGGACTTCCTAATGTTTTTTTATCCCTGTATGTACTTTGAAGTATTTGCAATAATCCGACTACCTTATTTTGCTTTATGCCTGTAGTATGAAATGGAAGTTGCATGAGGGAGATCACTTCTGGAAAAAAAAAGAAAATCCAGTGTATAATATTTTCGATGCCACAACTAAATAATTGAGAGTTATACAACTGGCCTCATAACTAATTATTTCCGCTTTATAGAAACATATCTGAACTTTACGTGGAAGAGAGAAAATAGGATGGAGTGTCACAAGATGATAATTAGAAACAGAAAAAGAAAAAGTAAGTTTCATTTCTCTGCAACTGGAACAATCAAAAGGGAGCAAAGGCCCTTCAGCTGAAGGTTGTTAATTTGTACCTACTACATTTGAAGATTTAATATGGAAGCTGTAAATAAGCAAATTGCCATCTGTCAAAAAAATGTTCACTATTAATTTAAGAGAATGTCCTTTAGGCAAGCTAACATTTTGTTAGCCTGCAGGTTAGTTCTACAATAGAAGAATGCATAAATAAACATTTAATTTATCTCAAAGTTCATTTTCCATGTTTGTACTAATATGAAAATAAACTTTTATAGCCAAATCTATAAAAGCTATATAGCTGTGTTTATGAGAATGAACAACATGGTGAGTGACCTCCCTGTTCGATACATGATTGAACAGATTCTTGTTATTCTGTTTGTCCCCTTTCTTTCTTTAAAGGTGACTTTTACATTGTAAAATTTAGTTAGAACACATATGCCTTGCGAAGGTCAAACTGTAAAGCTTTTTATCATGAATCTGAGGCAGATAAATGCTACCCTGTGATTTATGTTTGTATACTGTACAAGATGTCAACTGAGAGAAGTAACCTTGGTCAGTTCCTCAAACAAAACTGTCTCAGAGATGCCCTTAGTGGCTGAAACCACAGTTTGTCCTCTGTAACTCATAAAAGGTTCTGATAAATATGTTTTACCTAACACTGCCCAGAAAAGAAACACACTGTAAATGCACCTGCTTACATTATGCCCTTTTGAGCATGTTTACAGAGTGCAAAGGAGAGCAGAGAGAAGACACTGTTATTAGCACCTCTGAAGCTCCTCTGTCTGTTTAGGGAAAAGCTGCACTACACAGAGACCTAAGGTAGGTTATAAAAAGCAGGAGTTTGTGCACTATTAATTACCATTATAATGTCACATTTTATCTACCATTCAGACAATTTCAGACAACCTCCAGGAGAAAAAAAAGCCTTCTATTTTCACCAAGTACAGGCTTATAAAAATGGATCTTTATACAATAGTGCAAAAGTTGCATGATTCACATGTTGTTTTTTCCTTATTCACATCATCCCATGACCTGTTTGGGAAAAATAAAAATAAGAATATATATATATATATAAATATATATATATATATATATATATATAAAAGAATGAACTTTGTATGAACAGAAATGTCATAAGCTTATCATGTTGATGATTTATAATTCTAATGAACTAATCACTGCCATACTTTAAAAGATAACTGAAGCTTATACATAAGAAATAGTTATAGTAGCCAAAAAGAACAAATTTCTTTTAGTTCCACAGCAGATCTTTAACTTCATATGCATAATGTGAGTTATTTCAATATGACAACCTTTATGTTCCTGATTTGCATGACAGTGGATATTGCTATGTTGCAAAAAAAGAAAAAAAAAACAAAAAACCCACGTGTAACTTCTCTCTTTTGGTTCCTTGTGCAGATGTTAGTATTCCAGTGCAGGTCAAGGTGTTAGCAATATAATCACTACTGTGCTAATGAGGATGTACCAGATGCTTCAAGACTGCAAACTCATCCAGAACATGTTCGACATCTCCAGAATCCACAGTCGTTGCTCAGCTTCCAGGAAGCCAGTAAAATACTGAGCCTCCAAGACCAGGTTGGATGGGGCTCTGAGCAACTTTATCTAGTTAGTGGTGTCCCTGCTCACTTCAGGGGGGTTGGACTAGGTGACCTCTAGGGTTCCCTTCCAAACCAAAACATTCTATGATTCTTTATGAAAAGCCCAGCTACTTATGAGTGTGGGAAGGGTGTTTGGCTGAGATGCAGATAACCTGAAAATTATAGGTCTGAGAGTGAGTAATTAATTTAAAGTTCACAGCTTAGGTGGAAAGCAAGTAGAAGGGGTGTAGAAAGATAGGCAATGTTTGACAAAGATTGAAGCAATCTCCACTTTGATACCAAACTTCATGAACCATAACTTCACTAGAATTGTATTTTCTGGGAGGACATGCTGATATTGGTCATTGGCATTGCACTGCTTATCTCGAGAAGTAGTAGTACAAAGGGGCAAACTCTGATTTGTAATCTGAGTTTATACTTTCATCCTTTTTGAATTCAGCTATCAGCAAGTAAATAGTTTGCAATTGTGTGGAAGGTATGGTAATTACAATCTCCCCCAAATAAATTTACATTGTATATAAAGATTAGTGCATGAAATAGAAATTCTTGTTCTTCTGTTACAGGATATTTGTAGTACAGTGTCATATTTTTAAAAATATCATGTTTATTTCTCTATTTAATTGCAACAAAATAGAGTTGCCAATGTTTATCTGCCCTTTTTAGTGATTTTCACACCAGTTCTTCTTTGAAGAGCATTTGGAAATATTCTATCACTCTGGACAGTCTTTTAAAAATAAATAAAATGCTGAAGTTTATAAAAAAGACATGTATTCATATTTTCTACAGGGACCTAGAACAACAGGGCAACTGAAACAGCATCATGAAAAAGAGTTTTAGGCAAACTCATTTCTATGACATATCTCTCAATAAAACAAATATCAGTAACATTTTGTTTCTGGTGATTTTACTTGACTATAATGTTTATTTACAGTACAAAAATAACAAAACTTACTGATCTCTACATATAATATTGTGGTAAACAAAAACATGCAGCCAAATAAGTTAAGTCAGGGCTTATCCAGAGGCTATTAAGCATTTATAATAAACTATGTGAAAGATTTACAAAGCCACAGGCTTATCTGGGACTGCTGTGAAATGCAGCTCTCTCCACTGGGTTTAATGCAGAATCATGTGATGTTCTCAAAGGGTTCACTCAAAGCTCGCTTGTAAATCATATCTTAAAAACACATAGTTTTACATTTTGGGGAGAAAGAACATGGAATAATGCTTCACATTAGCTATAACTATGTCTCACAGTTAATATGCTACTAAATTACACAGAATTATTTAACCCTTACTCCATTAGTCATATGATATTCATAAGGCCTAAAGAGCTTTCAGAGCAGCAATTACTGTATAAATACTTGGAAAACAGAAAATCTCTGGATTTATTTCCTGTATTTTGATGAACACTCAAATACTACCTATTTCAATTATTTTTGCTTTTCTATCTCATCTGCAGAACACACATAGTAACCAGTTTTAAATTTTTATGGTGATTATTTTTTTAAAAGAAATCCAGTAATAGAATAGGATTAAAATGCAAACTTTCAAAATCACAGGACATGGACATAAATAATTAGTTACAGGACAGTAATGTAATCAAACCCTATCAACCAATCAACACACATACATTCCAAAAGATTTCTGTCACCACTAGCAGATCATAGATTTTAAAAAAGAATTACTAGTTCTTTAACACGGTCGGGTATGTTGGGAAAAAAAATGTTATATATGAGAGTTTTCTCACTGGTATCTAGGATTAAAGTTTAAATAGAACAGTTTTTTAAATTATTTTTTTTTCTTTTTCCTCTCATTCTAGAAAGATATTTAAATGCCAAGGAAAAAAGAAAGCAGGAGTCCTCTTCACAAATCATCCAGAAAACTGTCTTAAGGGAGAAATTATACAATATTGCTGTTCCTCATGAAAAAGCCATTGAATGTACTAATTCCTATCAGCAAAGGAAAGCTAATATGAGAGGGAAATAAAGTAGAATTTTTGTTGTATGAGAAAGAGATAATTTCCAATACACATAAGGAAACAGACTTTTTGAAGAGAAATGCATAGGCCTCTCACAAAGCCTACATTTGTGTTTGGAGATTTATTTAGACACTTGTGCAGATTCATTGTGGGCATTTATGGAGCTGGACTTTTATCAATATTTTTTTAGTAATGATTTACAACCATTGGCAGGATAGGGCCAGGAAGAATATGCAGAAAATCTACTTCAGAAAGTGACATCATGCAGAACTAAAACACAGGGGAAAGATTTTAAAGAAAAAAATTGTGAATGCTCACAGGAACAGAATGCTGTTCAAATGTGACATTGCAATGGTAAACCTGCCTAAGAAATTCGTCTTTCATGGAAGCCTGAATCAACAAAAACATCATGACTCAGTGATGAGGATCTAGTCAGTGATTCTAGAGGCACAGATCAGACCAGCTCTTTGACTCTAAATTCAGGTAACAACAACAAAAGCAAATGACATCAAAGGCAAGATAAAAACCATCAATTGGTTGTACTGATCAGTAGATTTATAAATTGGTTGTGTTAACTGGCAATTTCCTGTGGATAAATACTAAATTATTCCATGTGTTTCATTGTTACAGCAATAACATTGCTTCAGAAATTCCACAGTGTAATAAAGCAATAACTATTTTATGAAAATTCTGTTTTCTTCTTTGGATAATCATTATTGGATGAATTTTTGTGATGCTGATATAAATTAATAATTCCATATTTGGTATCTAAGAAATGGTATAGAAACTTCTGTTTGTAGAATATCTTTGTCCCTGGCAGGGAAAAAGAAATTAGTTCACTAATGAGATAAAGAGGTTTCTAGAATTTTCAGTCAATGCCTAAAAAGTTCAGAGGTTTTGGTGTGTAATGTTATAAGATATGATTTGATATATTATGTTAATAAAAGTCTGTAAAAAAAATCCTAAACAAACAGCTATGTTATAGTTCAGTAAAGCACAAATATACCAGGTATACAAGACAGACATAGTAGAGATAGGACAGTACTGACGAAGATTAATGTTCACCGTGAGAGAGAATAGAATTCAACTGAAAAGGAAAATTAGAAAAAAAGCCTGGAACATCCAACCGAATAGATTGTAAATGCTGAGGTATTATCATTACACTTAAGCTACAATTACATACAATGGGAGACAATGGTTATCAGCATTGCACTATCTTGAGCAGCTGAATCAGCTATTACCATGAAATATCGAACAATCTAACCTTAAATTGCAAGAAAACTTTCCTAAGCATCAACAATCTCAGAAGAGATTAAAATTCTTTCCAATATGAAGGCAAAACCGTAGGAGTAAGTTAGGATCTGAGAATTCATAAACAAAAGACTGTATTTTTGACAGCTCTATATATGAGATGCATGTAGTTAAAGCATTTTTTGTCATCTGCCTATTAATAATCGAGTAAGCAGAATGTGAAGGGCACTTTTACTACTTAACCAGTAGAGAAGCTGAGACAATAAAAAAGAATAGCTATACACCAACATGCATATACCTAGAAAAATAGTGGTAAGTAGGGCAGGCAGGGGACAATGTAAGTCATACCAATCACAGCGACTTATACCTCTTAAGTTAAAGAAACCACTGAACATAAATGCCCTAGTTGAGGCTCAGCCTGATGGAAGAACAGAAGCAGAAGTTTAACATATTGTAATAAGCACTTCAAGGGTGGTCAGGTGTCCTGGAGGTGACTTTTAGTTGGAGTGTTTTGAAATGGATGCTGAATGTATTCCCATGGGAGTTCCCATGTAGTTGATTAACAGGAGTGGCATTATCAGTGTCCTTGGAGTAAATGGTACATCTTGCCTGCTAAGACAAAGGGGGAATTCTGCAGATATAGTCAGAAGGAAAATTGATGTCATGACAGTACTGTGATGTGTGAAAACAGCAAAGAGCGTAACATAATAAAACTGAAAAAATATGTTTAGTAAAGTGCTTGATGGAATTCAGAAAGAGGAGTATGAACACACCAGTAACTACAACAGCCATTTTTCAAAACTCATTCTTCAAGATTTAGTTTTTGAAATACTTGACAACTTTCTCTTTGAGAGCTACGCACTCCAGCCTCCCTTATGCTTCTGAATCCTGACACAAAAAAAAATCTAAATGCATTTTAAGCATATATTGAAATTTATACTAGAGTTTTGTTTCTTCTTTTTTCTGTAAAGTTGGTGTATAATCTTATTTTCCTTTTCCATATTCACGTTATAAATCACAGTTTTAAAGATTTTACAGAAAGTGGTCACTTAGTACAGCTTTGTTGCTGTTGGTCCAAACATGCAAAAAGAAAAGATCAGCCAACCAAACAAACATCATCAACATGCATTCTTCTCAATTTGCAAAATTATACAGTTTATTTAGGGTTTTTTTTTTTCCCCTTCTTGAGCACCATCTGCAGTATTTCAACCATGTAAAATGCTATTTAGTGCCATAGGGGGACTTATATAATTTGTGTTGAGTTTCCCTGAGTGTAATAAAAATGGTTTGTTATGACATGTTTGATCAAGTTAACTCTTACTATCTCATAAGACTTTCACCAAACACCATTAAAAATTTCTAGTCTTACTGTAGTTTGGGCAAAGTTGAAGGAAAAAAACCCCTATTTAAAAAAAAAAAAACAAACCAAACAACACATTTGGAATAATATGTCTCTCGAAAAAATCTCGAAAAATTATTACTTTAATACCAAGTAAATCAGTCTGCACTGATAGCGTGTCTACCTGTGGGAATTCCTACACAATAAGCTAGGATATGAAATTATTGGACACAAGTTACTCTGCAACAACTGCCCATGCAGAAGTATCCTTACAGCAGAGTTAATCAGATTAACTGTAGTAAAATCAACTGTTTACCTGAATTCTCTGTAATCAACATGCTTACCTGTCTTTCATGATAAGCTTTTTAAAGGACAACCACAATCATTTGGAACATTCCCGGGAGTTTACTGACAGACACTGCTGTGCCACATTCTACTAGCATAATTTTTTGATCTGCCAAAGATATTTCTTTCCATGAATTTCTTCTTATCTCTTCAGAGATGCCAGGTCTCAAGAAAATATTCCTACCTATTTAAACAAGATATTCAGAGGTTCTGACAACACCTTCAGATTATCATAGCAGGCCATGAGGTTACATCTTAAACAGACAGTTTTGTATCATAATACGGTGGAAAAAGAAGTAAATGTACATCATCTTGAAATGGAAGGGATTAAACTCCTCTGGATTAAACATAGAACAGGGATAACAATTAGTTACAAAAAATGTCTTGTGGCAAAACTGAGTTATTAGTATGATGCATCTCTCAAAGGCAAGCAAGGGTGAGGCTGTACCAAAATGCCTTTTAATGGTTATGCTGAAGTTCTGCATCATGCTCATAACTATTATGCCTAATTAGAAAAAGGTTTTCATGCTTTTTAAATGGTAGTACTTGTTATACACATCAGGTAGAACTATTTGTTGGCAGTGGTAATAGTTCTGTTACTATGTTTGGTAATCACAGAATCGCAAGGGTTGGAAGGGACCTCGGGAGATCATCTAGTCCAACCCCCCTGCTAAAGCAGGTTCTCCTAGAGCATGTTACACAGGACTTCATCCAGACGGGCTTTGAATATCACCAGAGAAGGTATTGATATTTTGGTATGAAACATGGTTAGAACAGAACCCACAGAGAATTCATTCAATATGAAAACTTCTTATTTCTTAGTTGTCTGGGGTTTTCTTCAGGATTTTGTTGAAGTATATCCTTCAGCTGAACCTAGTTAGAACTAAAACCATTCTCTTGCCTTAACAAAATATTACATTTTCAAGAACAGAATTTTCTTAACCCAACCCTTAAAAAATAAGCTTTTAATTGAGGGCTAGAGATAATGTAAGCTGCTGTTTTCATTTATATTGTTTGATGATATCCATAGTGTATTAGGTGTTTCCCAAAAACCACAGAAGATATTAAGGATTTTCTTTTATGAAACTCACTGAATTTGATAAGAAATAATCTAAATGCTGATCAATAACTCTGGTTCCCCAGGTTAAGAAAAACTCATATACAACATAGTTTTAGGAATTTGTCATGGAAAAGAGAGTCTTCAAAGTATTATTTCAAGTTCATAGAAAATGAGCAACTGGTATTGAACACTTAGGGCTAGCTCTTGTAAATGGGATCTTCAGTTTCAAGTCAAGCAGGAACTTTTATCCTCATCTCTTTCAATTCAGTAAACATCCTATACTGAGATATATGTGCATGCCCCTCTTTCTCCATCAGATAACCTGTTCTGAAAAGGAAGTTCTTTCCCAGCATATACTCTTAAAAATTGTATGTTCCCACAGAAGGCTTCAGAGTCCACAGCTGCTAAATTCACTCTGCAATCCATCAATACCTTAGGTAATAATAATATAGAGGTTACCTCTTCTGAAAGTACTAGGTGTAAAATTCTACATCAAGCTAAGTACTGACCAAATGAACTTGCATGTTCTTTTTGAGAATTAGGTAAATGCTTTCCAGTTTATGTCTGTCCTGGTTTCGACTGGGATAGAGTTAATTTTCTTCGTAGTGGCTTGCATAGTGCTGTGGTTTGGATTTAGTATGAGAAGAATGCTGATAACATGCTGGTGGTTTAGTTGTTGCTAAGTAGTGGTTAGACTAGACACAGACTTTTCAGCTTCCCCTGCTCTGCCAGGTGCACAGGAAGCTGGGAGGGAACACAGCCAGGACAGCTGACCCAAACTGGCCAAAGGGCTACTCTATACCATATGACATTATGCTGAGTACATAAACTAGGGGAAGGAGGAGTAAGGGGGGGACATATTCGGAGTGATGCTGTTTGTCTTCCCAAGTCACCGTTTTTCATGATGGAGTCCTGCTTTCCTGGACATGACTGAACACCTGCCTGCCCATGGGAAGTAGTGAATGAATTCCTTGCTTTGCTTTGCTTATGAACGCGGCTTTTGCTTTCCTTACTAAACTGCCTGTATCTCAACCCACAAGCTTTCTCACTTTTATTCTTTCGATTCTCTCCTGCATCGTATTGCGGGGGGAGTGAGGGAGCGGCTGTGTGATGCTTAATTGCCAGCCAGGGTTAAAGCATGACAATCTCAGATATTTTCTTCCTCTGCCTGTGGCTATGAATGCACCCTGCAGCTATGAATGCACAGAGGATTTCCAAACTGCTGTCTCACAGGATACAAGTGTTCTGATAAAAATAGCATAGTGAAATTAATATTACAGAGAGAAACAGATGATGAACTGCATTTATAAAACAAAAAATTCTTTCTGCTTACCTCTGAAAATTCAGTAAGCCAGCATTTAAAGTTTTACTTAATTTGTTTATTTATTCAAAAACAAAACTTCCTAAAAAGATTTATTCCAAGAGAAATATTTCTGCTACTAAAGGACATCAAAGAATACACATGGTTGAATGCAGTGCAATTATATTCATGCTGTGCAGGGTACTAACACAAATTTTAATACATGAAAAATGTAATCCAGTTGTAACTTTAATCAAGAATTTGTGACTTAAATCTAGCCCCAAACTGATATGAACTGGCTCAACACTATATAACTTTTTCAGACATCTTTAACTAAAGTAACTGATCAACTATAAGCAAGATGAGAGGATCACAACCATTAAAAGGGATTGAAAAAGGACACAGGGAGCTATATGTGTCATTCTGAGCACATAAAAAAGTGTTTGGAGAGAATAAAAATGTTTTAGAGGCTTCTGCTCTAAATAAATACTTTGGTATTTACTCTGTATGTGTTTTATAAATGGTGAAACTGAAAATATTAATAAAATCTATCAAATTAGTATCAATCAAATTGAAAAACAAATGCTGTATGGGCATTTTGAAATGCATAGATATTACTAATATTTTTTTTCTTTACCTTTGAGCAGCAGAAATCAGTCAGGTTTGAAGTGCTAAGACAAAAATATTAGAAGCACAATTCTCTAATATTACCCGTAGTGGATTGTTTCAGAAGACATGTTTCTAGTACAATAACACTAGCCACAATTGTTCTAATTATTGTTTTAAATGCACCAGATCTTCTATCTGATCTGAGTAATAGAGGATGAATTTTCATTGATACCACTTTTGCTTCCAGCTGCAAGCTAAATAATACAATATCTCTTGCTGCTTTTCACTTAAACCTATTCTGCAAAGGAATGAAGAATGCTCCTGTGACAATGTGTTGCAGTTAGAGCTCATCTGTGTCTGTTTTGTTGTAATCCTTAACATAGGCTGTAACATTACTCAAGAAAAATGAGCTTTTGCCCAAAAGGGATAGACAAGAAGAAAAAAAAAAAAAGGTCTTAATTATAAAATTGCAGATAAAAAATACAGACAGACGTCTAAAAAGTCTGCAACTGAAAGGATCAAAAGAGACAGAATGTTCAGGAGCCCTGTTATATACCGACCTGCAGTATTTCATCAAAATGGTTATTATCATGATCCCTAATGTCTACCTTAAAGGAAAGTGTGAGAGGCATGTCTTCTCAATTCCTACTCCTTTCCAGTTGAGCAGAACTTTTAATTGTTATATCAGTTGGTTTTCATTTTTTTCCCACAGAGGTTCTATTTTAAAGAAATGCTTTTGTTCATACATCTACTATTAGAGTCCTAGAGTCAATGCCATCCATTCCATTCCTTCTTACTCAAGGAATGTTAATTCTCTTATTTTGGAGACACATAATTTCCCCAAATTATTTTTTCCAATTATTATGTTCTTCATTTTTCATGTATTTACTAAAGTCAGGTCAAGATTACCCATATTCACAGAAGTGTGATAGAATACTATTTATGACAAAACCACAAACTTTGGAGATCCATTCTACTAGAGAGAATCACCAGCACAACTTTTTTCCTTTCCACTTTTCACATTCACCTGTGTGTCTCATGACAAATGTGAGTCACATCTGGATCGCTGTAGATTTTTGTGAGGAATCTTGAGTTACAGAGGAGGCAAGCTGAGTAAGGTATATGATTCAAGTGTCCATTCAGGCCTGGATATGACAGTAATTTTACATGGAACTAACTAGCTAAACCAACTTATACACTCTTTGGGGTAAGAAGTGATATAATTATTTCTAGCAGCTATTAAGCTTTGATTAAACTGAATTTTTTTAATGAGTTTACCTTTTCCTCTCACTTATTTTTAGTATTAGTGCCCATTAAAAACACCTTCAAATACAATTACTGCCACTTCTTCCATTTTAGAAAGAACATCATTTTACATTCATTAACTCTGACATTTACTATCTGAATAAATCAAGTACAGCCAGGACAATAAAAAGGCCAGTAACATAGCTGTGGCACCACAGAACTCGTCATGGGCTTCAAAACCTTAGAAGGTGAGAAAATATTCAGTGGAGAGTCAACGCCAATCTCTTTGCTGCATCAGCTCTGCTGTCAGAAGTGTTCAAGACCAATTTTAAAGTGGCTGTTGTGATAGCAGTAATGTTTTGTAATGTTCAAAGGACAAAATTGGTGACCTGCAGACCAGCTGTCTAAATTACTTCATCAGTGTCCTGGTTTCAGCTGTGATAGAGTTAATTTTCTTCCTAGTAGCTGGTATAGTGCTGTGTTTTTGATTTAGGATGACAATAATGTAAATAAGGCTGATGTTTTCATTATTGCTGAGCAGTGCTTACACTAAGTCAAGGGCTTTTCAGCTTCTCATACTGCCCTGCCAGTGAGAAGACTGGAGGTGCACAAGAAGCTGGGAGGGTTCACAGCCAGGAGAGCTGACCCAAACTAACCAAAGGGGTATTCCATAGTATATAACATCATGCTGAACAAAAAAAACTAGGGGAGTTGTCTTGGCAGGTGCCACTGCTCAGGAACTGGCTGGTCATCAGTCAGTGGGTGGTGAGCAATTGCACTGTGAATCACTTGTTTTCTACATTCTTTTATCATTATTGTTATCTTCCCTTCCTTTTCTGTCCTATTAAATTGCCTTTATCTCAACCCACAAGTTTTAAGATTTTTCCAATTCTCTCCCCCATCCCACTGTGGGGAGAGTGAGCAAATGGCTCTGTGGTGTTTAGCTGTCTACTGGGTTAAACCACAACAATCAGTTTGTTGCAGGACCACAGCTTTTGTGTTTAAATCTGGGGGGTGGGGAGAAAGATATACTCTTAAACATTTGTCGGTGGTTTAATCAGGGTATCTGAGAACCCTCCCATCATGTGGTACATAAGGCCCTAACCCTGAAAGTGCTTGGAATACAGTCTTTCCACTAAAACAATGAACTACTGTCCAGACAATTAAGGTGGTACTACATTAATAAGAAAATAACCGTGGCAGTCCTGTTATTATTAGTTGATTCTAGCTAAATGCAGATCACCTGATACAAGTATTTATATGGTTATTGAGCACTATTGTACTTTCTGTTGTAAGTGTTCTAGCTCCAGAAAATTGCATAAACATTGTATTGCATGAGAAATTGTAGCAAATGAAACACAGTGTGTTTGAGTTACAAAGTTAACTATGCAGAGGTTAGCAAATACTTAAAATTGTTCTCCTCATCATAGAGATTGCAGAGAGCTCTCAAAAATATAAATGGCATTTACTGACAAATAAGGCCAAGCTGATGGTAGTTTGGTAGCAGACTGAAGTAGGAAAAGCTGAATGAAAAAATCATGTAAAATTTGAGGCCGCAGAACATATCTTCAGGCAAATTAAAATCAAAAGGAAATGTAAATTCAGCATCTCTCACATGCTCTTAGATGCTACACACAACACAGTGTTGAATTCTACATTATCTCTTTGCATGAATTGATCCAGTTCATAAAAAATAAACTCTTACTACTGTTGGGACAAAATATTTTTAATTGCCTTGTGGTATGGATTACACAGGTAACCACCTTATGCTCTTTCAGTACTATACTATCAACAGTCACTGAAATTACTGAGAAATAAAGGAACTCATAGGGAGAGAGTGATCATAAGAAATTAAGGTTTCGTGCTGACATGACACATAAATATCTTCCAATTCTGGGAGAAATCAACTTATTGTCATAGTAAGAACAAAACCAACCAAACAAACAAGCCATAAATGAGACATCAAGAGCAGACAAAGAAAGAAAAAGGAAGGAAAAAAGGGAAAAAAACATGTTAAGGAAAAAACAAAATTTCTTTTAATATTTCTTTACTAAAGGTGGGGTATTTTTGTAACACAAGCTATCTTCTACCGATAAAAATTCCATTCTTCTTATTTAAGAGAAAAAGATTATCTTTTTGCTAGAAGCATAGTGGTTTTTTGTGGTATTTATTTTGCAAGGTAAGATCATATGAATAGCAAAATCCAGGAATTTGTAAGCTGTCATTAGATACAGCAATCATAGTCATGTTTTCTAGTCAGGTGTAATTACTAGCTTGTCTCAGCTGAAAAGATAGAGATGGACTGAGAAGTAGTGACCAATGTTGGTGAGATATCCTCTCAGGGTCTGCCTCCCTGGACTGCCTTACCTAGAACTTCGTACAGCCTTGCTCCAGGCAGGTTTTAAGATGTCAAGCAAAAAAAAATCAAGCCCAAAACAAGTGTCCAGAGTCCATTTATATGGACACACAAATGTGGGCCAGAGCCAGAGGCTCAAGTGCTGGACTTTGTACTATGTTGAAGTGTTAAACCCTTAGAAGCTTAAGTCTTTTGCCTTAAGTTTGCTTCACTGCTCACAAGGCTATGGGATCAAGTCAAAAGGACAAGGAATGAAGATGAAGTATAAAAGTTACCAACTTGATTACTCAGTTGGAAGGGCTTGTGGCCACTATTGCTTTCTCCCCTTCCAGATACCAAACAATCTGAATATTTCTGGCTGGATATATGGTAAAGGGCATACTTAGTTTCATAAGATATTTTTTTTTTTATCCTATGCCTCAGTATCCCTGGTGACATCAAAGGTTGTTTCTTACATTTGCAATTGGATGTAATGTCTTTTGTTGCTGGTATCCTTTCATGTGACATCAAAGTAAATGAAATCTGCTCCTCTTTGTGAAAGTGTGCTAAGAAGTTCCATTACAGATAATAAATAAATGTACAGAGAATATTTGGCACTGAATACATTTCAGCTTAATCTCTGTGTTGCTTGTAATATAGTTTTCTGTTAATGGACTATTTGAAAAAGCAAGCATTAAGAACACTGTATAGGGAAATTCAAGACTTAGAAAGTGATGATACTTCTACTTCGTGAAGAAAAACACAAGCAGAAATTCAGACATTAGATGTTATCACCTTAAATCCTGCACTTGTTTTCTGCTGTGGAGTCCGATGGACACAAAGGCAGAGCTAAAGAGTTCTGAGTAAGCTCCCCAACCCATTATTCTATTAGTATAAAACATAACTCCTCAGAGAAGTCAGTACTAATGCTAACCTGGAGACCGCTACCTCAGTTCAAAACCACATTGCAATAAATGTGATACAGAAAAAAAATGCATTGCAATAGAAGGAAGAACTTCATATATGTATTTCTCAATGCTCTCTTCTTAATTTTTTTCCTGTCATTCTTACTTTCTCACATAGTTTAGATGAGGGATAGAGATGTTATCTGCAATATCTGTGGCCAAGAAAACCAACGAGGTTTGCTAAAACCTTAAGCAGCAGTGCAAACACTTCACAGTTTTTATCACTTATAGCTTAATATTACTAAATTTCCTTCTAGCACCTTGCTTTTTAATTCTCTAACTACTATGAACATCTCTCCCTTTTTTAAAAATTACAGGTATTTTGCCATAGAAGTCAGGGCCTTGAAAACATCTACTGAATTTTCGTTTTTTCATAAAAACAGAGCAAGGCTAATAATTGTGAATAATTTCAGATAAAACAGACCAATGTTTTTTGGAGGTTATAGAAGTCCTATACCCAAAGCTTCAAAACATAATCAGTCTTGGAAACTTACATTTGAGTAGTGAATTTGAATCATAGAATCATTTATGTTGGAAAAGGTGCTTAAGATCATCGAGTCCAACCATTAACCTAACACAGCTAACTCTATCACTAAACCGTGTCCCTAAACACCACATCTACATGTCTTTCAAATACCTCCAGGGATGGGGACTCCACCACTTCCCTAGGCAGCCTGTTCCAGTGCTTAACAACCCTGCTGGTGAACAATTTTTTCCTAATATCCAATCTAAATCTCCCCTGATGCAACTTGATGTCATTTCCTCTTGTCCTATTGCTTGCTACTTGGAAAAAGACACTGACACCCCACCTCGCTACAACCTTCTTTCAGGTAGCTATAGAGAGTGATAAGGTCTCCCCTCAGCCTTCTTTTCTCTAACAGGACACTACAATTCTATTTTAAGCTTTCAACACATATCAATGTAAATATGGTCATATAATAAAGCACTCCTGATGTGAAAATATTTGTTAAACTGCTCACACATCTTCAGCAGAGGGATAAATATGAGATCACTGCATTTCATATAACTTACTACAGTGGACATTGTATCTTCTAAACATAGATACTAGTTTTTTGGGAAAAAACCTTCCTTAAATCTCTTCGTAGATGTCATATTTATAGTCATGCCTAATATTTGTTACATAAGTGTTATGTATTTACAGATGTAACATGAAAACAAAAAAAACCAAACATAAGATAAGGCTGTTACAGAAAACAATCAAATACAAGACTCTCATGTTTTACAATTTCCAGATTTCTAAAAAAAACCCCTGAGACACAAAAGTAAATTTAGTTGTTTCCAGGAATATTTCCTGGAAGGTTAATTAAAAAAAAAAAAAAAAAAAAAAAGTAGAAGAAATTAAAAATTAGCATTGAGTTGTGTTAAGTAGGAAATAAACTGAAGCTTCAAGCATGGATTTGCTAGTTAGCTGAAAGAACAGTTTCCTTCTCCTTCCTTTCACCATGAACTGCAGTGTAAACCCCAGCATCACACAAGACAACTGTGAAGACACAGTGCAAACCCTATTCACCTTGACAAAGAACAAATAACTTCAAACACAAGTACTGATGGAAACATTTTATAATATTTAGCTAACTGCAGATTATATTTCAGTGCATGATTCAGGAAATTAAAAGGTTCAATAGAGAGGGTGAAGGCTGATGCTATTTAATAATGTTTTGCTTGTTGTTTTGATCTTTTTCTCAGAACATAGCTCAGCTGACTTTATGTTTTAAATGTGTAACACTTGCAAATGTGAAAAATTCTCTGTAATCTGTAAAATAAACAGATATAAAAATAATGCATATTCAGAAGTGACTATTTTGTCTCCAAAAAAATCATTAGCAGGTAGAACAAACTACATTATCAGAACTGACTTTAAAGCAGAAACTTGTATTCCCTGATAGTATCAAAAAATGTCCCCAGTGGGAAAGGGTGCACCAACTAGAAGGGATAAAATTCTCCACAGAGAAGCAGTCAAACAACCATGAAACCAAGTGAATGGAGGATGCTATCTGCAATATGTAAAACCCATATTGTTCTGAAAGTTGTGGAAAACCTCTGATCACCACTAACATATGGCAAGTTCCTGCAAGCACTGAGTTTCAGTGATTTTCTTCAATGTTTTTCCAAGTATGGAAACAGTATAAAACATTCATGAATTTTCATACATATTTATAAATAGGTTATCTACTTTTCACAGTAATAAGTTAAACTACAAAGGTAAAAGTAAACTTCACACAGTACTTTCCTCTCTTCTGCAGTCTTTTCCAAATGAAAAGATGACAGAAAACTCTACTATCAAGCTCACTGGTGTGCATCAATATGTAAAAAGCATGTTATTGCTTAAATATACTAAGCTTTTTCATTCATTGTACGTTGCACATTTTGGTGTACCCTCCTGACTTTACACATGCCCACGATGCCAAAACCATGCAAGAAAAAAAAAAAAAAAAAGAAATAAAGATCAGGGAGAGAAAGACCAGGTATATTGCAGAGAGAAACAGTGCCATAGCTGGTTATGTTATAATATAATGTAAACACAAAAATAGTATTAACAAATGTTTTTAGGTATCTGCCCACTTCAAATCTGTAAAAACAAATTCCATATTATTTACATGAGTTTTCTGGGTCCTTTCTCATGACTGACATTATTTCATACACATAAGAACAATGGTTATTACTGCACTCCATTTCTGTGGTTGGGTAACATTTTAAGCAGATGCTACTTAATGCTGAAACAGCTATTAAAGGAAGCCATGCATGTAAGTGTTTCTGTGGATCGATTAGTGAAAACTGCTCACTCTACTGATGACTCTGTGACCTTTACTGTAAACTTTTTTCTTTTTTGTCTGTGAAACTAGTGTTTGGACTACTTTCCTGACTGTTCTGAGAGATCCTAGAATTCACCAATTGGCTGAATTGGATCTCTGGTACCTCACCTTTGCTGCTGCTGTTTTACTAGTGCCTACACATAGTAGTGCATCTAGAAAAAAACAAACAAGCAAAAAACCCCCAAAATACCAACCGACAGTACATTTCCATATCAATCTACTGCAATTTATATACAGAAAGGAGATAAAAATTCTCTGTACAAATAATTTTTGGCTGAACAGATTATACAGTCACTAATTATCATGTCTGAATTCTTACAGGTTTTCAAAATGCTCCATAATATCTGACAGCTGTTTATTTAAAGTGATGTAATTTCAGTGGAGAGCTGTTCAATTCTAGAAGTGGCAGAACACCATTTTATCAATAGCAGAAGAACAGTATTACAGATTGTTTTCTTATGTAAATTGAGTAAATATAACAATAAATGTGATAAAAAGCTTTTAAGGGTTCCAGTACACACACACAGAATCATAGAATCACTTGGGTTGGAAAAGACCTTCAAGATCATCAAGTCCAACCATTAACCTAACACTACCAAGACCACCACTAAACCATGTCCCAGAGCACCACAACTGCACATCTTTTAAATACCTCCAGGGATAGTGACTCCACCACTTCCCTGTGCAGCCTGTTCTGATCCTTGACCACCCTTTCAGTGAACAAATTTTTCCTAATATCCAATCTAAATCTCCCCTGATGCAACTTGAGGTAATTTCCTCTTGTCCTGTTGCTTGCTACTTGGAGGAAGAAACCAACAGCCACCTCTCTACAACGTCATCAAGGGAATGATCACTTTCTTGGCCACACTATTTCTGATACAAGCCAGGATGCTGTGTGTAAAACACCAGAAAGTTTAAATATATGTGTGTCACAGTACTGCTCAGCTGGGATTACTATCCTTCATTTTGAGATTAGATTTAATTATAGGTAAGACTTAAATATATTTTTTCCTTTTCTGCACAATTATTTTGATTCTAATGCTAGTAATACTATTTATTGTCTTGATACTAAGAATTTCCATTCACAGAGTTGTCATTTGATCTAGCAAGAAAAAACTGCATTTGGCTTTGCCAAGTTTTACTTCTTTAAACCTTAGCATCTGCCTTCTGAAACACTTCAGTAACATAAACATCTGCAATAAGTCCCTTAATAATCTAAAGATCAAGCAGAATCCACAAGTTCCTTTCTTTCAAGCCTCTACATACTCACTATTTTTTTTAATCTTTTGATTTGACCAGTCTGGTTTAGTATAATTTCACTGGCATTGCTGCGGAAGTCTTTTGTGACTATCTGTCATTTGGAACTGCTTTCCTGCAAAAATGCCATATTGACTCTTTTGAAATCTCATCAGAAAATGTGGTTTCTGCCTCAGATAGATCTCTGAATCCCTTCAGTTAACATTCAGCACTCATAGAATTTTTAATGATGTAGTTTTTAAGTAAAAGCTTGCATAAAGTAGAATTGAACCTGCTATGTTTCTGCATCCGATATTGCATTTTTTACTCATTTCCAATCCATGACATTGTGGAAAAATGATTTAATATCAGAGCAATAACTCTAATATAGCTCATGATATTTGAAAAGTCATGGCAGTCAGGTGAAGTCCCTGGTGACTGGAAGAAGGGAAACATTGTGCCCATTTTCAAAAAGGGTAGAAAGGAAGACCCTGGGAACGACCGCCCTGTCAGCCTCACCTCTGTGCCTGGGAAGATCATGGAACAGATCCTCCTAGAAGCTATGCTAAAGCACATGCAGGCCAGGGAGATAATTCGAGATAGCCAGCATGGCTTCACCAAGGGCAAGTCCTGCTTGACAAACCTAGTGACTTTCTATGACGGTGTGACGACAATGGTGGATAAAGGAAAACCAATGGATGTCATCTATCTGGACTTCTGCAAGGCCTTTGACACGGTCCCCCACAACATCCTTCTCTCTAAATTGGAGAGCTATGGATATGATGGGTGGACTGTTTGGTGGATAAGGAACTGGATGGATGGTCACATCCAGAGGGTAGTGGTCAATAGCTTGATGTCCGGATGGAGACCAGTGACGACTGGTGTCCCTCAGGGGTCCGTACTGGGACCGGTGCTGTTTAATATATTCATCAATGACTTAGACAGTGAGATTGAGTGCACCCTCAGCAAGTTTGCAGATGACACCAAACTGAGTGGTGCGGTTGACACACCAGAAGGACGGGATGCCATCCAGAGGGACCTGGACAGGCTGGAGAGGTGGGCCTGTGTGAACCCCAAGTGCAAGGTCCTGCACCTGGGTCGGGGTAACCCCCAGTATCAATACACGCTGGGGGGAGAAAGGATTGAGAGCAGCCCTGCCGAGAGGGACTTGGGGGTGCTGGTGGATGAAAAGCTGGATATGAGCCGGCAATGTGCCCTGGCAGCCCAGAAGGCCAACTGTACTCTGGGCTGCATGAGGAGGAGCGTGGCCAGCAGGTCGAGGGAGGTGATTCTGCCCCTCTACTCAGCTCTGGTGAGACCTCACCTGGAGTACTGCGTCCAGCTCTGGAGCCCTCAGCACAAGAAGGACATGGAACTGTTGGAGCGGGTCCAGAAGAGGGCTACAAAAATGATCCGAGGGCTGGAGCACCTCTCCTATGAGGACAGGCTGAGACAGTTGGGCTTGTTCAGTCTGGAGAAAAGAAGGCTGCGGGGAGACCTGACTACGGCCTTTCAATACCTAAAGGGGGCCATAGGAAAGATGGGGAAAATCTTTTTAGTAGGGCCAGCTGTGTTAGGACAAGGGGTAATGGTTTTAAACTAAAACTATATCCAGGTTTAGACTGGATATAAGGAAGAAATTCTTTACAATGAGGGTGATAAAACACTGGAACGGGTTGCCCAGAGAGGTAGTGGAGGCCCCATCCCTGGAAACATTCAAGGCCAGGTTGGATGGGGCTCTGAGCAGCCTGATCTAGTTGGCAGTGTCCCTGCTGACTGCAGGGGGGTTGGACTAGATGACCTCTAGGGGTCCCTTCCAACCCAAAACATTCTATGATTCTATGATTCTATAATAGACAAAGGAGGAGGAAGACTGAAAGTCTGAATGAAAGCACGGTGACTATGTTACTATATTCAAATTTTACCTCTACTTTATAGTAGAAACAAAATCCAATTGGTCATATTTGGAAGTTGTTTTCCATCACCTATGCAGAGGTAATATTCTTGCTATGATTTAAAATTCTTTTGGTAGCTATATAAATCATTTTATAGAATGACTTAATACAAGCTAGTGTCAGAACAGTCTAAATTGTCAAGATATAAGAACACTTATGAATGCATTATTACGAATTTCATAGTATTGACAGTCTCTCAAAACTACAGTATACATGGAAAATGCTCTTGCATGTACTATTGGATTCTCAGAAAAAAATAACTATATAAAAAGATTAATATTTTTTCTACTTTTTAGTGAATAGATACTTTTGCCACTTCCTGATATTTGATGAAATCTAGGAGATGAAAATTCTAAATAGTTAAAATTTTTCACAATCTTTTTCTTTTCTTCCAGTGCTGTGTAGTAGCTTTATGTAGTAACTTCTGCAGAGGCCTGTGACACCTATGAAATATAAAAGTAATAATCAGGATAAAATAAGTTAATTTGCCCTGAAGTGGAGTGTAAGTTTCCTAGGATGGCACAAGTGAAACCAGTGAATATTTAATAATACCATTATGACACAGGCAGACACAATTTTACATAAGTATGTGATCACCAAAGGAGCAAATGGTATTAAATGGATTTCAAGGGTAATAAATTTTATATTGTAGGACTCTGTCCCTGACATGAGATGTTATTGGTGACTGAAGAACCTCAAAATTTCTCTCACTGTACTTTGATGAGATTTTTGTACTGCATCTGATTTAAGACCTTGAGAAGCAAGAACCTACATGGTTAATGGAGGGGGAGGGGGAAGGGGCAGGAGTGAAAAGAATGGAAATTTTCCACTCTGTAAGTCTAGTGTACTTTACATATCTTGCAGTTTTTTACTGAATTGCTCAGGGGTTTTATCCTCCACCCTCCTTGCATCACTATCATCAGTAAATGAAAACTAAAAAATAAGTGGAATTATTTCAGCTTTCAACTTCCTTTCATATTATTGCAAGCTGCACCTTTAAATACGGGTGGATTCCGCACACTTGCTTCTTTACTAACATGGAAAAAATGAACAAAATATTATAGTATTCCAAACTGGCTGATGGATGTGGTAGTTTTCTCTGTAATGGAATGCTTATTTGTCATCTGGCTGTGTGGCAAGTGAGTATAAGTAGTATCTTGCTCCTAAAATGACTGATGGGAACCTAAAAGGTCTGCTTGTCACACTTTGTCTGCTACAAACAAGATAGATAAGAGGCTTGTGGCTCAGTCTTTTGCATACAAAGACAGATGCATGTTTCCATCAGAATATGTGTGCTTTAGAAGAAAAAAAAAAAAAAAGGAATCTACAGCACCTAGTTTTCTTTTCAAGGAACATGGAAGAATTACATTAAAGTGTCTAGATATGTTACTAGCAAAAGCAAAAGCTACTTCATTTTCCTCTTGTTTCTGTGTGTTGAGGACAGTGAGAAAAACTAAAACAGAATAAGATTTTACTATATTAAGCTATGTCTTGAAATTATTCCACAGATGTTATATCTTGCAAATAAGGTAACATTTCCACATTTTGAAGTTGTCACTTTTGTTGTGCTTTTTTTTTTAACTTAATTGCAAAGTAACACAAAGCTTGCCACATAGTGCTGAGCATGAAATAGAAACATCAACCATGTATTTACAGAAAAAAAACCCAAACAAACAAACAAACAAACAAAAAGACAATAAAATACAGTAATAAAAGCTAGATTAAAAAAAATGTAGTTGCATGATCTCTGTTTTGAACATTTGTTTTAATTTCACTGTCTTCAAGATCAGAAAAACTGGTCATTTTTTCTGCATGATATAGAATTTTAAAACTGCATATTAGATTTGAAATCATTTAGCATAGAGAAAATATATATACACATCTTCAATGTTATGTTTTCAAAAAATTAAATTTAAAGCATAGATTTACTTTTCTTCTTAAATCAAGGGGGTACATTAAAGTTCAACAGCTATAAGCTTTCTCTGGGCATAAATGATGATATCCTGATCTTTGAATACCACTCATCTCTACACGTTTTCCCTTATGCAGGAAAACAAAACTAACAATTTCATCCCTCTGTAGATCGTTATTAGTTGAATTTTTCTTTTACTTATTAAAAGTGATAAATTTTATGTTAAATAATATCAGTGTATATGGGTCTGCAATCTTAACACTAAGGAATTACTTTTCTTTTTATATTACACACTTTTCCAGTGTCTTCCAAAAGACAGAAACATATTTTGGTTTCTAATAATTCAAATAGTAAGTCAAACCAACTATTTACAACTGAGTTTTGCTATACATATATATAGAATCAAAACTGATATCTCCTCATTTGTGATATTTCACTACCTCTGAATTTCCTCTGAGGATAAAGGCAAAGCTAATTATTTTCTGCTTTCCACACTGCTTTCCATACATCTGATTCAAAATAGCCAGTGAGTAGAAATCATAAGAACAAGGATGTGAATAAACTTTCATTAATAGCAGGACATCACTCAGACCCTCCAAAAAGTCACACATTAAGAGGATGCCGTGAAGTTAGAGCATAATTTTTCTAAGAAAAATGTTGTGGATATAAGATAATAATATGTTCCTTTTAATCAGTAAAATTTTGAACAATAAAAATTAAAAAATAATTATTTTAAGCAATAAAAGCTTTCAGCTAAGACTTAATATTTTTATGAACTTTTTCAGAATACCTACAGTAATATAGATATTTGTTCCACATATTTAATCAATAGGATGTCCAGATTAGCTTTGTGTTTTGGTTTAGGTTCGGGGATGTTTTTAACATACAGATCTGTAAAAAGTTTGTTTATGGGACAGGATCAGCTCGTGTCTTCTTCAGCGAACACTTTATACAATCAGTTCAGCTGAATCAGCATTCAGTGGGTGTAAATAACACCACCAATAATTTTACAGTCAAGGCAAACATTATGACAAGTTATGGCAAGAAAAATCTGCTTACAGAAGCATGCATGTTTACGATCATATCACAAGAAACAACCTTCATTCAATTTAATGTAAACTTAAACTCTGCCCTTTCCATAACTCTTAAAATGTCATCACAAGAATGTCCACAATCTGTGTTTGATTTATTACAACGATATCTGTCATGGAGCTTGCTTGTAACATGTCCCCCCACCTGGCAGAAAGAGTTCAATAACAGCACACAATTATCAATACTTCCATTCTTTATTTTTCTTCCTATTCTTCACCTGTCAGGGAACACGAGAGATTTCTTTGGTTGCATAAATTATTCATAAATGCTTCTACATGTAATCATATTTTGTGAGGAGCTCCATCTAAAATAGACTACTACTTCTACTTTCTCTCTGACTCATAGTAGTGGTCTGCGCAGTGTGGGAAATAGGAGGGGAAAAGTACGTAGACAGGCTATGACCAGAAAGAAAATGACCATTTCATCCGTATGTACAAAGAAATTGGTTTGGAAAAAGCACAGACTACATCTCTAGAATGTATTATCTTTTGTACCCCTATTCTGGGGTGGACATCTTCACTCAAGGCCACTCAAGGACAGCTGACAATGGGTCAACAGGACAGTGTAGTTTAAGCCCTAAGAATGATATCACATGTGCATGTATATGACAGACAGTGTTATCAGGGCAAAAGACAATGTGAGTGCCAGGATCTAAGCAGATCCACAGGCTTCACTGTCCCTTTTTGCTACTGTCCTGTTCCTGTATTTCTGGATCTAAAACCAAAACAGAAACTCTTCAATTTGCAATTGCAAAAGTTTAAACAATATATATTTACTTCCATAATTTTGATTTCTGAAAACATTCATTAGTAAAAGAATAAAAACTCAAAATAATTTCTTATTTGCAAAATTAATTTCTGATCCTTCATACTACAACAGGAATGGAATTCATTAAAAGTAAAAAGCCCCTTAAAAGAGACATAATTAGTCAATAGTTGAAAATATACTTAATAAAAATTATTACATCTTTCATGGTGTGATTTATTTTTAGTTTCTAAATTTAATCCCCACTAGCATTTGTTCTTTATCTAGCTAGTATTTCATCTCCAAAGCTTAATGGTGAGGCTGTATTCAAAAACAATCACAGAATCGGATAGTTAAAACCAGAGTTAATATTACCCCTTGATTCTCACTGAGACAAAAATAAAAATGTCCACCCAATGGTGTGTATCAGACTTCATAGGACTGCCTGATGCCTTGTGATATTTTATATAATCAGTGAAGAAAAACATTACCCAAAACTAGCAATGGTATTTGGACATGTTTGTTCCTCTTCTTCCTCTTACAGAAAGTGAAAGAGGAACCGCATTCAGCATGAAGCTGCACTGTACACTGTCATTCCTTATATTTTCAAATTGTTATAAAACAAGTTTTAGCAACAACTGTCAGTGTACAGATTTTGTCTCTCTGGAATTAAAATATTGTTAGTTAACACTACATATGAATCTCCTTCAAGAAGATTTAATGATAAAAATGTACTAGAACATAGAAAAAATAAAGAAATTGTGGTAGACAAAGGCAATACTTTTTAATATTGTAGAACACAAAGGGAGTACTGTAGACATATGCAGATAATACCGTTGATTAATTCTAACTCCTTTACAAGTATTGATGGAAAAAATTAAAAATCACAAAAACTACCTGAAGCTTTCCATTAGTTTTATATCTATCATGAATAAGACCTTCAAAAGTAACTAGTTCAGAACTTCAAGATGATGAAAAATCCAATAGTCTTTGAGAAGAGTTTCTTTGCAACATTCAAGTGTGGCCAGAGTATTTTGAATGCCTATTAGGGTCTTTCTCAGGTTTTTTTTTTTTATTGAAGGGCTGCAACAGGTTGTTTTAACTGGAAGAAGTATATCAGTAAATGCAGTTTCCTAATGCATAGCCAGGTTCCAAAGAAAGAACCCACGTCTTACCCTTTCTTACTACAAAAATCTGTTGGTTTTTGTATTCTGGAAGACAATTTTTCTTAGAGGAGGCTGCTTATATTTTAAAGACCAATTTTTCACTTTTTCTCCCTGCATATAACACAAAAAAAAGGTTTGATGACCAGTTTAGCATCAGTGCCTGCACAGTTCTCAGCATGATACCATTTTCTTAAAGGCCACCAGCTGGTAATTTTTCTCAACAGTCCACCTGCAACTGTGGACAGCCAAAATGCAGCAAATTCTAAGGAAAAAAGATGACATAATCTGTTTTTATTTTGGAAGTTTATATGTCTTACTGTACCTTATTACATCTGTGGCTCTACGTTTTCAGTGTTACAGGAACAATATGTCATACCCACGCTAAGAAAAGAGCTAAAAGTGTTAAGCCTGTGAACTTCTCCAGAACTTAACTAGGCTTCCCATAGTTCAACTTCAACATGTGATTTTTGATCATGGAAGAATAGATGCAATTGTTTCTAATCAAAAATTTGTATTACTTATTGTCTTTTCTACTATTCATTCTTTTTGAAGTCAGCAAAGTGACTATTAACTTAACATGGATCTAGCTCAGCTGAAACAATTCCAGAATACATTCTTGATCTCTCACAAAACATTGTGGAACATTTTTTTCTCCACATGTTAGAAATCTTTCTAAAAGGAAAAGAGAACCTGCAGAACAGAACGTGGAGAATGTGAGACAGCTCCAAGGGCTGTTCGAAAGGTAATAAGTGCAGGGGCCTTGAGGAGTCATGGAGGAGAGTTATGGCAATTTGTGAGAAGTTGTATTTCTTTCTAGGGATGAAACAGGCAAGAAAATGGGAATATCTGATGCACAATCCTAACTCCCATCTTGGCCAGAGGAACTGTTCCTCTCCACTGCTATATGTACACTTTGTGTGTAGCTGAATGGGGCAGATGGCTATGGAAAGAAAGAGGGAAAGAGAGATATCAACTGCAAATTCAGACAGGTTATGAAGACTGGTACTGTGCTACTGCTGTGAGCTCCTGCCAGTCATTGAAGCAGACCCAAGACTACCCTTTCATGTATTTATAGCTCTGGGTTTCCATACTACTACTTTTACTGCTCAGATATGTTCCTTCAGTCTGCCTCACACACCTATCAATTCCTTACCATACTTAATACCTGGCAGCCAAACAGGAAGAAGATGAGATATTTTGCCTTTGGAGGACTATTGTTTAGAACCTACATCACTTGTTTATCACATTGGGTCACTCACTACTCTGCTGAAGGCAGCAAAGGCTATCTGATCTCCTTGGACACCTTTCTTGATTGGGGTCAGAGCGAAGAAAATTCCTGACCCCCCTTTGTCACTAAATTACCTCAGCTACCTGAGATCAACTTCCAGAATAGGCTGAACAGAATCCAGCTGATCTTCCTCTAACTAACTCAAGCATACAAATGAAAACATGTTTATGTACTGATGAGAGCAACCATAAAGATGGCCTGGTTACAGCTGGAAAATTACTGAACAGAAAAAATTGTCTGCTGAAAAATACTGACAAAGAAAGGTCTGCAAGTCTGGGGACAAGGTCTGAGAACCAGAAACATCCTTGAAAAGTGCAGCTGGCCTCTTTCAAGTGCAGTCAGGGTACCTAGAAAAGGTAGACATCCTGAAATATAATAAGCACGAAACCAAAAAACTGTAAAGGCAACTTATTGTCTGAGAATGTGGAAAACTATCTGGAAAAATAAAATTGCTCTGAAAGAATAGAAAACATCATTTATTGGACATTACAGGTAAGAAATAAAAATTAAAAGAATCCATTTGTTGCTCAAAGTAGGATGTCCTACATCCTCCTATATCTCTATATTATAAAAAGGACTTAAATTTTATCCAGAAAGGAACTTCACTTTCTCTCTGAGAACTGCCTGGTCAAATGATGAGGAAAAGACTGAAGTACTTAATGCTTTCTTTGCCTCAGGCTTTAATATTAAGACCAGTTATCCCTAGGGTATACAGACCGCTGAGCTGGAAGACAGGGACAGAGAGCAGAATAAACCCCCCATAATCCAGGAGGAAGAGGTTAACAACCTACTGTGACACCTGGACACTCTCAAGTCTATGGGGCTAGATGGCATCCACCCGAGAATGTTAAGGAAGCTGGTGGAGGAGCTTGCCAAGACACTCTCCATCATTTATTGGCAGTCCTGGTTAACAGGGGAGGTCCCAGATGACAGGAGTCTTGCCAGTGTGATGCCGATCTACAAGAAGGGCCAGAAGGAAGATCTGGGGATCTACAGGCCTCTCAGCCTGACCTTGGTGTCAGGCAAAGTTATGGAGCAATTCCTCCTGAGTGTGCTGATCAGGCATGTGCCGGACAATCGGGGATCAGGCCCAGCCAGCATGAGTTCATGAAAGGCAGGTCCTGCCTGGCCAACCTGATCTCCTTCTATGACCAGGTGACCCACCTGGTGGATGAGGGAAAGGCTGTGAATGTCATCTACCTGGACTTTAGCAAGGCCTTTGACTCTGTCTCCCACAGCATTCTCCTAGAGAAGCAGTCAGCTCATGGCTTAGACAGGTGTAAAAAACTGGATGGCTGTGCCCAGACAGTTATGGTGAATGGAGTTAAATCCAGCTGGTGGCCAGTCACAAGCAGTGCTCCCCAGGGCTCAGGTTTTGGGCCAGTCTTGTTTAATATCTTTATCAATGATATGGATGAGGGGATTGAGTCTGCCCTCAGTAAATTTGCAGATGACACCAAACTGGGTGGGAGTGTCAATCTGCTGGAGGGGAGGAGGGCTCTTCAGAGGGATCTGGACAGGCTGGAACAATGGACTGAGGCCAATTGTACAAGGTTTAACAAGGCCGAGTGCTGGGTCCTGCACTTGGGTCACAACAACCCCTTGCAACACTACAGAGGTGGGGAAGCATGGCTGGAAATCTGCCCGGAGGAAAAGGACCTGAGGGTGCTGGTGCAGCCATCTGAACATGACCATAGAATCACACACAGAATCACAGGTTGGAAGGGACCTTGGGAGATCATCTAGTCTAACCCCCCTGCTAAGGCAGGTTCATCTAGAGCATGTTACACAGGACCTCATCCAGGCAAGCTTTAAATATCTCCAGAGAAGGAAACTCCACAACCCGTTGGGCAGCCTGTTCCAGTGGTCTGTCACCCTCAAAGTAAAGACATTTTTCCTCATATTCAACTGAAACCTCTTATGTTTCAGTTTGTGCCCATTGTCCCTTGTCCTATCGGCTGGGCACCACTGCAAAGAGTCTGGCTCCGTGCTTGTGACATCCACCCTTAAGATATTTGCATGTGATGATCCAGCAATGTGCCCAGGTGGCCAGGAAGGCCAATGGCATCCTGGCTTGTATCAGGAATAGTGTGACCAGCAGGAGCAGGAAAGTTAACGTCCCCCTGTACTTGGCACTGGTGAGGCTACACCTTGAATACTGTGTTCAGTTTTGGGCTCCTCACTACAAGAAGGACATTGAGTTGCTGAAGTGCATCCAGAGAAGGGCAGCAAAGCTGGTGAGGGGTCTGGAGCACAAGTCTTATGAGGAGAGGCTGAGGGAACTGGGGTTGTTTAGCCTGGAGAAGAGGAAGCTGAGGGGAGACTTTATTACCTCCTACAACTACCTGAAAGGAGGGTGTAGTGAGGTGGGTATTGGTCTCTTCTCCCAGGTAGGAAGTGAAAATGTCCTCAAATTGTACCAGGGCAGGTTTGGATTGGATATTAGGAAAAATTTCTTTACTGAAAGAGTGGTCAAGCATTAGAACAGGCTGCCCAGAAAGGTGGTGGAGTCACCATCCCTGTTCAAAAAACATGTAGACGTGACACTTCAGGACATGGTTTAATAGGAATAGTGGTTTGGGGTTGACGGTTGGACTTGATGATCTTAAAGTTCTTTTCCAACCTTAATGTTTCTATTATTCTTTAATTCTATGATTCTATGAATTCCAGAAGAATCTTGTGCAAGATCTAGGACTCTCACTCTGGACTCTGTTTCATGGATCATTTTTGAAGTGACAATTTGCCTCTTACTGGTTTTGCCTGTCCTCCCCCATTTTGGGGATGGTTGGGTCCCTCTCTGGTATTGGTTTCTCCTTTTCCCTTTTGGGATTGTTTGGCTCTTTCTGAGCTCTGTCTAATTTGCTTCATAGCAATATTGTATAAATAATACCTATTTCCTATATAACCAGAGTGAAAATGGGTTCAAGAACAAGAACTGTCTCTGACACCTACTGTCACGTAAAAGCCCGTATCTGTACCTTTGAAATTTCTTGTCTTCCAGAAGAGGCTGGACACATCAAGGGTATCTACTGAGAATGGCACTTTGTGCTAAGTTCTGACCTAATCTTTTTTTTTTTAAAAAAATTATAAGACTCACTTCAGTCTGGTTTTTTTGAACTGCCTAAAGCTGCTTAGATGTATTTACAATTTCAGCTTCCATAACATAATGTGGCAATGAGTTCCACGATTTAATAGCATATTACTTCAAAAAAAATCATTAAAAAAAAACCCAAAAAAACCCCAAACCTGTCCCTTACATGCCTAAAAGTTGATTAATAGTACCTCTCCCACCTTTTCCATGTTGCATGCATTTATGTGAATTTCTATCATAAACCATTCAGTTATCTTTTTTTTATCTTGAATTAGTTCCTGTGAAAATATCTTTCATCATCCTCTCTCTTTTTTCTAGATTTTTGATACATAGAGCAGGGAAAGGACAGAATTACATGCAATGTGATAATGACCAGATATACCATCAGATATTTAAATTGCAAAACTGTATTTTCATTCTGTCTTTAGTTACTTCCAAATAAAGGACAATATTTGATTTTCCTTTGCTTGTTTTCCTGTGATTGGAGCCACTGGAACCAACAAAGCTGATTCCAAGTACTCTCCTCTGTGTGGCTATAGATAGTTGTCTTCCTAGTAATCATGAACTTAATAGATAGTTCAACCAGGTGCTAAGCACTGTGGTCTGATCTGGTAAACTCAGTTTAAATTCTAAAATATGTTTGAATATTTAATTGGATTAAAACCTGTTATCAGCAGAACTGAACACAAACCACATTAATTTTAGACTTTTTTACTTATTCATAAAATTACCAGAGTATAAATAATCTCAACATTCACGATGTTGAGTGTTGTGGATACTCTCATTTTCCCTAATATCTTTGTAAAATCCTTCTGAAAGCTCCATTAGAGCTTGCTGTCATTCAGTCAGGTCTTCTCAGCTACATATCTCACAGCTATCACACTGACAAAACATGTTCTTCAAGGAGCTTTGGTTCTGTGAGACGCTGAATACCCTTAATTTAGCATCTGCCAGGTTCAGGTGTCTGTGTATGTAACAGGGAGACTGCTTATCTACCAAACTTCTGAAATATATTCTGTTCTGAGATTCTTTGATTTTCATTTTCTATGAGGAAGAATGCTGTGTTAAAATACTGGTTTAATTAAAACAGAAGCACCATATTTTTGGAAACCTGGCAATATGATGAAATCCTATGATTTCACTTAATATGCTGCTGCATTTGCTTGAGAAATCTATTAATCATTGTCATCTGAAAGGCTGAAGCCTTTCATCAACTATCAGTAAATGCACCTGAAAAAAAAATTAATACACATGCAGCATGAAGAAGAAAAAAAAATGAAATTCAACATTCATGTGATTTAACAGGAATGACATTACTTTATATTTATATTTTTACTGAAACTACATTATTTTTTAACAATATTTAAAAAATAGGAATTAATGTCAGCCTGAACCAATTTTCATTATGATTCTCTAAAGAATAGAGGGAGAAGAGTGTCTTTTCTTTAGTCCTTCTATTTATTTAGTGACTTTTCTGTGGCCACCATACATTATGAAAAACAATAATTTTGTATGTTGTCAAATCATTATGCATTTCATCCTGTTGGAGGAAATCTAAACACATAGGCCAGGCATTATAATAAACTTTTGGAAAAAAGGAAACGATGTAAAACAATGTTTCCAATATTGTAATTTTAATCTAGCAAAACAATGTGTATTCTGGGTCAAACTTTCAGGTAGTGTGATCAAAGTACTAAGTTCTTCACATCCTTCCATCCATAATCGCCCTCTTGTTCTTATATCTACAAAGGTGAAGATAAAACATACATGGGCTCTGTTTGAATATATATATTATTTCTCTCCAACAACTTAGATAAAAGAAATGTGTGCTCTAGAAAGGAGAGTGTTCTACCTAAACACCTTCTGCAAGCTTAGTCTCTTGATAGTTCTTTGAAAAGCTGTTACTTTCCAGATCTCTTTGTCCTCACAGAACATCCTTTTCACATTATAGATGAATGTAGCACAGTGATCTACCTATACTTTCACATAGTCAAGCATCTGATAACAAATTAGTAAGGAAGGATTAGGCCAAACATCCTTCTGTAAGACCTTTGATTCTGCTGGGTTTTTTTAAGACACTGAATGAGAGAAGAAAGCAACTAAATCCACAGGTGACTGGGGTCATTATTAAACAGGTTTCAAAAACATTGTCATAATCATAGCTTAGGGATGCATGATCTTGAAACTGCAGGCTGAAGATACTGATTCATTTACCAATTTTACTACTCTTATATTTTTAAGTCAGACTTTATTGTGCTCAGATCCCCAGTCCTAAATATTTTGTCTAATCTATTATCTGCCATGTTCATTTAAAATTCATGTTTTTTTCAGAATGCACTGCTTCTTACTATGTTTTAGTTCTGTACTTAACTAAATGTGACCCTGATCATACACTTGGGACCTCTCATTGCCACCATAACACAAGTAGGTAGTAAGAATAATGTCTTCTACTACATGTAGAAGACATCAGAGCCAGCTCCGAACGAGCGGGCAGCTCTGACTCAGCGTGGGCGGAGTCAGGGGTGACGGCGGCCCGACCCTCCTGGCGTACAAAAGCAGCCCCCAGGGAGGGCGAGCGACCCGGAGCGCGGGGAACAGGACGGGCAAACAGGGCGTGGCGCGGCAGTAGGGCGTGGCGCGGCGGTTTGCGCGGGCAGGGCGCGCGGGCAGGGTGCGCAGGCAGGGCGAGGGCCCTCCCCCAGCTCCCAAGGTAAGTTCAGGCAACTCAGCTGCTGAGAGGAAGCCCAGCCATGGCACCCCCCCGTCAGAAGGCTAGATCTGATCTGCTGGTCAGAAAGGAAGCCTCAACGCAGACTGAGGGCCTTGGAAGGCACGCAGCGGTCCAGGTCTCTGGCTGCAGGGAGTGCCACCAGCTGGCGCTGGAAACGGGCACCAGCAAAGGCGACACCTGCATAAGATGTGAGCAGGTAGACTACCTACTCTGCCTGGTGGCAGAGCTAAGGGAAGAGGTGGACAGGCTACGGACGATCAGGGAAGCAGAGCAGGAAATAGACTGGTGGAGCTGCACCCTGTCCTCCCAGAAATCTATTCAGGAGCAGCCACCAAAAAAGGCCCAGGATCAAAGGGAACTAGTATCCCCCACTCATCAGGATGAAGGGCCTCGATGGAGAGCAGTGAATGGAAACTGGTCTGTAGTCAGGGCAGGAGGAGAACCCTTTCCACACCCACCGCTTCTCCCCAGGTGCCTCTGAGTAACAGGTATGAGGCTCTAGAGGTGGAAGAGAAGGCAGTAGATGGGGTAGGTGTTGACCTATCCACATCACGGGAGGCACAAAGATCAGAAAGACCCCCCCATCGTATCACTACTGCATCCACGAGGAAGAGGAGGCAGGTGATAGTAATGGGAGATTCCCATCTGAGGGGAACAGAGGGACCGATATGCCAGGCAGACCCTACTCTTAGGGAGGTCTGCTGCCTCCCAGGAGCCCGGGTTAGAGACGTCACTAGGAAGCTTCCTAGCCTGGTCCGACCCTCGGACTACTATCCCTTACTGCTCTTCCACGTGGGTGCAGATGAAGTTGCAGTAAGTAGCCCGAGGGTGATGAAAAAAGAATTCAAAGCCTTGGGGCGGTTAGTGAAGGGATCTGGAGCGCAGGTCATTTTCTCCTCGCTCCTTCCAGTTGTGGGCAGAGACACTGGGCAGTACAGGCGGACTCAGTCTATTAACATGTGGCTTCGCGACTGGTGTCGCCGCCACAACTTTGGGTTCTTTGACCATGGGATGGTCTTCACGGCACCGGGAATGCTGGCATCAAATGGGAGCCAGCTTTCTCAAAGGGGGAAGAGGGTCTTTGCCCAGGAGCTTTCAGGGCTAACTGACAGGGCTTTAAACTAGGTGTGAAGGGGGAAGAGGAACCTATCGGGCTTCCTATCGGGCTTGCCAGCGACAGGCTAGGGGATGAAACGCAAGGGTTAGAGGGACGGGGGGCTAGTATGAGCCCTCAACCCATTGCCCAGCAGTGTGCCATGGGCGCTGCAGCAAAGTTGAAGTCTGGTGGAGGTGAGCCGGAGGCTCCTGAGGTAATAGGAGCCAACAAGGAAAAGCCCAAGAAACACCTCAAAGGAAACACGGAGTGTACTGCTATGAAGGTGATGAGGCCAACAGCTCAGATGAGATGCCTCTATACAAACGCACGCAGCATGGGAAACAAACAAGAGGAGTTGGAAGCTATCGTGCTGCTAGAAAGCTACGACCTGATTGCCATTACAGAAACCTGGTGGGATGAATCCCATGACTGGAATGTAGCTGTTGATGGCTACAGGCTGTTCAGAAGGGACAGGCAAGGAAGGAGGGGCGGAGGCGTTGCCCTTTACATCAAGAAATCATTACAGTGTGAAGAGCTGTCCCTGAAGAATAGCCACGAGCAGGTCAAAAGCTTATGGGTAAGAATCAGAGAGAGAGGCAACAAAGGGAACCTGGTGGTTGGTGTCTACTACAGGCCGCCAGATCAAGAGGAGCCGACTGATGAAGCGTTCTTCCTCCAACTCCGGGAGGCTTTGCTCTCACAGGCTCTTGTCCTGCTGGGGGACTTCAACCACCCCGACATCTGCTGGAAAACCAACAAGGCAAGATGTAGGCCATCCAGCAGGTTTCTCGAATGCATTGAGGACAACTTCTTAAGCCAGGTAATAGACACCCCTACCCGAGGGGATGCGATACTGGATCTGGTGGTCACCAATGCAAGCGAGCTCGTCGGAGATGTCAAGATCGGAGGCAGCCTGGGCTGCAGTGATCACGCGCTGGTAGAGCTCACGCTCCTGAGGGAAATGGGAAGAACAAAGAGTATAGTCAGGACCCTGAATTTTAGAAAAGCCAACTTCCAGCTCCTCAAGGAGATAGTCAGAAGGACTCCCTGGGAAACGGTCCTCAGGGACAGGGGAACAGAACAGAGCTGGCAGATCTTTAAGGAAGTGGTCCACAGAGCGCAGGAGCTCTCGATCCCGAGGTGTAAGAAATCAAGCAAAGAAGGGAAGAGACCAGCGTGGTTGAGACAAGAGATGCTGGTCAAACTAAGGAGGAAGAGGGAACTGCACAGGCAGTGGAAGCAGGGACAGGCATCCTGGGAAGAGTACAGGGAAGTGGTCCAGTTGTGTAGGAATGGGGTCAGGGAGGCGAAGGCGCAGCTGGAGCTAAACTTGGCTAGGGATGCAAAGAATAATAAGAAGGGTTTCTACAGGTATATCAGCCGGAAAAGGATGGTTAAAGAAAGTGTACCCCCACTGATGAGCGAGACCGGCAGGCTGGTAACAGCAGATGAGGAGAAGGCTGAGGTACTCAACAACTTTTTTGCCTCAGTCTTCACTGGCAAACTCTCTCCTCACCCCTCCCGAGTTGATGGATGGCATGAGGAGGCCCGGGAGGGCAAAACCCCTCCTGCTGTAGGAGAAGACCAGGTTCGTGACCACCTGAGGAACCTGAATGCACATAAGTCCATGGGACCTGATGAGATTCATCCCAGAGTCCTGAGGGAATTAGCCAATGTAGTCGCCAAGCCACTCTCCATGATATTTGAAAAGTCATGGCAGTCAGGTGAAGTCCCTGGTGACTGGAAGAAGGGAAACATTGTGCCCATTTTCAAAAAGGGTAGAAAGGAAGACCCTGGGAACGACCGCCCTGTCAGCCTCACCTCTGTGCCTGGGAAGATCATGGAACAGATCCTCCTAGAAGCTATGCTAAAGCGCATGCAGGCCAGGGAGATAATTCGAGATAGCCAGCATGGCTTCACCAAGGGCAAGTCCTGCTTGACAAACCTAGTGACTTTCTATGACGGTGTGACGACAATGGTGGATAAAGGAAAACCAATGGATGTCATCTATCTGGACTTCTGCAAGGCCTTTGACACGGTCCCCCACAACATCCTTCTCTCTAAATTGGAGAGCTATGGATATGATGGGTGGACTGTTTGGTGGATAAGGAACTGGATGGATGGTCACATCCAGAGGGTAGTGGTCAATAGCTTGATGTCCGGATGGAGACCAGTGACGACTGGTGTCCCTCAGGGGTCCGTACTGGGACCGGTGCTGTTTAATATATTCATCAATGACTTAGACAGTGAGATTGAGTGCACCCTCAGCAAGTTTGCAGATGATACCAAACTGAGTGGTGCGGTTGACACACCAGAAGGACGGGATGTCATCCAGAGGGACCTGGACAGGCTGGAGAGGTGAGCCTGTGTGAAGCTCATGAGGTTCAACAAGGCCAAGTGCAAGGTCCTGCACCTGGGTCGGGGTAACCCCCAGTATCAATACAGGCTGGGGGAGAAAGGATTGAGAGCAGCCCTGCCGAGAAGGACTTGGGGGTGCTGGTGGATGAAAAGCTGGACATGAGCTGGCAATGTGAGCTGGCAGCCCAGAAGGCTAACCGTACTCTGGGCTGCATCAGGAGGAGCGTGGCCAGCAGGTCGAGGGAGGTAATTCTGCCCCTCTACTCAGCTCTGGTGAGACCTCACCTGGAGTACTGCGTCCAGCTCTGGAGCCCTCAGCACAAGAAGGACATGGAACTGTTGGAGCGGGTCCAGAAGAGGGCTACAAAAATGATCCGAGGGCTGGAGCACCTCTCCTGTGAGGACAGGCTGAGACAGTTGGGCTTGTTCAGTCTGGAGAAAAGAAGGCTGCGGGGAGACCTGACTACGGCCTTTCAATACCTAAAGGGGGCCTATAGGAAAGATGGGGAAAATCTTTTTAGTAGGGCCAGCTGTGTTAGGACAAGGGGTAATGGTTTTAAACTAAATCAGGGTAGGTTTAGGCTAGATATAAGGAAAATATTCTTTACAATGAGGGTGGTAAACCACTGGAACAGGTTGCCCAGAGAGGTAGTGGAGGCCCCATCCCTGGAAACATTCAAGGCCAGGTTGGATGGGGCTCTGAGCAGCCTGATCTAGTTAGCAGTGTCCCTGCTGACTGCAGGGGGGTTGGACTCAATGACCTCTAGTGGTCCCTTCCAACCCAAAACATTCTATGATTCTATGTTTTATAGAAATCATAGTTAAGAAACTATGCAGACAATTGCTAATATTTTGTTTTCTTATGCCAGAATATACAATTGGGCTTTCTTACTTTGTAATGTACTTTTAATAGGACCATTGTGGAGCTTTTCAAATAAGATTACTTTTTATTATCTCTTCTATGATAATTTTAAAATTCAGGATTGATACCTCCTTGTATACCTGTATCCTGTATATTTCTATTATAAGTGTTTGAGTACTCATGTAGTCCACAGAAATTTCTTCAAGAAGAATTGAGGGGTTTTAAGTTAGCAAGACATTGAACATTCAGCTTGTCCCTCAGAGACCATTGTAGAATGCCTGTCTTCAGCTTAATTTACCATACTTTTACTTCCTTAACCCAAAGACACAGAGAAACGGTGATTACTCAAAGCTTTTCTGAAGTTTGGAAAGTTGATGTAATTCCTAAATTGTAGTTTAGGGCAAAATAACTTGACAAATGCTGTTTATCACATTGTTCTGCAATTTATCATTCGGACATTATCACATAAATCTGGACCATATATCAGTATGGTTCTAAGGAGACATTTTTGTTTGAGTCAACCAAAATTCATTTTATATACAACTTAAGTTGGCCCCTGGAGCCCCTTATGAAGCAGTGATCCTGATCACATCATGTTATGTCATGTGAGATGGCTGCTGAACTTTTTTCAAGACAGGAGAAATAGCCTACACAGGCATAATAATATTCTTTCTGTTTGTTAATGTTTTCCAGTGCTGCAAAAACCTGTAACGTTGTAAGACATATGTCATAATATGCTAAATCATGAGGAAAGTGTCATATGCAAAGCTAACTTATAATCCTTTAAATGTTTTTAATTATAGTCAGACCTACTGGATATGTATTTAGAAAAATATGTCAAAACTATTATGGATTGGATAAAAAATATATGGTTTAAAATCCACATTTATATGGAGAATTTAAAGAAAGAAGAATAGAAACAAATCATACAGTGGTGTATGTTTGGAATAATAAAACAAGTGCAAAACCATACTATAACAAAAATATTAATCCTAAATAATTTTTATCTGATTTTTTTTCTAACAGAACATCCAAGTCACTAAGAATGGGTTTCAGCATTTTATTAACTACGGTCTAGTGTATGCACAAACAAAAACAGTGACTAAGCATATGCAATTGAGTTCCATTTTTAAAAGTGGCATAGATACAGTAGGCAGATTGTAAAATGTACTTGAGTGTCTAACAATTGTGTGTTTATAAAGACTTCTAAAATGTCTTGATATCTAACTCCCATTCATTTCATACATCGATAGAGACTTATAAGTCATTGTGGAATCTGTTTGTGCCATGATGATCTGGAGGAAGTCTAAACCCCAGGCACACATGAAAAATGCACCCACATAAGTGAATAGAAACAAATTTTAAAATTACTACTTCCTTTTCTCTTTCCTCCTGGTCCCTCTAAAATAAATTTTTAATTTCATTTGTTAATGTAGATAAAGTAATGTGTCATTTAACACAGTAAATCACATCTGATTAGCAGAATCCAATGCAAGGAACAAATTAATACAGATACAATGAAGCAAAATTGGCTATGAATTTGGACACTAAATTCACATAATTTTAAAATGAAATTTAAATCTGAACATAAATGTTGAGTAATTAAGTCAATGGAATTGGTTAAAGCATCTACTGACTGACTTGCAGGCAGAATTACAACTGCAATGGTGGTCAAAGGATGATTTCTTTATAAATGATAATTCACAAAGATTTTTTAACAGTCTGTATACTACACCTAACATCAAAATAAAATTTTCTATGCTGCCTTTAGAAAGAGAACAGCGTGTATAAATTTTATATATTAATATCTAAATCCATTTGTTCTGTTTATCCAATCTATAGTATTTAGTGGCTGTGTTTCAGCCCAGTTCAGCTTTTTCTTTTTGATTATATTATCTAATACTAAGCAGTATAAAGCCAAATCTGTCTGCCAGCAGAATATATTTGCCTCTATATTACAAGATCTAACTTTTGCAATATAGACAGAAAAGAAATGCTAAGTCAGCAATGTGATCTGAAATGTGGAAGTGATGAAAGCAAAAGTTTCACCCTGAGAATCACATTTCTCAGCTGTGTACATGGAAAAATAATACAAATTTGGGGAGAGGTTAACTGGACCTGGATCTTGGTTTTATCCAATTGAATTGTAATTAAATATTACCAACACCATATCGTGTTCAAATACCTTAATTTTTTTTCTTTCTTTAAACATTTTGAAAACTTTTAAGATATTTGGTGCCCAGATAAATTAGAATCACTAGCAGTGAATTCTGTTTAATTATCTATAAATTTTCATAGAATCATAGAATCATAGAATCATAGAATGTTTTGGGTTGGAAGGGACCACTAGAGGTCATCAAGTCCAACCCCCCTGCAGTCAGCAGGGACACTGCCAACTAGATCAGGCTGCTCAGAGCCCCATCGAACCTGGCCTGGAATGTTTCCAGGGATGGGGCCTCCACTACCTCTCTGGGCAACCTGTTCCAGTGGTTTACCACCCTCATTGTAAAGAATATTTTCCTTATATCTAGCCTAAACCTACCCTGATTTAGTTTAAAACCATTACCCCTTGTCCTAACACAGCTGGCCCTACTAAAAAGATTTTCCCCATCTTTCCTATAGGCCCCCTTTAGGTATTGAAAGGCCGTAGTCAGGTCTCCCCGCAGCCTTCTTTTCTCCAGACTGAACAAGCCCAACTGTCTCAGCCTGTCCTCATAGGAGAGGTGCTCCAGCCCTCAGATCATTTTTGTAGCCTTCCTCTGGACCCGCTCCAACAATTCCATGTCCTTCTTGTGCTGAGGGCTCCAGAGCTGGACGCAGTACTCCAGGTGAGGTCTCACCAGAGCTGAGTAGAGGGGCAGAATTACCTCCCTCGACCTGCTGGCCACGCTTCTCCTGATGCAGCCCAGAGTACGGTTGGCCTTCTTTTGTGCTTTCAGAAGATAACACTTTTCTTTCTGCAATTGTAGACGGTGTCCCCCCTCCGAAAATAAGAAATTTTGCTGTTCTCTAGGCTACAGCAGGGCAAAAGGAGGAAGGAGTGGCAAAGAGAAACAGCTATGTACTGACATGTGTTTTATTGTTAATTTTGCTCTTTTTCTGTTCTTTTTTTCAACTCCAAAGACAGGCATACTAACTTCATTTTAAGACCTTCAGTGCTTCAAATTTCAAAACTCAGGCCACAATATTTAGCTAAGTGCAGATTCGGTGAAGTATTTGATTGTAAACATTCAATCTAGAATATAGTCAACTTTGAAATCTAATATCTTATATCCTGTATATCAATCTTTTTGAAATTATTATTTCAACAAGGGCTGGACAGGAGAGTTTCCAAAAATAGAATCTATTTAGTAGATATCCTTCCACAAGTTAAAAGCAATGAAAGTAACATGGATGTGCACAGGAAAACTATACCAGCTTAAAATCAATATTCTGGATTTCTACACCATTTTACTCCCATAGAAAGTAATTCAGTTTAGGTTTTTTCCCTGTAGTTCTTTAAAGTTACATTTAGAAAATTTAAAGTTACACTTTAAAACCTTCAATACTTGCAAAAGTAACTAAATATAAAGCCTATTGAAGTATATGTTGTCCTTGATTTTTTTTTTCTGAACATCTCAACATTTTTGTTTCCTTGAACTAATTCCTGTGTTTTCATCTTGCAGTATGTACAAATCATATAGAGTTTCACATCAGAACAAGTACTATAAGGTACCATGAAACATGCCAAATGATTTACCATCTTTTTTTTTTTTCCCTTTGTACTTACATTGACACTTTTGCATGTATTATCTACCTTTTTTTTTAAATTGGGGATAGTATCTATCAAATTGTTTTTCAAATTATCTACATACTTTGTTGCCTGCTGAAACACAGAATTTACGTATAAGTTAGTTTTCAAAATCCAGCTATCTTCCAATTCAGACACTAAATAGGATCTGTTCTAGGAACAGCTCTGAGATGGATAAAAGTGGAAATAGAGGATATTCAATTTCTTTGGGTGTTAATATATACAAATCATATTATAAGAGAGCAGGCTAATAGTAAATCAAACTAGTCAGAAATTACTGCAAACTGGTTGTTCAGCTGATGTCAAGATACAACAATTTATAAGCATCATAACATTTCAGAACATACTGTGTAGCTTGTCCAACTGGCTACACATCAAATTAACAAGATACTAACTCAGTGGTCAATATTATATTTACAACTAGACTGGTAAAGTCAGTATGAAAGTTTGGATGCTTTGTAAATGTAAAGAAATGCAAAGGAAAATTGTTATCTGCACTTAACAGATTGAGAAACTCTTCCAAAGAGATGGAAAATAACTTGCCTGTGTCAATTGGCAGTCCAGTCTCCTTAACAGGAATTAAAACCTTTCCTATGTAAGTTGCTATCCTGTAAATCACACCGTCAACACAGCACTGAACTATTAAAGAAGAAAGGCCTATTCTGAGAGCATTTTTTAAAGCCTGCATCCTGGGAACAATAATTTTCCTCTTTGGACTTCTTTCAGAAATAAACTGCAGATCCAAATGCAAAGTTCAGCTTCTGCTTTTATAGACTTTAATAGTTTTTGATTGCTGGTGCACGTACTTTGCTCATTATAAATTAAACAAGAGAGACAGATTTCTACCTGAAAAAGCACGTCTGTCAAATGTGTGGTTAGCATGGTGTTTTTCATAAAATTCTACTATGGATGACTAACATGCTGATTAATGGATTTTAAGGACAAGTTTCCAGTTTTGAAGGATTAGTAGTCTTTCCAATTTAGCAACCAAAAAATTGTAAAGATTTTCCTCCTGCAAATGTATGCACATTTATTTAGACTTGGTATATTAATAAATGACAACTGCTACAGAAAGTAGTCTAGCATTAAATTAAATACATTCCATGACCTGCTCACTCAAAATGCATCATCTTTTAATATATTATGCATGCAAATATAATGACACTACGTAAATGACAATCTTAAACTCCCATGCAAAAAGGAAAGCTTGTTTGTCTGATGAGTTAGAATAACCTTGAATTATTTATAAAAACTTACTGGTTTATAGTATTATAGTATTATGTAATTGATTTAGCACTTAAAAGTCTTTTATTTAAAGAAAAAGAAAGAAGAAAGGCTGCTTCACTATCCATCAGAAATTATCAACAAAAGATAATTAGGATATTTTAGTGCAAATTATAGGACCCATAACAGAAAACAAGTCTGGGAGGCGCTCTTTAAAACTTTCTTTGCCGTAGGACCATCATAATTATGTAATCCATGCTTTTAAAATCTTTTTGTTACTGGTTTTAAATTAGGGAGTCTCTGCAACCTGCACAATATATACTCACTGCTGAAGCCATATTTATTGTTTAATCGAAATCTCACATATAATCTCATTAATTCTTCTAGCCACCATGGACAGCAAAAATAATCTTATTCTTTTTGGAGCAGGCTGACAGGTTTTTGGAGTGTTATCAGTTCCTACCCAACTCTTCTCTTAGATACCGTAACTGTTTCAATCTGTTCTCACTGACAGTTTTCTGGAGTTTTCCAGAGTTCTAAACTTCTTTCTTGCATTTCTCTACACTTTCCAATGTCTAATCTTTTCTCTAAAAGTTTCAAGAATTTATGCCAGTACTTCATCTATCAAGACAGCTATTCCTTACTATGTATTTCTGGAACATTTTATTCCTAAATGTAATTTTAAAAAAATATATTTACTCTAAACTACAACATCTTATAGGCTAAGTCCATCATTTGCTACAGTACTTTAATCCTGCATTCAACATTATTGAAACCCCTCCAAGCATGGTGAAACACATAAAAACTTTTTTTTCTTCCTAATTTTTCATTAACTGTAGAAGATTGTTTGATCTATGGCAACTTCACAGTGAATACCACTTGATATCTGTTTTGACAGTAAGCTACTAATAGCAGTTTTTTCAGTAAGGTTACCTAAACAATTTTTTGTCTTTGTAATGAAACTTTCACTTAGACCACCATGCTTCCGAATTTAGCTTATGAAAATATCATACAGGACAATGACAAAAGCCTTAGTACAGTGATGATAATGACATATCCTTTTTTTCTGTCTCTGAATGTTTTGTTATGCTGCTCCAGAAGGATATTAAGTTGGTTAGACATGATATGCTTAGAATAAATTCAAGCTGGCTGTTTTTCTTCTACTTGTTTTCCTCCAGGTGTGCAGATATAGTTTATTTTATTATATGTCCTAGTATTTTTCTGAAAACTGAAGTTATTGTGGCATGTCTATAATTCTTCTGGTGCTCCTTCTATAGCCTGAAAATATATTCAAAATTTTTCAGTCTTTTGGAACCTTGTCTACTCTCTACATGTTCTCAAAGGTAAGTGTTAATGAATGCATGAATGTGTCATATATTTGAAAATGCCTATTTTTTCCAAGTAGTCTCCAACTGTTCCCTTCCCTTTGTACCCTGAGGTCTTATACATGCTTATCTCATGCAGCTATCACTGCAGTGGACTTTTAGGAGGACAAAGGTACTGAACAATTCTGCTCTCTCACTGTGTGTTAACAGCTTTATGCTTCCATTGAGATTAATGAAACTAATTAACATTGTTCTTACTTTTCCTCTTCCTACAAATACATTTACAGTTTACTTAATTGTTCTTTTTTTAATTGATATAAATTTAAGCCTGATTAATCTGATGCCTAGTTTTGATTTACCAAATCCTACAAATGCAGAGACTAAAAACTTTGAATAATGACAGAAAATATTTAAAGCATTCTAACAACAAATCACTGCTCATTAAGAGAACATTCCAAGACTGAGGAAACAATGGCAGGTTGAAGGTTGCTTTTTTTTTTAATTTCAAGAAGCTTTGCATTAGGCACTGAAAATAAGCCTGCTGAGGCACCATAGTAGAGTGGTTGGAATCAAGTACTTTCAAGAATTTACTGCCTTACATCTGGAGAATACTTTCTTCTTGCTTCCTTTTCCTAAACTGGAAATCACCTCTCCTCACTCCTGAAGACAGTTTAGTACCTTGCCTTTTGTTGGACTAGGAACAAAAAAAGTGTTTGGGAGCACAGAGTAAGAAGCCTGCACATGTAATAAATTACCATTTTCACCTGAGAGAGCATATATAAATCTTAAGCGTAACAAATGATATTTCATACAAAACACATATACACTGACAAAACCATACATTTTCCTGGAAGAGCAGTGGTAGCTGAAATTTCATACCAACTACACACTTTACTTTTACTTTTACTTTAAGCATCAAATAATCTTCTCCTCTCCCACCCCCCAAATATACAACCAAAAATCATAAGGAAATTAATTTTAATAATATTGGCTAATATAAATTTCCTAGATATTTATGTAACTTAATAATAGTGTAAATTAGAAATTTGTTTACTTCCATGCTGAAAAAAATTTTTAGTGTCATAATAATGCTTTTATTAAATAGTTGGGATCTGTTCTATGCATCTGTACATTTGGTTGTCCATCAGGTCAACTTTATTGAACTAGCACACAATGATTGTTTCAACACAGAAAATAAAGTCACTTAACGCTTTCTAAGTTTAATAAAAGTGTCTGTGAAGAGAGGGGCAAGGCAAATCATCGGTTAATGACCTGAGGCCTCAGCAGTGTATCTACAATGTGGTGAACAAAGCTAACAAAACAATATGCTAATACAAATTAATCATGATAAATGTAGGCTTCAAATTAGAATTCAAAGGTACAGGCTGAATGACAGTCTTTAGCACTAGCTCAATATAACCAGGTCAATTTTTCAGTTGCAAATATGATACTTCATACCACAGTGACACAGGCTTTAACAGTATGTAAAGTACAGTAATAGCTCAACATTCACAGAAGTGAATAGAAACATGAATGGAAAAATCCTGGACATGAGTTTGTATTATGTTAATTGACATGTCAGGCACTTCTTATAAAGGGAGGAGCAAGGATTAACTAGTGTTTATAAAGTCAAAAATGGCTTAGAATCAACTCAGTCATGATTCAGAACTGTCAGGTACCACTATCCTTGTAACTTGGTTAACATCCATTTTTTTTCTTCCTTCCTCTGTAAATTATGAATATTTTTGGTATTTTGATATTACAGGGAAAAAAGCCCTGTCAATCTACGTTCTTTTACTACACTACTGAACTAGGCTTTAAAGTCCTAAAATATGCATGTAAGTGATTTTTAAAGGACTGTTTCTGCCCCAGACACTTTGAAATTAATTTGGAAATGCTGGAATACATTTTTTTTGTGATACTTCCATATATTAATGTAAAAAAAAATCATTTGAGTGGGAAAATGTCAAATAAAAATCCCATTAATATGCTAAATCTTAGACATGGTCATATCTTTCAATTAAATCATATTGAAAAAGCTGATCTGAACTTAGTTATCTTTGAGGTACCACATAAGTTCCCTTGATTAAGCAGAAGATCAAAGAAAGAATGAAACCACACTGGCTGGTAAGTTACTAAAAGCTGTTTTGATTAAAGAATGTTAGCTAATATTCAATTTAATTGTGTTAGAGACAGCACCCCACTGATAATAAAGCTGGGAGATATAGTTAGCATGTCCTCTATAAGTTGTATCTACATTTGATTGATTTTATGCAGTTCTGGACACAGATTTGCACTACAGAGACTTCGGGGGAAAGGCTAACCTTAATTTTAAATTTATGCATAAAAAGAAGCTTTTATATAAAGAAGAAAAGGAATGAGGAAGAGGAAAAAGAACTAAAAACCAAAAGGCTTTCAAATTATAAATACTTCCCACAGGTATGTTATTAGAAAGCAGAGCTCCATTATCTTTAACTTGCTTTTAACACCAAGGTTATCTGGTTGTTGACCATTTTCTTTGAAACAAAAACAAGGTACCCACTCAAGACTGAAATTCATTTAACAGGACAAAATACTTGCACCAGGCACTGACCATTAAGATTTTCTAAAGCAAATTGATGTTCAAATATAAGCATCATATTTTTCTGTTTTATTGAGTTTTCACTTCAAAAATATTTTAAAACTTCTGTAAGGTAAAACTATTTTTTTTTTAGAACTACTGACAGAGCTGGAAAAAAAATGAAAATATTTGTTTTACAGCAGAATGGTAGGTGTAATCCTGTTTTATCCTTTCATATCCTAGCCTGCACCATCTGAAAAGGCTTTTGCATGATCACTCCAGGCCAAAGACTACCAATGAAGGGATGCTAAAAGATTAACAAAAAGACCTTTGTGAAGCCAACTGTAGCTAGAATATGCTGATAGCTGTAGGACCAGGCTCACAGTGGGAGATGCCAACCTGTCTGGGAGCTTTTGAGATGGTATCTCTTTGTAACATGATTAACAGATCCTGAATGTGTTCTTCAAGTCACTCTGAAGCACCACAGGGGACCAGGCCTTGCCACTCAGTAGTCAACTTATGACCATCTATGGAAGAAAGGCCCAGAGGTCATGGAAGACGATCATCAAGAATCCCCTCCACAAGGACCACTGGGGACACCCCCCCCCCCCCCCAACACCACCGACTCAAATCACTGAGCATGCGTGATTGGGAGGGGAATATGTAAATTAATTTCGGGAACTCGTTAATATTTAGGATTCCAATCTGTAAAGAGGTGAGAGACCTTTAAATTCTCTTTATTTCATTCTGTTTTCCAGGTTGAACATTACTACATCTCTGTGTCACAGCCTAGCTCTACATTCCTGGAAATAAATGACTTGTGATAAAAGCAGGGACCTCACAACAGTCTGAAAACTACATGCACCAGTCAATTCTCTCAAACCATTTATTGATAACCTACTATAACTAGAGCAGACACTGATGCAGCTGAGGCTGCGTTATTTAGTCCGTGGCTTGTTTCACAGGTGGCGCCAGTGGGAATGCAAAGAATATTACAGACCTTGGCCCATATTTGCTTCAGATTTAGTTCTAACATCATGCTGGATAGCTCTGAGATATTGTCACTGAAATCGGGAAGAACGAACCTCGTAACACCAATGCAGTGTTAAAAGGCAGGCATTCTTTATTCATGGCACTGGATGGACGGGGGATCGCTCCACCTAGCGTGCATACCTCCAAGCAGCAACTTGCCCCGTTTATATGTAGCAAAGTGTTACATATGCATGAAGTTTCCCAATATGTCTATACATAGGCATAACCTGTCCTGCTTCATATTAAAATTAGTTCCAAGAGGTCATTTCCATAAGTCCCTCCCAACTGCGCTTGCTCAGTGCCTCCTTGTGGTGGTCATGGGGGGGGGGGGGACGGACGGACGGTCGTGGGGATGAAGGCTGATGGCTCCTCTTTATCACCGCTAGTAACCCTTGTTCTTGCGCAGACTCAGTTGCTCCTTGGCTCTTGCCCAAACTGCAGGGTCAGTTTAAACCAGTTCTTAAGGTAAACTCCCGGTTCTTATCAAAAACTGTCCTTCGTAAGGAGCCACAAATCTTCCTGCCTCAGTTAGTTTGCACAATAGTTAGCAAAACATTTGAGCACTATCTATCAATTTGATTCTCTGGGCTACACAGCAATCTAGACAACTATTATGCAGCGTCTTACCTACTAAGATTCCCTCAACCCCTTCTCTCAGTCACATCCTGCCAACTGTCCATCTGTTACTTTTCTTCCTTTATCTTCTATGCGCCATTTGTTCTCATTCCTCCTAGTCAAGCAATCTTGACAAATCGTTATTATCTTTTTGCTTCATCCCCTCCTGATTCTTCCCGTCCTTGAATAAGGTTCTAAATTTACTAAGTAACTACTGACTTTAGCAAAGCATCAGCAAACTAGACAATAAGGTCTAAGTCTTATGCACGTAACCCGCTTACATCTGGGGGTCTTTTAACCCTTAAGGCATCAGTATCAGCTGATAAGTGCTATTTAGACTAAGTGAAGTTATCATAATATGTTTCCTGTATTTATTCCCAAGACTTTTGATTATCCTACCACCTGGCTGCATCATAGCAGTCACAGATCTGCCCACATCTGTGTGATAGAGCACTGCGTGTACCCTCATCTCATTGAAAAGAATCCCTTCAAGTTTTGGAGACCAATTCATCCTTTCCACATGCTTGTTTAGGATCTACCATGTGCCTGTATGCATTTTCTGACTGGCTGTGAACCATGCAAAAATAACTTTAAAAAATCAAATATCTATTAACAGCATGCAGGCCTTGTGCATATCAGTGGTAAAAGGAATTCTACCATGAATATTAGCTTCTACTGCTTTGCTTAATGTCCAATAAAGTCTTCCTACATACTACATAAATGAAGATTCTTAATATAAGTGAGGGTAGAATCATAGAATCATAGAATGTTTTGGGTTGGAAGGGACCACTAGAGGTCATCGAGTCCAACCCCCCTGCAGTCAGCAGGGACACTGCTAACTAGATCAGTAGTGGACTTTACTCTCATTTTGTTTTTCTTTTCTTTTTTTTTTTTTAAGCAGTACTTTAGTATAAAGGGTAAATAAAATCGAATATGACAACATAGAAAATAACTAGGAATTTCAGCAAGACTGAATGATCTTAAGAGCATCTTAGTATCTAGTGGAGTATAAGCAAATCTTTCTTGAAAGTTTGCTTTCTCAGGAGTTCAAGGGCACTAGCTTGAATTGTTGCTGAAGAAGAAGAAATTAGAGTGGGCAAGAAGTTTGATTTCTACTTTGAATTAATTATTATTTACCTTTCAGTTTCTGATAACTGATGGAGATTTAATGGCAGGCAATAAATTACAGGTTTCTCAACTGAGCCTACTTCTTTTAATTTCATAAGGATTGATTAATTATCACAGAATAATAAACATTCATGTTGCTGTAAATTTTATTCAATCCTTCAACATCACAATTCCTGTTTACTTCATTTTGTTTTATAAAATAATATCAACCCTCCTAAAATATCTACTAGAGTGGAAATTTCCATCTTGGGATATTGTGTCTTTAATAACTCCTACAAGAACTGTACTGTGTAATGTTGATTGACATGAAAATTGTTTACTTTTTTTTTTTTTTAAACTGGTTTATTTCCCAGAACCTACTTGGCTTTTGTCTTTCCTGTTTGTGTATTGACCACTAAAATATAATTGATCTTCTGCCTCAAAATTCCTGCTGTTTCATGAGCTCTGTTATGATTCAACATAATCTATTTCCCACTGATGTTGGAAAACATAATAAGGTCACAGCAGGGAAGCTTTAGCTTCATTAAAGCACATTATTATAAAAAATAAAATGATCTAGGGTAAATTGGTTTTGTCCTTGTGGTACAGTTTGCATATATCCACATTAATCTGAGCATATAAAGCAGCAATAAATTTGCTAGCCCTATTACATTACAAATAGTCTCCTTATCTTTCATTTCACCATGGGAACCTCTAGTGGCAGATGGAGATGTCAATATTTCATGTTCCAAGTGATATCTACCTTTGTTGAGTAAAAAGATACTAAATCTCCCTGCAAGAACAAAAAACCTCAACTAATAAAAATGTTTATTTCTGTCTCTAAATTGTTTTGAAGACTTTGTGTCCAGCAATGTACATATAAGAATTATTTAAAAGAAATGAGCAAGCAAGAAAATTAATTTAAATTTTGACCCTCTCAGACTTTCATTTATCATGGAAACCCATAATAGAGGGACTGTGCATAAAGATTTAAGATAGAGAATCAGTGATTGTTCTATTAATCCAGTTCAACTGATACTAAAATCTGACAGAACATATTAGAAGTTGCAGTCAGGAAGGCTTATCAATTCATTACTACTTTCAAGGTTTTCCCTTCTCTCTTTCTCTTTGCCTTCAGCTGCTGACAAAGGATAGGCTTTTACAGTTCAATTTTTCAGTTTATTTTTGACTGCTTTTAATTAAATTTGATGGCCTGCTTCTGCACCAGTGAAGTTATTGGAGTTGCAAAGCACTTTGCTGTTATAATGATGGCTCCCTTGATGTCTGTTCATTATTAACTGCTTTTCAAATGTGCTTCTCTCAACTCTCATTTTATAAATATTTAAATAACTAGATTTCTATAACTTAAATATCTGGGCACCAGCGATAGGAATTCTATTGCCTATTTAATAGGTTTTACATAGTAATATGATTTTTAAATAAAGTTATACATTATAATGTTAATTGGGAAAGTGTTGTTCCTAAATCATGTTACTTGTAAGTGTCAGCACAAATTGTAGTCATATTTCAAAGCAGCAGTAATCAATGAATTAGTCAGTAGTTTGTGAACTATTGCTTATGTGGCTATATTTTTCACACATCTTAATTATTCAGAACAACAGATGAATACGTAAATAATACAAAACAAAACAGAGCACTTCTGATCTTTGCACTACAAGTAATATTACTTGGATTAACCTCAATGCCTTCTAAAACAAATTTTCATTTTTAACACAAAGTTACCAGGAAAAACAAGGTACAGCAAAGAAAAGGAAATAATTTTTGAATTACTAGCACTTTGACTAATGTGAGACAAGAAACTGCTTACAGTTAAGCCTGGTGAAGAATTTAAGAGCCCCAAAATTTTTCAACAGTCAGGACTTAGTTCTTAAAACAAAAGATTTCTCTTTGCTGTTTAATGGGTCAGCTACTTGCCCCATCTCCCATGGGCAGGGAGCCTTAAAGGACTATCATATTCCTCTAAATGTTAAAGAAGAGAATTTGCACATCCTTTCTCATGTTGAAAAGTGCTTTGTTCTGCAACGAGTGACACTGGCTTCAGTGAAAATTCTCCCAGAGCAGGGATGCATTCAGTACGAGTAATACAGGCAAAATGTGACACAGCACTACTCAGTAGTGAAAAAAAACCAAAACAAATTGCCTTTTGAATACAAGAAAAAGGAGAGTAAGAGGTAGTTTGCCATGTGGTTCTGGAAGCTTAGAACTATTTTAGAACATTCTGTTCTAGAAAACAGTCATTTTAAATAGTAAACTGCTTACATCTTTGGCAAAAGGTGTATCTTCCTAATTGCTTTTGCATTGCATAGGTCTACAAGTTCAAAAGCCTATGCAAGCAGTAGAACCTCTTTTTTTTTTTTTTTTTCTTCCATAGGGGCTGCTCTCTGCTTATATATATATTGAAAGGAGGGTAAGGGTTAACAAAAGGACCGTTGTGAAGCCAACTGTAGATCCATCTTAAATTGCTAGCACTGTGTTTTAGATTAACTTACTATTCATATGAAGTAAACTATAGATAAGAAACTAACACTGTAGGGAATGTGGAAGAGGAGAGATTAGTAGGAGATGGCCCATCTTTGTTACAGGCCTTGGAAGGCCTGTAGGAGAACAAAGCGTCTAGCGCTTTGTCCATATGAGGATAGCCAAGGATGGGGAGCCGGCTGGTACTAGCTGTGTTGTTCTGACAGTGGAATAAGGGGGGTAGAAGCTGGAGTTCACCAAAAGGACAAGGTGAAGAAGATGAGTGGATGAAGTAAACGAGCCCTGAAGACCACCAACTCAAATCGCTGAGCATGCGCAGTCGGGAGGGACTTGTGGAAATGACCTCTTGAAACTAATTTTAATACGAAGCGGGGACAGGTTATGCCTATGTATAGGCGTATTGGGAAACTTCATGTATATGTAACACTTTGCTACATATAAACAGGACAAGCTGCCGTGTTGCGGCGCGCACGACTTTGGTGGGACTACCCCCCGTGCTGCCCAGCGCTGAATAAACATACCTACTTTGCAATCTTACAATGGAGTGCACCATCAGTAAATTTGCAGATAACACCAAACTGGGTGGGAGTGTCAATCTGCTGGAGGGGAGGAGGGCTCTTCAGAGGGATCTGGACAGGCTGGAACAATGGACTGAGGCCAATTGTACAAGGTTTAACAAGGCCGAGTGCTGGGTCCTGCACTTGGGTCACAACAACCCCATGCAACGCTACAGATGTGGGGAAGCATGGCTGGAAAGCTGCCTGGAGGAAAAGGACCTGGGGGTACTGGCCGACAGCTGCCTGAATATGAGCCAGCAGTGTGCCCAGGTGGCCAAGAAGGCCACTAGCATCCTGGCTTGTATCAGGAATAGTGTGGCCAGCAGGAGCAGGAAAGTTAACGTCCCTCTGTACTCTGCACTGGTGAGGCCGGACCTTCAATACTGTGTTCAGTTTTGGGCCCCTCACCAGAAGAAGGACATTGAGTTGCTGGAGTGCATCCAGAGAAGGGCAACAAAGCTGGTGAGGGGTCTGGAGCACGAGGCCTATGAGGAGCAGCTGAGGGAACTGGGGTTGTTTAGTCTGGAGAAGAGGAAGCTGAGGGGAGACCTTATCACTCTCTAGAACTTCCTGAAAGGAGGGTGTAGTGAGGTGGGGGTCGGTCTCTTCTCCCAGGTAGCAAGTGATAGGACAAGGGCAAATGTCCTCAAACTGCACCAGGGCAGGTTTGGATTGGATATTAGGAAAAATTTGTTCACCAACAGGGTTGTTAAGCACTGGAACAGAGTACCCAGGGAAGCAGTGGAGTTCCCATCCCTGGAGGTATTTAAAAGACATCTAGATGTGGTTCTTAGGGACATGGTATAGTGGTGGATTTGGTAGTGTTAGGTTAGTGGTTGGACTCGATGATCTCAAAGTTCTTTTCCAATCTAAACAATTCTATGATTCTGGCACTTGTATGTCTGTTTAAGAATTGTACTGTGGTCCACTACAAACTGAGAGTTCAGTTTGCATGAGACCTTTCAGTGATGGTGAAATAGTTCAACACTGAGCTGATCTGTCCTAAAAGGACTGAGTTTCACAGGGAAACCTGAAACCCATCAGGTCCAAGTCAAGTTTTGTACAGACTTTGGAAAGGATCTTGAAAGACAGACAAAACTAAACAGGTGCACTAGCTGCCCTCATCGAATATTGCTGAGCTTTTCACAATCTTACTAAATGTGTTGAGACCAGAGAAGGATGAGGTGTTATATTTACTGCTAATGTGCTTTGAAGCAGTGAATGTTTACAGAATCACAGAATTGCAAGGGTTGGAAGGGACCTCGGGAGATCATCTAGTCCAACCCCCCTGCTAAAGCAGGCTCTCCTAGAGCATGCTAGACAGGACTTCGTCCAGGCGGGCTTTGAATATCTCCAGAGAAGGAGACTCCACAACTCCCCTGGGCATCCTGTTCCAGTGCTCTGTCACCCTCAGAGTAAAGAAGTTTTTCCTCCTATTCAACTGAAACCTCTTATGTTTCAGTTTGCACCCGTTGCCCCTAGTCCTGTCACTGGACACCACTGTAAACAGACTGCGTCTGTCCTCTTGACTTCCGCCCTTAAGATATTTGTAGGTGTTGATGAGGTCCCCTCTCAGTCTCCTCTTCTTCAGGCTGAACAAGCCCAACTCTCGCAGCCTTTCCTCGTAGGGGAGATGCTCCAGTCCCTTTATCATGCTCGTTGCCCTCCTCTGGACTCTCTCTAGGAGTTCCTCATCTTTCTTGAACTGGGGAGCCCAGAACTGGACACAGTACTCCAGGTGGGGTCTCACCAGGGCAGAGTAGAGGGGGAGGATAACCTCCCTTGACCTGCTGGCCACACTCCTCTTAATGCACCCCACCTGATTTTTGCTGTAGTAAGCAATGATGTGTTTGTGTACATGTAGATTGCTTGCCAATCTGACTGACACTATTGGAATGTTAATGATTTATTACAGAACAGTAAATCAGATTTAAATTTCTTTTAAAAAAAGATATACAGCATCAAACTACAATGGTTTGGGAGTTTTTAAGACTGATCTGAGATAAAAGGAGATAGGGAGAGTTGTTTGCATGTTTGATTTGTAATGTTAATAAAGAACCTGGAGGCTCTTTCCTATGAATTACTGCAACCATTTCTCAGCAAAGGAAGCTAACTAAATTCTCTCCTGAAATAATTCAATCAACAGATATAATTCGATGGAGTATTTATTTATTTATTTATTTATGGAAATAAGAAACAGTGTCAGAAAGGAAAGAACGAAGAAACTTCATAGCTTTAAGAGAGTGTGAATTTTAGATTCCATTATTTATTTATTTGAATTTTGGTGTCAAAAGGAGCTGTAGAAAGATGAGGTACAGACACAGGAATGTTTCCTCTTATTTTCTGTTCCAAAATTTTCAAGCGAGTTTGGTACAAGTGATGTATATTATTCCAACACATTTAGATGAAAACATCATTTTTGTGACTGCTGTTACATTCAGAGTAAATAATATAACAAATATTTCTGCTTAAACATTTGCCTCTGAATTTGGATAAAACTCATTACAGAAAAGTTACAGGACAGTAGATGAAAAACATAGAAAACTAATCACAGATAAACAAAGTTCTTCAGAGACAAAGAAAATCATCACTCCCACAGTAAATGTGGGTAAGTTGACAAAGTTAAACTTGTAAAAAATGTTTTAAATTAGTAATTTTTGCTCTTGGTATCAGTTCTGACATTTTTAAGCCTCACACAAAAGCTATTAATGGAAGAGATAATACCCATTTAATGAACAGCTAACATTTGTGATAGAATTTTGTTACGAAGTCCTCCTTTACATTGTCTATAAACCAGACGGAGAACACCGGCAGCATAGAGAAGATCATTTATTTTGCAGTTTCAATACTAACTCTGTATCAGTCTTTAGTAACTAGGACAAGCACTTATAGGTCATGTACTGCTCATGGTAGTGTAGTAAGTTTCACTATTGCTAGCAGCAGATCACAGGCTTTGTGCTCATTTTCAAGCTTTCAGAACTGAAGTTTGTCGGTCTTTGTCTGAAACTGCCTTGACCTGCCAGAACAGTATTTTAACTTGTTTAGATATATTTTTTTCTCATGAACACCTGGCTATGCCTGACTTGTTTTACTTTGAGATTTTGGATATTGGTTTTGGTTTTGTTTTTGTAGTGCAGAACCATAATTTTAAATCGGTAGTAGTAACAAGTAGGTATTCTGTATAGAAATGTCTATGGTTTTAACATAATGATTTGGTCAAGAGGGTTTTTTGGTATGAAAGAGACCTTGGAAACGGGGTACATGACAGAATGTAGAGGACCACAGGCAGTAAATGACAAGATAAGTCCCAGTCTGGTACTGGAGACCCTACAGTTTTGAACAATTCACCAATGCTCAATTAAAGAAGTGCAGACCTGTACCAATCATGAGTTGCAAAGAGCCTAAAGAACATATGCTCAGCACATTGATAGCACACTCTATATAGTCAATTCAGATGTAATCTGGACTAGCAGGCTAATGAAAAAATAGGAAAGTTTAAAGAGTTTTAGAAAATGCAAAAATTATGCCAAGTAAGTCCTATACTGAGTAGGAAGAAACCTACCTCAACAGCCTGTTCCAGTGTTTGGCCACCCTCCCAGTGAAGAAATGCTTCCTAATATCCATTCTAAACCTCCCTTGGCACAGCTTTAAACAATTCCCACACATCCTGTTGCTGGCTTACAAGGAGAAGTGCTCAGCATCTCCCTCTCCACTTCCCCTCCTCAGGAAGCTGTAGAGAGCAATGAGGTTGCCTCTCAACCTTCTTTTCTCCAAACTAGACAAACACAAAGTCCTTAGCTGCTCCCCATAGGACATGCCTCCCAGCCCTCTCACCAGCTTTGTTGGCTTCCTCTGGATGCATTGAGGACCTTCATAGCATTCTTAAATTGTGGGGCCCAGAACTGCACACACTACTCAAGATGAGGCCACACTAATGTTGAATACCGCAGGATAAATCCCTCATTTGGCAGGCTGGTTATATGTGTTTAATGCACCCCAGGATGCAGTTTGCCTTCTTGGCTGCCAGGGTACGCTGCTGGCTCACATTGAGCCTGCTGCCAGCCAGCACCCCCAGGTCCCTTTCTGCAGGGCTGCTCTCCAGCCACTCCTCTCCCACTTTAGACTTATACTCAGTGTTACTCTGTCCCAGGTGCAGAATCCAGCACTTGGTCTTATTAAATTTCATGCCACTGACGATTGCCCAGTGCTCCAGTCTATCCAGATCCCTCTGCAAGGCTTCTTGACCCTCAAGATAGTCAAGATCACTTCCCAGTTTGGTATCATCAGCAAACCTGCTTTCATTCCCTCTGTGTGATGATTAGATCTGGATTAATAATAGTATTTTATTTAGACTGTTGATATTTTAATTATACTAATAATACATTATTGCCTTTACATATAAAGTGTGTTACCTTTTCACACTTAAGAAGATTTTGACTGTACAACATCTGTCACTTTAACACAAGGGCATAAAGACTGCTTAGCCACATGTAGCAGCATCTGGATATTTGGGTATCCTCCATGCAGGTAACAAGTCTAAGAAGTTTTTACAGAGAACATGTGCACAGAGATTTCCAGAGGCAAATCACTTTGCAAAATGTGGCAGCCTTTGCTGGTAAATGAAACAACACCAAACCATGGCCTTGTCAAATATCACCATTTTCCAATGACGGAAAAAGCTGTATATTTTAAAAAAATCATGGACAAAAGTCCAAGTTTCACCTAGGAAATGACCAAACAGTTTTACGTGAAACTTTAATATTGGACTCAAGGCAAATAACTTTGCCAGAAAACTGTCAGTCTGAATGCCTAAGTTTGGCAATTGAAAAGTTTCTGAAATCAGGGTTATATAAGATGAAAACTGAGAAACCCTTATATAGGGTAATATATATATATTTAATTATACATAGAAAATACAGTCTAGGCTGCAATCCTAAAACCAAAATATGATTATTTTAATGTTAGTTTTAGCTTACATGTGGTGCATTTTCTATATCAGAGGTATATCTTTATACTTAAATAACAAATCATATAGCTTTTGTTTATGTACTGCATATTATTTCAAATTAGGAGTGATGTTTATACTATTCACCCTATTAAATTGAGTGGACAATTTCAAAATGGAGTGTTTCATTCTAGATGGAGGAGATTTTCATGTAAGGGGACTGACATGTCTGCATGAAGTTCCTCTGAAAAAAATTAGAGTGAATAGATAGATATCTGCCAAAAAAGCCCCCAAACAGACCAACAGAAATCAGTCAGGAGTATTACCTGAATTAAAACATACAGAAAATTCCTCCATAATCCTCTTCATATGATTTGTACCATATGAAATACAGACACATGCTAGCCTTCTAATGATGCGAGTCTGAACAACATGACATAGAAACTATATTCCCATTTCAATTAATCGTTTCAGAAGGTTTTTTTTTTCCCCTTTTAATTACAAAATTTTATATGTGAAATTGAAAGTAATGATCTTGGACTACTTGTTTTCTGTATTACAGACAGCCCTTCACAAAGGACAGCTTCATTTTTGAGACCCTAACCTAGGACTCGGAAAAACATCTCCTTAGCTTTCCGTATATTCCCTATATAACATTGGGAAAATTAATTGCTCTTTCTGTGTCTCAATTTCACATTTGCATAAAGAGGAAAGTAGTTCCACTCCACAGGACTTATGAAAATAGAAGTTGTCAGGCTCTTACATGTTTGGTAATGATACTGGTGTGCTAGAAAAGATTATTATATTCACATATCATTGCTGTTTGGTCTGCTTTTAGATTGCCTCATTTATTTAGTAGTTCGTATGTCTGTCACACTTACAGTATAGTTGCTATTAACCATCAGCAAGTTCTGCACTTATAAATATGCAAAAGTACTTAAAATTCTATCTTTGTAGATGTCCTGGTTTAAAACACTTTCAAGAATATGTTATTTACATAAACACACTACCATTCAGAAGTTTCTTTAAAAGTTATGCAAAATGCTGTCAAGCCTCAATTTTAATACATTAACAGACTTTAGTTTAAGAGCTGCAGACAGGATTTTCATCACGCTTAATGGGAATCAGTTTGCTGTTCTGTCTATATATAACTTTAAAACTTGTTATTGATAGGAAATAGAACTTCTTACACTGAAGAGAATACCATATAAATAATAGCTCCAAAACTGGCAACAGGAGCTATTGTCCATACTCACTACCTGCCTACTAAAGGGCTATAAAAATAGCAAGACAGAAGGATTTAAACAGTCTACATAGCAGCTGTTAAAAAGATAAGGTGCTAGTTACCTGCCTTACATGATTATTGTGATATTTCTAAATTTATAATTTCACTTTGAAATAAAAACTAAGTAAAATAAAACTACTATAAGTGACTATGACCTCAAAGGGATGTGCACACCATTCACATTCCACACCACAATGTTGAGGTCTGTTTTTTCCATCACTACGTTTATTACCTCTGATAATTCTGTATCACCTTTTCCCACTTCAGATACATTGGTCATCTAATACATCACATAAATACGCCTCTTGGATGAGAAGTAATTTCTCAATTTTTAAAGTTCCAAGCAAATGTCAATCAACTAAACATTTTTAACATGTCCACTGCCTATGACTCTCTCATTTTATTGTGAAATTTGTTGACAAAAGATTCTCCCTTCTTCAAACATTACTGAGATATTTCTTTAGCTTAGAACGTTGCATAAAACACAGCAGAGTGCTCAGCACTGTTGAGCAGAAGCTTGAAATTGCTTGTATGCCACTAGCTTAGGTAGCTTCTTCGATCTTGAGATGAGTTTGTGAGACACAGAATTTTAGCATGAAGTTGTAAACAAAATGGATGAAACATCCAGTAAAATTTAGTGCATTGATAGAGAAGTACTGGTGCTGATTTCACCTTGCACATGATTGAAGAAATAGGCAACTTCCAATATATCCCCACATTGCTTCTGCTTGATATCCAAGTTTCTATGAAGTATATTTTTTTCAGCTTGAGAACTAGAACAGCTCTTGATTTCTTTGTCTGAGCTGTTAATATTGAAATATTAGGTAAAAAACTATAAAAAGTATTCTGCTTTAAATAAACATTAAGACCACTAATTTAAAAGAAATATCCTTCCACAGACTGTTGCCAGTAAAAAACCTTTCCAGGTTTAGTAATTTAGGGTTGTTTTCTAAAAATCTAAAGATTGCTGATTTGTGCCAGAAAACAGAATAAAATTAATTGTCTCTAACAGTTCACTTTTAACATTAAAAGCCCTGCTTTATTCACAAGCAACCTCAAAATATTAACAAAACCCAATAAGCAGGCAACTGGAAAGTGTATGTATATTAAACAAGCCTACCAGTCTCCAAGATACATAGGCAACAGTCACAGTCATCCTCTTTAGACACAGTAGGGCTAACAAGGTAATTATTTTCTAGCCTGAGATCTCCTGGCTGAGATTTCCCCTCTCTAGGTAGGTACCCTATTCATGATTGGCTGGTGGTGAAGATATAAAAAAAAATGGGGCAATTATTGTTAATTCTTAGGAGCTGTTCTAAACTTCATGCAGAAATCCAGGCAGATTTACTGCATACTCTGTATAAATATGATTTTTTGGTATGTGATGGCTTTCACTGTCATCTGTGTTTTAGGACACTACTTCTTGTCAGTTCATCCCAAGAAACCTGATGACTTTTATCCATTTTTCATCTGTTTCTGTCTGCTACAGGTTGGTTATTTAAAAAGGACTGTATTAAACTTAAGGAGTGGTGGAAAATGGAGCTTTTAACAGAGGTCTTGACACAAAAGGAGCACTACTCAAAGGCCTTTTCCCTTCCTAGTTTCTCCAAGGATGCCATATAAAGTCATATCAGAACTAAGATGAAGAACTGCCCTTCTCAATGTCTCTGGGGTTTTTTAGTTTAAAGCATTGCTGGGCTTCATCTTTATCAGTAACCACTAATAAACTCCCTTTAGGCCACAAGCTCTTTTGTTTTCAGAGAGTAATAGAGATTTGGAGAAAATACACTGCCTATAATTAGTAGACAGGTTTCCTAAATGCAGCTATCAATCACCAAATTGCTGAAGGAATGTTCTCACTTCAGAAAATTTTGAGTCACACATCAAACTCTCATAGAGAGTAAAATTGCTTGTTGAAAGTTTTAGAAGAAAAATAACTGCTCACATAAACATTATTCTCAGTCTGAATCAAGAACATGCTATATTGTTTCTTTCCCCTCTGTGCCTGATCTAAAAAGAACTCTTAAAGAAGATCAACACATTTTATTTGATACATTTGAGAACCTGTGAAAATTCATAGTTCTTTTATTTTATGTAGCAAATAGCATATATGAGTCATAGCCTGGCTTGGTTTGGCTAGCAGTGGACAGAGAATAGAAAGCATCCATTCAACTTTATCAGCATTTCTAGTAATCAGTAAAGCAATTGGTGATCCAAGATTAACACAGCCACTGAGAGGAATTTGGGTCCTCTGTTAGACTGTCTCTATGCAAATAGCTCTAAAAATAAACATTTTGAGGAATTTACAAACTGTAAAATATTGTAATAATGTGAGCTAAGAGTTTATTTTGTGGTGACATTAACATGTTTTCAGAGAGAATTTTTTTTTTTTACAATATCATATCCTGCCTGTCTCTCTGATGCATGAACATCTTTATTGATACTCCACCCCCATCATCTCTCTTTTTTTTTTTTTCTCCCCCCCCCCCCCCCCCCCTTCTCCATTTTGCAGGCTAGTATCTTCCACGTTTCTTAACAGTTATTCAAAGTGGAAAATAGATTTTCACTAAGAAATTATAATGTGTTGTATTGTGTGTAAAAAACAGATCTGACAAACTGAAAACCATCCTGCCTTTATCTTCTCTGTGAGCTCCTATTAGCTATAGAAAAGAATTTTTTTACATTTCCAGGAAAGAATGCCAGGGAAAATAAGACCTTCTAAGTTGAACTGAGATACTCAAGTTCATTAATAATAAAAAACTAAGACTACAAGGATGAGAGGCATGCTTTACTACAGCTGGGGCATTCTGTGTATTTCCATTAAGAAGTTCTCTGCAGATTTTTATGTGTGAGTATAATTCCTGTACTTTGCAGCTTTAGCAGTCACCTTAGCTCCTAACATGTGAAGGATAACTTGTGGTACTCCATCAGAGACCAGCATTGGACCACCAAGGCTTCTGACTCTGTCCTTCATCTGCAATTGTCTCCCATGGTTTCTTCTATGAGGAATATTATAGGAAGAAAGGTCCATTTAATTAGCACCCAAACAATGTTCCGTACATTTTTTTACCAGTTTGTTTTCTACATCAGATTACTATTTATCTATATTTAAATGACCATTGAATATATGCATATATGTTCATGATTTATGTTTATGTTTTATAATAATTTGGCATTACTTTAAGTGAGTGCTTTCAATTGTCTAGAAAGGAAGAGGAATCAGAATGTGATGTCATTAAGTTTGCAAAATAACATTATGAAGAGATGAAGTTATATATTGATTTAAGGATGTGTATAAATGAGAAATTGAATTCCACAACATGGGACACCAAAATGCTCTACAGTGCCTTAGAAACCGCATTTTTAATTTATGTTTGTTGTTAGAAATCAGAAGGCTTCATAAATTAATCTGAAATTAACCTCCAAATGTGTAAGACTTCACTTACTTGGAGTTGAGGCTGATCAGCTCTTCCACAGCTGGTGCCAACATTCTGTCAGTCAAATTCTTAACTAGGTTGTAAAGGGCCAGGAAAGCAGTTGCTTTTTACTCCCACCTGGAACAAAATATTGTGTCAGTTACTTTTTTTTACGGTCTTTCAAGTGCAATAAGACATTCATTACATTATCTTTGCCTGTCACAGTAAGGGTTCATCAGAACACTCATACAAGTGATGGAAGCATAAACTATTGCACACTCTGAATTTCTCCTTGAATGTCTGATACAACATATGTATAAATAAAAGCTCTAAATAATACTTTATTTTGTTGTAAAAAATTGTTCTAAAATCTACTCATATTCATTTGTATCTGTTAAATTTAAATAAAATATTTCTAAATGCTGATACAGAAAAAAGAAAAATCAGAACATCTGGCATTTAAAAATGGAAGTGTTTCTTGAAAAAGTAATTTAATATAGATGTCCAAATAATAAAGATTAACATATATTTTGATCTTAGACTACTATTTATTTTTTCCAAATTTCTTCACTTTATTAATGGACTATAGTCTTCAACATAATACTAAACTATTTTTAAAACAGAAGGTTAATGAAAAAGTATCTCAATTTTATATTGCTCTCTATCTCCTTTGAAAGGTCATGAAGATAAAGAGGAGTCACAGTTGACTAAAAGACTGACAAATATTTTGTCCATCTACAAAAAGACGATAAAAGGAAGATTCAGAAAACTGTAGTCCTCATGAACAGGTCCTCATGAAAACTATTTGCAGGCACGAGAAGGGCAAGCAGTGGCAGCATGGCAGTGAGCAGGTACATGACAGCTGGCAGGTGCATGACAGCATGGTGACACCCAGCAAAAAGCAGTGTCCTCTGCTTCAGGTCCTTCTAGCACCTGGTAGAACCAATGCAACCACACAGACAGAGCTCCCGTCCAGACATGTAACCACCCAGGTTTCCAGCTGTGGGATGTGCAAACGGATATTACTGGAGGTGGAGAGGTATTGCAAGCAAGCCTATGGGACATGTGACCAGAGAGATTAACTGCTCTGCTTGGTGGCCAAGCTGCAGGAGAAGGCAGGCAGACTGAGGAGTATTCCAGAGTCTAAGAAGGGGTTTGATCAGTGGAGCTGTACTCTGCCATCTCTGATGCATGTAAACCAACTCAGCATGGCCAGAATGGAGGCAGGGCCAGGATCTGTTTTGTGCTAGGAAGAAGGCAGCATTAAAAAGTATAAGGAGCAGTGGAAGAAGGTTACAGCACAGAGCCATAAGAGATACCTCTCCTTATCCTCTATGATACCCTTAGAGAATAGGTACAAGGCCCTGGGTACAGTGGACGAAGCACACAACGAGATAGAGAAGGAACCTGTGCAAGCAGTCTTACCAAGGTCAGAGAGACAAATCCCTCACAACAAAACCTGCATTAACACCAGTGTAAACAAGAAGCAACAATGGTCATTCGTGATTCTCTCCTGTGCAGAAAGGAAGCACCCATTTGCAGACTGGATCCTCTTTTCAGGGAAGATTGCTGCCCGCCCTGAGGCCCAAATTAGGGACATCGCCACAAGACTGAAAAGTTTAGTACAGCCTTCAGACTGCTATCTATTCCTGCTCTTTCAAATGGGTAATAATGGTGTTGCAACAAAAAGTCTGTGTGCTGATCAATCAAAAGACATTTCAGAGCCTCGGGAAGGATGCTAAAAAAATGCAGGAGCACAGGCAGTGTTTTTCCCGTTCCTCCCAGTAATGGGGAGATATAAATACCTGGCTCCAGGATTCATGTCTCTGCCAAAACTTTGGGGTTTTTAAACCATGGAAGAGCCAGCCTTTGAGACACAAAGTATGCTAGACTCTGACAAGATCCACCTGTCCCGATGGGAAAAACGTATCTTTGGGCATAAGTTGGCAGGACTGATTGAGAGAGCTTTAAACTAGAATTGATGGGTGAAGGGGATGCCAACAGATTGCAGTAGGTAAGCTAAGGGTTGGCATGTCATTGTCTGAGGGTAGCAATGCTAGTGGGAATATTTACACTGCTCCTAAGAGCACGGAGGGCTCAGGAGCTTATATGAAATGCTTGTACACCAACGCACACAGTATGAGAAACAAACAGTATGAACTGGAATTGTTGGTTGATAGCCAGAACTGTGATATCACTCTTCTCAGCAAGACTTGGTGGAATGAGTCCCTCTGATGGAGTGCTGGGATGGTGGGTTACAGGTTGTTCAGGAGGGAAAGGCAGGGCAGGGGAAGTGGAGGTGTTGCACTCTATATAAGGGAGAGGTTTGATTGTACACCCTTCGCAGTTAGTAATGATGTGTTTGAGAGCCTTTGGGTGAGGATTAGAGGGAAGAAAAACAAAGGAGATGTTGTAATGGGTGTCTAGTACTAATTGCTTAGTCAGGATGTAAGCACTGATGAATTATTCTGTAAGCAAAATTTCTGCATCAGTAGCTTTTGTCCTTATGGGAGACTTCAACTTCCTAGACAACAGGAAATATCACACTGCTGTGACGAGCAGGTCTTGGAAATTCTTGAAGTTTGTAGGACATAACTTCTTGTCTCAGGTACTCAGTGAGCCAACTAGGAAAGATGCCCTCCTAGACTTCCTATTTGTGAATAGAGAAGAATTCGTGGGAAATATGATGGTAGGTGGCTGTCTTGGACACAGTGATTGTGAAATGGTTGAATTTAAAATTTTCGGTGTAATGAGAAAAAAGGACAGCAAAGTTGATTCCCCAAACTTCAGGAAAGAAAACTTTAAAATATTCAGGTAACTATTTATCAGAGTACCCTGGAAACCTGTTTTTGAGGGCTTAGGAGTCCATGAATGCTGGTCAGCATTGAAGAAACACCTTTTAGAAGCACAGAAGCTAGCAATTCCACTGTGTCATAAGTCAAACAAGCAGAGCAGAAGACCAGCTCAGCTGAACAGTGAACTCCTCGCAGAGCTCAAGTGGAAAAAGAAATTCTATGATCTCTGGAAACAAGGTCAGGCTTCACAAGAAGATCACACGCATATGTTTCATATATATAGGGAGAAGACATGAAAGGCCAAAGATCAATAAGAGATGAAACTGGCCAGTGTTGTGTCCCTGTCCACGTCTCAAATACTGTGTTCAGTTTTGGGCCTCTCCCTACAAGAATCACAGAATGAAGGGTTGGAAGGGACCTCGGGAGATCATCTAGTCCGGCCCTCCTGCTAAAGCAGGTTCTCCTAGAGCATGTTACACAGGACATCGTCCAGGCAGGCTTTCAATATCTCCAGAGAGGGAGACTCCACAACCCCCCTGGGCAGCCTGTTCCAGTGCTCTGTCACCCTCAGAGTAAAGAAGTTCTTCCTCATATTCAACTGAAACCTCTTATACTTCAGTTTGTGCCCATTGGACCTTGTCCTGGTGCTGGGCACCACTGAGAAGAGTTTGGCTCCGTCCTTGTGACATCCACCCTTAAGATATTTGCATGTGTTGATGAGGTCCCCTCTCAGTCTTCCCTTCTTCAGGCTAACCAAGCCCAGTGCTCTCAGCCTTCCCTCATAGGGGAGATGCTCCAGTCCCTTTATCATCCTTGTTGCTGTCCTCTGGACTCTCTCTAGGAGTTCCTCATCTTTCTTGAACTGGGGAGCCCAGAACTGGACACAGTACTCCAGGTGGGGTCTCCCCAGGGCAGAGTAGAGGGGGAGGATAACCTGCCTCGACCTGCTGGCCACACTCCTCTTAAGGCACCCCAGGATGCCTTCTTGGCAACAAGGGCATATTGCTGGCTCATGGTGAGCTTGTCATCCACCAGGACTCCCAGGTCCCTCTTGGCAGAGCTGCTTTCCAGCCAGTCATCCCCCAGCCTGTACTGGTGCATGGGGTTCAACCTCCCCAGGTGCAGTGCCCAACACTTGCCCTTGTTGAACTTCATCAGGTTGCTCTCCACCCAACTCTCCAGCCTGTCCAGGTCCCGCTGAATGGCAGCACAGTCTTCCGGTGCATCAGCCACTGGAGCATGTTCGAAGAAGGGCAATGAAGCTGGTGAAGGGTCTAGAGCACAAGCGTTATAAAGAGTGGCTGAGGGAACTGGGCTAGCTTAGCCTGGAGAAAAGGGGGTTCAGGGGAAACCTCATTGCTCTCTACAACTACCTGAAAGGAGGTTGTAGCAAGGTGGGTGTCAGTCTCTTTGCCCAAGTAACAAGTTATAGGTCGAGAGGAAATAGCCTCAAGTTTCACCAGGCGAGGTTTAGATCAGATATTAGGGAAAATGTCTTCACAGAAAAGGTTGTCAAGCATTGGAATAGGCTACCTAGGGAAGTGGTGGAGTCACCACCCCTGGAAGTATTTAAAAGACATGTAGATGTGGTGCTTAGGCACATAGTTTAGTGTTAGGTTAATGGTTGGACTTGATGATCTCAAAGGTCTTTTCCAACCTAAACAATTCTATGATTCTATGACTGTAGATAACAAGAATGGCTTTTTTAAGTACAGTAACAGCAAGAGGGGATCTAAAGAAAACATTGGACTGACACTTGTTGAAGATGGTCAACTGACTAATAGGGTTGAAGAAAAAGTGTAGGCATTCAATGGTTTTTTTTGCCTCAGTCTAATAATACTGTCAGACCTTGGGCTACCCAGTCCCCTGAGTCGGTGGACCACAAGTGTGAGACCAGTGACTTTCCAGCTGTGGACACTGAAATTGTAAGGGACCATCTGTATCAGCTGAATGTTCACAAGTCCATGGCACCTGATGGGATTCATCCCAGAGTATTAAAGAAGCTAGCAAATGGTATGGCAGGGCCCCTCTCAATCATCTACCAACAGTCTTGGGAGTCTGGGGAGGTCCTTGCTGACTGGAAACTAGCAAAGGTTATTCCGATTTACAAGAAGGGCATGAGGGAAGACCCACAGAACTACAGACCTGGTAGTCTAACTTCAGTTCCTGGAAAAATTATGGAGATCATACCAGGTACTATTGAAAGGCATTTAAAGAATAATGCAATCATCAGGCACAGTCAACAGGGGTTCATAAAGGGAAAGTCCTGTTTAACTAATTTGGTATCCTTCTATGATGAAGTCACCCACCTGGTGGATGAAGGGAAAGTGGTGGATGTAGTTTTTCTTGATTTTAGTAAGGCTTTTGATACTGTACATCAGAGCATCCTTCTGGACAAGTTGTCCAACTGTGTGATGACCAGGTTCACAGTGTGCTGGCTGAAGAACTGGCTGAACAGCTTCTTCTACTGTGTTCTAATTCTAATGTAAACCCCCAAATTCCTCATCTTAGATGCAGGAAATAAATATCATTCCATGGAATGCAAAGTCTTTGTAATGCCGCAAACACTCTGCAGTTACAGACTACAACTAGTAAATTCACTCTCTCAGAAGCCTTTTAGTACTCTTTCCTTCAGTACAAGCTTTAGTGGAAGTTACTCATACACATAAGTCCCCTTAAGGACAGACAAATTTAATTCAGTAGGCCATGAGTAGCTATCTAGAACAGAACTGAATTAGAACTTTTTTCCAACTGTTGTAATTTTTTTGAATTTCAAACCTTTTTTTTTTTTTTCACAGGGATCGTTCGAAAAGTGTCTGAAGACCTTGTCAGAAGCCAAGTAATCTTTCCAAAAGAGGATAACAGGCAAATCTAAGCATTTCTTGCTGATACATTTAGACTGGAAAGACAAATAGGGGGAATGTGGAAGAGAGAACTAAATCTCTCTGAAGTGCTTCAACCATAAACTCTCTTCGTTGTATCCTAAGTTACATTTTGCAATTAATTAATATTTTCTTATGAGAAATTATTTCAAAGGTAAATTTCCAAACAGCTCTAGCCTGGAATTCCTCAAGTCAGAGGACCACAGGGGACATATGACAATTAACTAAATATTGAATCATCATCAGTGGCTAAGGGGTAGAAATACCTCCTCTTCTATTACTCCTAACTTGAAATTGGAAAACAAACTTGTGCAGCAGGAACACCATACGATTTTTCTCCCATACGTAGCCTGCTGTAGGGAAACAAACTGGGTGAACATTTTCCATTCCAGTGAAACAAGTAACCTCTTTCTCTCAGAATCTCTTTTTCTTCTTAAATTCTTACGTTTTCTTTCTATGTACTTCATTCTTTCCTGTGCTCTTTCTTGGCTTCTCTCCTCCTCTTGTTTCCTAGAATTCGGTTGCCCTTTCCCTTACCCTCCAACTCTACACATTTCTGTCTCAGCAAAACCTATGAACATTTTCACCACCTTCTTGCCAATCAGCCCAGCAATTTGTTTTTCTCTTTTCTGATAGGGATGTAGCTGGCCCAAAGTTATTTTTGCCTGCATTTTGCACTTGTTATCGGTTGGGAACAGAAGGAAACACCATTTTGGCTCCTGAATGAAAGCAGATAAGCATGAAGCTTTGGGCTGTCTGCTACTTCTGTTAGCCACTACAGGAGCACTGTTCATTATTGTCTCTCTCTTCTATTATGTATGCTGAAATTCCCTGCCAGGAGGCCTAAAACATTTACATTTTTTCAGAAAATGGGCCGAGAAAGCCAAATGCCAATATATAGTTGACAATATTAGAAAAAGGTTAACCTTCAGAATTGACATTTACATATATGCTTCTGGCCACAATGAATTCCAATGTATTAAATTCAGACTTACGATGCTGTTGCACAAAGATACAAGCTAGACACTAAAGGAAGGCTTGTGAGGAGAAATAATATTTCTTATTAGATCTGTTGATAGAACTGGAAAAAAATGACAAGATGCTGTCACAAAAGTCCTTGTTAAGGTAAAAAAAATACAGGGAAGAAGAATTCATATATGTTAGATGTCACAGGGGACACTTATAACTTGTTTGAAAATTACTTACTAAAATCAAAAGAGAGAATCTTAAATCCTGCCTCAACCATCACAGAAACAATATGCTAGTGATCATTCCCAGCTAAGGAATGTTTACATGATACTTATGATTTCTGAAGATGGGAAAATACTTCCCAAGTACTTCTTAGTTATCAATATCAAATTAATAGAACAAAAAATGTCAAATTGATAAAACAATTAATATGAACACACATCTTATCTGTAGTCACTATCCCTGAAAGTGACACCATTTAAGAGTAAATTTTTCTTTCCCAGTAATGGAATATTTATTACTTTTTATGTATTTGAGAGCTTCATTTCTCTCTTTAGTTAAAAGTATCAAAACATTTGTCATTGGAACAACAACAAAAAAAGCTTTTTTAGTTCATATAGGTTTGTATAGATTAAGTTTACAAGTTTTCTTCAACAATGTTGTAACTACATCACAAGCATGGTACTGAACAGTTACAGAAGTAAGAAAAATATTAAAATATACTTAATTTCTATCAGACTTGAGCACCATGGTCCTGTTTCTAAGTGTACAACATATCTCTTTAACTAACAATATTAAAAGAAAAAAAAAGGAACCTCACAGACATAAACTTCACTTATCTTATTGTCTTCATATGTAACATGAATTTCAGAATTTTTATTGATAGCATCAGCATAAGATATCTGCATTACAGAGCACGATAATCCATGACAGGCTTCTCTATTATCTCTTTATATTACCAGCCACTGTCCCTTTATAAAATTTTGTATTTATCAGCATAAAGTCATATACCATGTTCACTATTCTCTTTGTGGAAAGAATAATAAGGAATTCCTTTTAGTGCAACATGTCTTCAAGAGAACATGAGAGTGTCTCCTGCTGCCCCCAAAGATGTAAGCTCTGTATCCTACTGCCTATTTTTGCTGACCTCTCAAAACAAATTTTTAAGCTTTTTTGATCTAACAAGAAGGTTCTTATCAACTTCAATAGCTTTTAGATAAGATCACAAGTCCTCAATCCACAAGTCCTCAATCCACAAGAGATGCCATGCTTGAGAAACTTGGCAAAAAAGATGAGATTTCAACCAGGGCAGTGCAGCAAGAGCAAATCTCTCACACATCCTCACAGACTGCAAGATGTTAATAAATATACTGATCCTATCTTCAGGACTTAAAGTGACTGAGATTCCTACATTGTACTTTATGCCAGAAAAAAATGGCTTTCTTGTGTAAAAAGAAAAGGAAAGACATCTTCTAAAGCACTTTGTAGAGTTGTAAGAGCTGATTTCTGAGTACAGGTTCTTACTTCTATGCTCATTCCCAAATTTTAATAGTTTATTTACTGATTGAAATCTTAATCAACTAGGATTTTATAGAGAAAGATGTTGGTCATGTTTTCCAACATTTTTGTCATAATAATGTAAAAACAGTCATAATTATAAACATTTATCTGCCGGCTTTATTTTATAAGGTCTTATTGCATAATCCACTTAGTTTCATTCAAACTTTATAGATACTTTACTTTGGATACAATCAATTTAATTTAAATTTGGGGTCAGTGTGATTGTTTGTTTTACTTTGTTTTGTTTTTCTGAGTAGCTGGAAGTTTAATTAAGTTTATAATGGGAATCTGGTAAATCCTTTCCAACGAAGAAACTCTTCATTCCATAAACTAGTATTCTTTTTTTCTATATGGGGAACTATATTGGGTTTATATGACAAGATTAGGGGGATGAAGAGAGCTGCAGGGGTGGTTTCTGTGAGAATAAAGGTGGCTTGGTTTCGGCTGGGATAGAGTTAATTTTCTTCATAGTAGCTAGCATAGTGCTGTGTTTTGGATTTAGTACTAGAAGAATGTTGATAACACACTGATGTTTTCAGTTGTTGCCAAGGAGTGCTTAGACTACTCAAGGACTTTTTGAGCTTCTCCTGCTCGGCCATGTGCATAACAAGCTGGGAGGGAGCACAGCTAGGACAGCTAACCCAAACTGAACAAAGAGCTATTCCATACCATATAATGTCATGCTCAGGGGGAGTTAGTCAGTCGGTTGTAGGGGGGAGTGATGGTGGCTCGGGGAGAGTGATTGCGGCTCAGAGAGTGATCGCTGCTAGGGATGGGATGGGCTTCAGTCAGTGGGTGGTGAGCAATTATTATTATTATTACTATTGTTATTCTTCTCTCTTACTAAACTCTCTCTATCTCAACCCACAGGTCTTACCTTTTTTTTCCAATTCTCTCCCCCATCCCTCTGAGGGAGGAGGGGAGTGAGTGAGCTGCTGCATGGTGCTTAGTTGCCAGCCGGGTTAAACCATGACAAAAGGCTTCCACCATATGAGATGCAGCCAGTTCCAAAATGGACCCACCTCAGGACACAGCTGAGCCAACATGATGGTGCTTCTGTGGTAACATATTTAAGAAAGGGCAAAATATACTGTGTAGTAGATATGTGAGAGAGGAGTGAGAAAAAATGTTAAAGAAACAGCCCTACAGACACCAAGGTCAATGGAGAAGGAAGAGGAGAAGGTACTCCAGGCATTACAGCAGAGGTTCCTCTGCAGCCCATGGAGAAGACCATGGTGAAGTAGGTTGTCCCCCTGTAGCCCATGGAGGACCATGTTGGAGCAGATATTCACCATGTAGACCATGGAGGACTCCACACCGCAGCAGGAAGACATGCCCTAAAGGAAGCTGCAGATTTTGAAGACCCCACACAGGAGCCTGTGGAGAAGAGCCCATGTGGGAGCATGTTTTCTGGCAGGATCTGCAGCCCAAGGGGGACTCATGCTGTAGCAGTCTGTTCCTGAAGGGCTATACCCTGTGGAAAGGACCCATGCTGGAGCTGTTTTGGAAGGACTGCAGCCATAAAAAGGACTGACATGGGAGTAGTTCACGAAGGACTGTATACCATGGGAAGGTCCCCATGCTGGAGCAGGTAATGAACGAGAGGCAGAGATGAAGTGTTATGAACTGACCATAACCCCTATTGCCCATGAAGGTGGTAGAATAGTCAGGAGTGAAATTAAGCCTGGGAAGAAGGTGGGCGTGGGAGGAAAATGGTTTTAGTTTTGTCTTTGTTTCTCACTATCCTACTCTATTTTTATTTGTCAATAAATTAAATTGATTTTTTCCAAGTCAAGTCTGTTTTGCCTGCTGTCAGTAATTGGTGAGTGATGTCCCTGTATTTATGTGAACCCATGAGCTTTTCCATCTTATTTTTTCCCCTGTTGTGTTGAGGAGGGGGAGTGAGAAAGTGGTGAACATCTGGAAGCCAGCCAAAGTTAACTCACCACAGAAATGTCATTTTCAGGAAAATATGACAGTTACTTTGTTCCTTAAGAAACAGACATAAATGGGAGATGTTAGGAAAAGTGAAGTATTTATATTTCCTTGAGGCTCATCATATTCCTATTTAACTAGAGCTGTAAGAGAATTAATTTTTTCAACCTCACATTTACAGTGTTCTTTAAGAAGGTATAGATTATCCACGTTATTTCTTTTTGTCCTAAATGGATAATTGACAGTCAGGACTTTGTTAGGTTATTTCTTTTACATAATTTTAACCAGGTACTTTTCCAATGTGGTATAGTTCTGGCCCCGTAAACACTGTAGAGACATTAACAGATAACAAGATTAAGATTAACTCCTCATGTTAAGGAAGGGAAGTGAGAGAATGGCTGGATAGGGATCTGTCAGTTCTCCAAGGTCAACCACCACATCTGTCAGCCTTTTGATCTGAGTGCTTCAAGGGTTGATAACTTCCCTTTCTTACAGCCCATGGGTGTAATGATTTGTACACATTTCTCCCTGAGTAGGTCATGGCAGTAATGGAAGGCTGCATGTGCATCTCTACTTCAGGTTTTTAATAGTAGTAGAGTTTTATTGACTGAAATATACCCAGACAATCCAGACAAAACAGAGCTCAGTTTTGACACTTTTTGTCAAGAAGTGATTTATTCTGACCATAGAATTTAGAAGCTGAAAAATATTCTTTACATTATGACACTTCAGGAGCTTCTTCTACTCATTCTGCTGTAGAGAAAATTAAGAAGCTGGCAAAAATCTCCCATTAGACTGAGCAGGGAAAATTTCCTACTTGAATAAAAATCTGGTGATCAGCATGACCTTGAACATGTCAGCAGATACACTAAAGAAATATTTTGTAAGTGTCTTTGTATCTATCTTTTCTTCCAGTCTATAGTTGCAGCTAACCTCTGATTCTTCAGTGGAAGAGGAGAAAAAATATATCTATCCAATTGCTCATGAAGACAATGTACTCCTTCACTTTGCTGATGACTGGCTAAAGCTCTGAAGCATGAAATTTGATTTTGTTACTAGTTAAATGTATAGATGCAAGTACAAAGAACATTAAAATGTCAATGCATTAAATTTTGTTTTCCCCAGTAGTCTTGAAAGATGGTGATGAAAATGGGCAATCAGAGATTAAAAGATTTCAAGGTCCAAATGAAACAAAACAGTCCTATATCCATTAAAACCATGCACAGAGGTTATAAAATTTTCTGGAGTGAAGTATACCTTTGAAATAGTTGTGTTATCAAATGATTGCAAGTTGCATTACTCTGACAATATTTAAATATCTCACAGCTAGAACATTTATTTCTAATTCTAATAATATACTCATCTAAAAGTTGGCTCTCAATAACTGGATTTATGTCACCATTTTGTCTTCAAAGTTAAACAGCTGTCCTCTCCTTTCTATCACAGTTGTGTGCATGTACATATATATTCATGCAGAATTCATCCCTCAATCTTCTCTCTGATTAAGCTAGACAACTTAATCTTCAGAGGTCTTGCATTTTAAGGCTGGCTTGATTCTATTTTCAGAAAGAAAGCTCTGTCTTCCACCCCTGGCAAACAGTCCCATCCTTAAAACTCATGGCTCAGTGAATAATCATCATTCATATATGCTATAGTTGGGTACAGAGTAATTTCTTAAATAAATTGTCCTAATTTTTAATATGGAGACATGTAAAAGTTAATGCATATGGCAGGAAAATCACTGAAAAGACTGGAAACTACTTCGGCAGGTATTAAGGTAAAATACAATTTTGCTTTATTTTGGTGCTACAGACACTTGTTATTATAGTCATAATGGTGACCGAATTACCTATAGCTACTTCTGAGGGTAAGAAAGTGCAAATCCAGTGATTTCTCTAGCAATCTTAACCTGTAACCCTAGAGCCAGCTTCAGAGTTTGTAAGCAATAAAGTCTGTGAAGGATACAGTAGGTAAGATTGCTACAGAGACCACAGATCCTTTCAAATGCGGGAGGGGGTAGGGGGTTGGGAAGACAAGAAATATAACTGCATGTACAGTTTCAGCATATTGCCAAATCCCTATTTAGATCATATGTATTTAGTAATGTGAGAGAGCTTTTTTTAAGATGATGTTCATTGCATATGAACAAAATACATGTAAGTTCATTACAGAGGTGGAAAAAGAAGAAATAATGAATTTGAAGGAACTGGCTAAACAAACTGTCTTCTGATATGTTGATATGCAGTATCATGACACGAGGCAAGGACAGCTAGGCAAGGAATTCTCAGACAAAAGTGATTGTCACTGTAAATGCTTTTCTATCACAGAGCAATAGAATCATAAATGATTTAGGTTGGAAAGAAATGTGGGAGTGGTTCTTCTAGTCTGTTTCTCCACGTAAAGCAGAGACAACTTGGACTGGATTGCATGTTGTTTGTCTAGTCAAGTCTTGAATGGGAACAATTAAAACAAGGAACTCCAGGGATTCCAGTTCACCAGAAAAGCCTTGGATTTAGTAAGGTTTCCTAGATTGTACTAGAAGCTGCTACCCTGTAAATCCTAGCAACCACAGCTTAGCAAGGGAGACTGAGACACTACCAATCTTCTATTTGATTTAAAATTTTTAAAGCAGAATTTTCCGCTGTTTAAAGATAATGAGTTTCTACAGTTCCACCTTTGATTTTAAAATGGAATGTCCACCACCTGTCCAAATTTCCTCTGCAATCCAGGCTGCTTGTTGGAAAGAGAAACACAATGTTTTCTATTTTTTATGCTACCAAATACAATGCATATGGATCTATTATTCTTTTGCTTCTACATCATCATCTATGTGAAGCAAAGGATATATGTATACATGGTTCTTTTGAGGGATATGTACAATCCAAGTGGGAAGGAATGTAAACTAAGGAGTAATAAGATTAAAACAAACAAAAAAAAGGTTATATATTACCGGATAGGAATACTGTTATTTAAAAGTTTGGGCCTAAGAAGGCAGCCAGACATTGACAGAGAAGCATACGGTAATTGTAAGCCAAGTAAGAAGATTAAAAAAGTCATCTCTGTAAATAAACCTGCTGACTTTTTGTGATGGCTTTTTTTCTACTTAACAATGATTTTGCCTAGTCTCAAAAAGCAGTCAGCTGATGCACATATCCAAATATTCTAACAGATAATGTTATCCCGAATTTGTCTAGATAAATTTAAGCTGGATGCTTTGAATAACCAACATTTTTTATATTTTATGACCTAAATGAAGATATAGCACATCAAATATGGCAAAATTCTGGAGATTCGAGTTATGATGGTGATAGAAAGCATCAGGCCTTGACCTGATGGAACTCACAGAGCTGCAGGTCCAACATGTTTTGCAATCATCACTTGGCCTCTTAACATTTGTTAAAGAAAGATAAAATCAGCCTCGGTCAAGGCATGTCCAGCCAGGTCCTAGAACTCTGTACTGTCAGGCTGATGTAAAACTTTCTGCCAACAAACAGTGGCAAAAATATTTACTAGGCTTTGGGATCTGAAGAAAAAAATTGGCTTTAGAAGTTCTAAACTCTTAATTTATTAATTTTGGTTATTTAGCTTCAACTAAATAATGTGTTTGGAATTTCTGGGCTTTTGGATTGTGCTTAAAAATGTATGTGAAAATCAGCTATTGTGCTTCTGAAAACATACACTGAGATAATCCTAATGACTAACCTTAGTGAATGTCAGGGTAAGGGCCTGAGTCTACAGTGCAAGGATAACACTCATTAAAAACTTTCCTCATACTTCTGAACACGTTGTTCATCATCCACTCACTATTCATCCTAGCTGATTCAGTACAGTCTGCCTAGTGTTCCCTTCAGTTCAGAAGTTGTGTTCCTGAAATAAGCTAGTGAAGTCTGGCCAAATGTATGAAGCGTGCTCTAACTTCCCATTTGTTTGGAGAAATATTGCGATAAGCTAGTTGAGAAGGAAAGGAAGATATGTTATCAGGAAAGGACATAGCTACTGATACATTCTGATTTAATTTCAGAATCCTTAACTGTGCATAAGTGGTCCTTGGTTAAAGAATGGTTGTGCTATTAAAACAATTCTTCAAATCCCCACATAAAAAGTGGCATAAATCAGTTTTCAAAAACCATATAGGTGGACATCATTTTTAAGCTTCATACATCGCTAGTTATTTTTTTTATGGCTCCAGCAACAATACATAAAGCCAAATAAAAGATCTGCATTTTAAAAATCTAAGGCTGTCTTTTTTATCTCTCCTTCTGAAGTAGACCTATTTTAACAATAGGTATGGCTGGAAAAATTCTAATTTATTCAATAGCCTTAGGCATAATGGTCTCTGGCTGATTTCTAGCATTCTTTGGTGTCAGATATCCTACTGTCTCTTTTTTTTTGAATGAATCCAGGAATCTGAAGTGACTATTGGTAACATGTACAAAGACTGTTAAAAGCTACAGTACTTTATATCAGGAAACAGCATAGCTACTCTCTGTTTTCAAGAACTGGGGAATGGTGAATGCTGTTACCCACACACAAGGCACATCAAAATTGCGATCTGGATTAACACCTGTACAAATATATTTTATTTACTCTTTCATCAGGAAACTGAACAATATACTTACTTTGCATGTAGCCCTTGATGATTATGCTAATATGCCAGGTTTTACCTGGAATATAAAAGTTATGCTGGAAAGGACTAGAAAAGATAATTTCCTTCTAAACCAAAAAGTTATTTTACATTACTACATGAAGAGCAGGTTTACTCCTTGTTAATGATAAATTTTTGACAAAGTTGTTTCAGTCATCCTGGGGCTGTGTTTGACCCTGAGTACACTCACCAGGCCCAATCCCAATATCCACCTACAGGCTGACATCACAGCCTGGACTTGGCCTGTCCTCATCCCCACAGAAGTGCCTGATGTCCTGCTCTGGAGCTACCCTTGTCTGTCCTCCCCAGCCTGCCATGCTCCCTGGCTGGGGGCAGCAGGATGTGCTCTGGCTGAGGTCCTCCCTCTAGGGAGTCACCACCACTCCTGGCCCCAAGGAAGCCCCTATCCCACGCAGCACACTGAAATTTATCATGTAAAGTTAGGTCAAAGCAATATGAGATATGTCACATCCAACTTCTTTATTATCTGGATGAAAAAGTAGAGTTGTTTAGCATAGCAGAGAGAAGGCTCAGGGTAGATCCCACCAGGGTATATAAATATCTGAAGGAGGGTGCAAAGAAGATGGACTCAGGCTCTTTTCAGCAGTTCCTAGTCACAAGACCAGAGGCAATGTATACAAACTGAAACACAGCAATGAGGCTATGTATGATCATATCTTTTCCAGCCTTTTTTACTGCTTTTAGTGATCTGTCACCAAACAACAACTTCACTTTTGCATTTCTGTCTTGCCAAAATACACATATTTGTGATTTCTTTCTAAATCTAATATTTTATTTGCTCATGAGGCAAGAAAGTGTCTGCACATGTCAACACGATCATAGGGGAAAACTGTCAAGAGCCCTTTCATTCTAATTATCATAGGAAAACAGTCCAATGATCCTAACCAATAGTCTTTACTAGCTTTTTTTTTATTACTATAATTATTTCCAAGACACAGGTTTTTTTAAGAAACCACTGCATGTACAATAACTTTTTTTTTTTTTTTTTAACTTTGAGATTTCATAACAACAGCTAGATCAAGTTGAAATTGTAGTCCAGTATACATGATTTCTACCAGGTCTGGTATAAAGCCACAGGCTCTGTACTGACCTTGCAGCACAAGGTCTCAGGACCTTGTTGTACCTGCCTGAGCCTGTACTCAGTTTAGCTTGCCTCAGCAAGTGTCTAGTGCTCCAGTGATCATTGTCAGAAAACTGAATTTCCAAGAGCCGATCAAGTTTATAAAAGTTACTGGTTGGTCCAATCACAGTGCAGTGTTGACTGTGAGCTAGTATTGCTACAAAGCACTGTGGAGAGCCACACAGCCATACCAGAGAGCTAGTTCAGGTGCCTCACATGATTTAAATGTCTTATTTGTTCTTTGACCAGCTTTACTAAAGTGATGCTCATTTACAGTTGATTTACTTCTTTTCAGTCTCAAACTATCTCCAGCTCCAACAGTATAATACTATTTCAGTCACACTCCTATGCTTATTTTGTTCCAGAGCACTTGCCTCTAAAAAGAATCAGGGAGGGGATTTTCTATAGTGCAAGTCTTTATTTAAGGCTGGTATGGTTATGTTTCATTTAATGAGTGATGCTTCCTTGAGACGTATTTGGGACTGTTCTCTCAAATTTCCAGTGAAATAAGTCACTAAAGGCCTCAAACCCAGGGTTCCATCCAACCCCCCAATAAACACTCCCTTCTAAAAGGAAACAAAATTTCAAAGATCAGTTAAAATACAGGAACTGAACCAAAATCTAATTACAAAACCTTATATGGTAACAGGATCAGTATAGCGGTTCCCAAAGGAATATAGTAACAGCTAGCTCAATACCACAGCAACAATACTCTATGTTTAAGAAGTAATTCAACAACAGAATGAAAACTTGACGATAATTACCCAATTCTTGGAGCATACTGCTGTCAAGCAAAAAGACAAAACTTGGTCCCTGTTGTTTCCCCCACTACTAATTCTAACAAAAGGGGTACTGATCTTCAGCTCTTTGAGATCAAAACCTACTGTTGTCTAATGAAATTAGGCCATGAAGGACTGAAAATCATCCCTGCTTCCACCAACTTGAAGGGATCAATCAAGTTATTCTTGTGAATTCTACTTATCTGTAAGAAATTACAATTGCACCACCTTCCTAACAGCACAGTTAAATTCCTAGTATGAAGCCAAGTTCATTGCACGTTTTGTATGCAAATAGTTGTGATAAAGGTTAACCTAGACTTTGAATGAAGATGTCAGGGAGAAGCCGGGTCTGCCTGCTCACCCTGGGGAGGGAGCCAGGAGCCAAGGGTGAATGCAAGGCAGGCAGGGTAGTGCCCTCCCCTGACAGGTAGCCAGGGCACTGAGACAGCAAGTCAGGGCCAGGCCCAGGCCCAGACACAGTGGCCAGGGACAACCTTGGTGCACTTGTAGCCTGATAAGTCTACTGGGGTGAGGTAGGTCCAAGATCAGGTCAGAACACCATGTCCATTGGTCCAGGCTGGGTCAGGATTGAAGCAGTATGAGCTGCTTCAAGATTCTTGGCAAAGTCTTCAAAATACTAAGAACTTGCAGCTGATTTTGAACAGTAAACTTCATTTTTATTGTGTTTCTTATAGGTTTGTATGTCATATTGAGATTTTGTATAAAGACCTATACCATGTGCTTCTGTGATATGAGACAGAATGCCTTAAAAACCACAAAGAGGTTGCTTAGCATCTATTGAGATTTTTTCCTCACAAAACTTATTTGAATATGCTCTTCTAAAATGTCATGCCTTTTCTAAATCTTACCTAAACAAACAAGAGCTGTAGTTGACCTATGGCCTCACCATGTCATTCTAGGAACTAGTTTACATGCTTTAGCATACTGCTAGCTGAGTGCTCTGTGGAACAGTGATTATATAAAGAAACAGAATTCAAATGACATCTTACACTCTAGAAAGTGTTGCTTATGGGTTGGAAAAGACTGAGCACAAACACATACAAGGCAGTAAGTCTAAAGCATTACAGAGTTGAAATAAGTTAGTAGCTAAGTAATTGCTTTGAGATAACTCCAGAAAACTGTAAATGACCACGGGGTGCAAGTACAGAATCACATTCATTATGTGTTTAGTATTTTTCCACCAGCAACATTTTTAGCTAAATTATTAAAGGGCAGTCAAAGATAAAATGTCTGAGGAGTCTGAAGTGGCTGATACATGGGGAAGGCTGCAAGGAGAATTTATCACTGCTGATGCTATACAAAGTTGATGCATGAACAAGTAGGAGATTCAGTAATAAGGGCTGCCAATACAACACTTTCTCTCAATAATAAAATCAATAGGGGGAAAAAAAGTTAAACTCTGACAGCACAAACTGGTTTTGCAGCTTTCAGCCTCAAGAAGATCTATGTCTCTCTTAGAAGGCACAGCTGAAATTTATTCCTAGACATTTTGGGAATGCTACCATTCTATAAGCTTCTGATCTATAAGAAAAAACCCACTGCTGGGAAAAGCAGATAACCTTCTGGGTGAAGAAAAAGATATTTTTTACCCAAATAGGTAGACAATTAATAAGCTAGAAGGGCCAAAAGAAACAGATGGGAAAATTCAGAAAACTAGTATTAGATTTAGTAATTATAGCAAAGTAGTTTGCCAGCCAATCTCTGTAGGAATAAATTTATCTTTGTCATTAATTCACATTGTTATGACTGAAAACTGTCTTACCAACTGACAAATTTAAGTACAGAAAGAAGACAGTTTTATTCCACCCAGTCATGCAATCACACACCTGTTTAGGACACTCATATTTCATTTGTATTTCCTACAGCCTCTTTGGATATCTGAGGAATGCCATTGACCTTTCCCAGCATGGACTGCCATGACAAATAGCATTAGCTCAGTGGGGTCTCTTGATCTGTAAAGGACAAATTTTGATCCAAATTGCACTAGTGATTTGGGTTTGAGGATCAGTGTAATAAAATATATAAGAATGAAGTAAGAAGTTTTCCTCTGGATATGAATTTCCCTGCATTTATAGATATTTCCTGATACTTCATTTTACTCATACCAGTGGTGGCCATCACATTCTGTAGCAAAAAAAAGGCAAGAGTCCACTAGTTTGCCTTTTTGTTTGAATGAATTAAGTATCAACATGTTCTTATTTAGGAACAGGAGAAAAAAAATCCTATATACTGATACCATGATTATTTATTACTTGTATTGGAATATTTTATCTTCAATAAGAGCTAATGCAATCTATGGTAATTTATTGCTACTTATATTAAGAGCAATTTCTTGGTTAGAATTATGATGTGCTTCAAATCAGTTTTGGCTAATATTAATCAGTTTCATTTGTAGATATATTTTTAAACTCTTGCTTATCTTCTAAGATCTGCAAGTGAACTAAATAGTCAATAAAATTCTTTAACTGGTTAGGATCTCAATTTTTAAAAAAAATTACAAGTCTTATTTCTCAGTTCCTTAAACAGAGAAAACACTAAACTATTTTTCTAAATAATATGGAAGTAGCACAACAGCACACTGCAGCAAAACTTAAATCATATTCTGTAACCTGGATATTTTTGCATGAAAATACCCTTAGATACACATGAATCTCTACAAAGTCTGGAGCCCTCAAGTGTAATGCCACTGTGGCAGTAATGTTCTTAGAAGAAGAAAGGTGTCAGAATGGACTGTGATATGAATTCAAAGAAAATAAAACCAGAATATGTAGGAGTGACTAACAAGGAGGTATGGGAAAGAAAAAAAAAAAAGTATAAACTGGTTCAAGAGGGTAGAATTAGAGTTTAAATGAACCTTGGCTGCCATATAAGCTTATGTATGTGGTCTTAAAACGGTGAAGGCATAATATGCTTAATACGCAGTGTGATAACATCTTTTCACTGGGAAAAAAATCATAGAATCATTCAGGTTGGAAAAGACCTTTAAGATCATCAAGTCCAACCATTAACCTAACACTGCCAAATGCACCACTAAACCATGTCCCTAAGAACCACATCTAGATGTCTTTTAAATACCTCCAGGGATGGGGACTCCACAACTTCCCTGGGTTGGTGAACAAATTTTTCCTAATATCCAATCTAAACAAGAAGCCACTTCCTCTTGTAGTTTTGTTTGTTATTTGGGAGAAGAGACTGACACCCACCTCACTACACCCTCCTTTCAGGAAGTTCTAGAGAGTGATAAAGTCTCCCCTCAGCTTCCTCTTCTCCAGACTAAACAACCCCAGTTCCCTCAGCTGCTCCTCATAGGCCTCGTGCTCCAGACCCCTCACCAGCTTTGTTGCCCTTCTCTGGATGCACTCCAGCAACTCAATGTCCTTCTTCTGGTGAGGGGCCCAAAACTGAACACAGTATTGAAGGTCCGGCCTCACCAGTGCAGAGTACAGAGGGACGTTAACTTTCCTGCTCCTGCTGGCCACACTATTCCTGATACAAGCCAGGATGCTAGTGGCCTTCTTGGCCACCTGGGCACACTGCTGGCTCATATTCAGGCAGCTGTCGGCCAGTACCCCCAGGTCCTTTTCCTCCAGGCAGCTTTCCAGCCATGCTTCCCCACATCTGTAGCGTTGCATGGGGTTGTTGTGACCCAAGTGCAGGACCCAGCACTCGGCCTTGTTAAACCTTGTACAATTGGCCTCAGTCCATTGTTCCAGCCTGTCCAGATCCCTCTGAAGAGCCCTCCTCCCCTCCAGCAGATTGACACTCCCACCCAGTTTGGTGTTATCTGCAAATTTACTGATGGTGCACTCCATCCCCTTGTCCAGGTCGTTGATAAAGATATTAAACAGAACTGGGCCCAGAACTAAGCCCTGTGGAACACCACTTGTGACCAGCCATCAACTAGATTTAACACTGTTCACCACAACTCTCTGAGCTCAGCCATCCAGCCAGTTTTTTACCCAGCAAAGAGTACAGTCATCTGAGCCACAAGCAGCCAGTTTCTCCAGGAGAATGCTGAGGGAGATGGTGTTAAAGGCTTTGCTAATGTCCAGGTAGATAATACCCACAGGTCACCTTGTCATAGAAGGAAATCAGGTTAGGCAGGCAGGACCTGCCTTTCATGAACCCATGCTGGCTGGGCCTGATCCCTGGCTTGTCCTGTACCTGCTGCATGATGGCACTCAAGATGATCTGCTCCATAACTTCCCCTGGCACTGAGGTCAGATTGACAGACCTGTAGTTCCCCAGATCAACTTTCCAGCCCTTGTTCCACAAGCACTGCATTTGTTAACTTCCAGTCAACTGGGACCTCCCCGGTGAGCACAACTGCTGATAAATGATGGAGAGTGTCTTGGTGAGCACTTCTTCCAGCTTCCTTAGTACTCTTGCAGGGGTCCCATGCAGCGCCATAGATTTGTGCATGTCTAAGCAGTGTAGCAGGTCGCTAACAATTTCACCTTGGATTAGAGGGGCTTCATTCTCCTCCCAGCACAGAGGGCCAGGTTCCCTGAGAAAAACTTGTCTTAATATTAAAGATTTAGTATTAAAGAGTTAACATTAATATTAAAGACTGAGGCAAATAAGAAATTAATCACCTCAGCCTTTTCGTTGTCCTTTGTCACTACCTTTCCCCTGGCATCCAATAAAAGATGGAGGTTCTCCTCAGCTGCCAGTGTATTTATAGAAAAAATTTTTATTGTCTTTTATGGCAGTAGCCAGATTAACTTCAAGTTAGGCTTTGGCTCTTCTGATTTTCTCCCTGAATAAGCTCACAACATCCTTATAGTCCTCCTGAATTGTCTGCCCCTTCTTCCAAAGGTTATAAACTCTCCTTTTTTCCTGAGTTCCAGCCAAAGCTCTCTGTTCAGCTAGGTCAGTCTTCTCCTCTGCCAGCTTGTCTGCACTGAGGAAAAGGAGAGAAAATAAGGACCAGAAGCCAACTAAGTAGAAACTTTGGACATCATTCTGAAATGTTGTTTAGCCTGGCTTTGTTCATTCTTGGAAGAAATTATGAAAATAAGAATGTGCCTCAAATTAGACTTGAATGGCTGTAGAACATCCTATTTACCTTGTGAGTAAATGTGATTGAGTTGGAATAACAAAAGGGCGTACTCATTTATAAAATAAAAGAAACCACATATTCACATAAAGAAGAACTGTATATGATGATATTCAGTACCATCACAAGTAGCCTAAACAATGCCAAGCAGGATGCCATTTTTCCCAGGTTGTGATGAAAAGCTGAATTCCAATAATGGTTTGCAAACAAAAAAATTAGATTTTTGGGTTAGGCTTAAATGAACCATTTCAGTTCAAGCTCTTTAAAATATTTATATTTAAATAATTCATAATTTTGAGAATGGTGCATAGTTAACTCAAGTTTGAGATGAAGTCTTTAGAAGCCAAAAAGTTAGAACGAGTTTTTTATTTTTGATATTTCTCTTTTTCCCAAAAAACATTCTTAAAGAAACACATTGAAATAAGAATTCTTTGAAAGTATTAGCTTTGGTAATAGAGCATTTTTTAATGCAGAACAATTCATTGAAAGAGCCTATAGCTAATATAACAGTGAAGCCATGTTTTCTGGTGAAGGGACCTGACTCCTCAGTGTGATAGTTGTCTATCTTGGAGTCCATAACATTATTTCTGTATAGCAAATATGACTGATGCAGAAAAACTTTACATACTGTAATTCCTCTTGAGAATTAGATAGTTGTTTAAATAAATCAGGTTCTTTAACTGGGCTGGGGGTTGGATATTTTCTTGGACAGGATGGAATATCAAAATCTGAAATTTTCAAGGAAAAGTCTGTTAAAAGAAATTCTACGTAATTACTTGGTGTCATGCCCGATACATAAATAGGCAAGGAAGATGCAGAGTACATATTAAACAAAGGAAGAAATATTCATCTGCATGCTTTCCTCTCAGAGAAGTCTTGGAGGCAGATATGCTACATTTCATTGTTTCCTAGAAACAAGCTCCGTTGCTCAGTCTGCCATCATCTGTGCGGGCTGCCTTCCAGATGAGAACATGTGGGAAAGCACAGTGTCTAAGCTTGTTAGTCAGTGAGGTTAGCCAAATGTCTGAAATTGATAACTGGGAGCAGGATCAACAAATTCTTGGCATTTGATACATGGTGCAGTTTTTGGGGAACTAAACCAAGTAAATCTTCATAGGACTCCTAGGAAAAATCTACTGAATGTGTTCTAAATATAGTGCTCTCACTGTATTATTGAGATATGGTAGAGACTGGTGAATTCAGCAGTCCTTATGTTGGTGCAACTCCCATGGACTTCTATTCAAGTTTTACCTAATGGAAAATGTGGATTAATCTCTTATAGCTATTTTGAATGTAACATACAGAGTGATGATGCCTTCCTGTTAAGGTTTTTTGATAATGTCTTATTTTTTAGAAAGAATTTTTAATTTCATAGTATTGCAGTGAAATGAATGTAGGCAGATTTCCTTTTAAAATCACAAGGGCATTATTGTCTAAACATAAATTCTTTTACATTCTGTACAACATAATTTCTGTACTTTACTTAAGTTTCACTGTTACTATCTATCGAGTCTCATAACCGACTTGAAAAGGAGGAATTAGAGGAAAGTTATGTGTTAGCACAAATAGATCTCTTTGTTTTCGTCTTTTTTGGTGTTTTTTCTGTAATATACTGTAATTGTGAAGATAGTTGTATTAGCATCAAAAATGTACTAGCAGTACTGTGATTGGAATTTTCACAGCAAAGAAAAACACTTGAAGGATTTAGGTGTTTTACTGTTATACAGAAGAGAGAAGGTAATTGAGGGACCCTTAAAAAAAAAAAAAGCAACAGTTGTTATGAAAAGTGTGAAAAATAATGTTCTTGTTTCAAAAAAATTAGATATTTTTCTCATCAGTAGCAGAAGACGTAGTGTGATATTCTGCACAGTCAAAACAAGGGCTATCATTCGAGTGATTTTGTGTGAAAGAAAAATCAGTCTTTCTTACAAGATACCTGCTTTTCAGTCTACTTACTCAAAAGCTTTTGCCTCTTTCACTCTCTGTCATCTTTACATATGCCCTTTAGGAAGATGTTTTCCTTTAAAAAAGTCCAGCTTCACCAGCAACCTCCTCAGGGATATCCTCTGGTACAGAGAAAACTGAATGCATTGTAGTTGCTCTATGTCATTCACCTCTATATCTCAAAGAGAGGTCCAGCGGTGATATGGCCAGAATAACCTGTTATTGCTGAAGAGCTTAATATCTGAGAAACTACTCTGTTGCTTCTGTTACTGACTCAGGAGCTGCAGCAGAACCCACCTGAACTTTTAATAGACGTATACAGGAGAAGTTAGTACAGCCTCCTCTTTCTCCTCATATCCCTCAATAAACACTGATTGTCCAGGGTAAGGAACTGTCAATGTGGACCTAAACTTTGTATTCAAAGCATAAAACCTAGTGAATCTGCATCATTCCAAATTTACACAGCATTCCCAGATCCTGAGATAAAAATTAATTTTTCTTTCATATTTTTATATGCTCTAAAAAATCTATTACCAATACTATACAATAAAAAAAGAATTATCTTACAAGATAGCATAGAGTTCAGAGGAACTTTTTTTTTTTTAAATGTGTTTCCAGGTTAGTCAAAATGCCTGACATGTGACAGATCCTGAAGAAATGATTAACCAAAACAAAGCCCTATCAATATCTTTCCCCAACCAGAGTTGCTAATGTACAGTTCACCATCTTGCCAGTAGTCACACTGATAACCTGGCATAAGAAAGAATTTTCTCATTGGCTTGGCGTGCTGCAGTAATGGAACTGCTGCAGTAAAGGAAAACACCTTTTTCTCTTTAAAATACTCAGACATTTTCTTTGTCAAAAAAAAAAAAAAAAGAAGAAAAAAGAAAGTAGACACCAGTTTTTCTAAGAATCAAAGCAGCTATACTTTTCTTTTTCTCTCTTTTCTGTCTTTGTGGGTTTTCACAGTTATTAGTGCTGTAGAACTGGTGATCCAGCTCAACCATACTATTAAGGAGCCAAGGATCATGTATTTTTAAGATATTTTTAAGGGTGAACTGATTAATTGTTGATCCTTCCCAACAGGAAAGGAGGAAATGCAAGGAGAACATAATCATGTAAGACTTGACACTGTTTTTATCCTGCTTGTCTGGTACTAAATCAAGCTGTCTGAGCTTGATTTGATGTCCCAAATCCTTCATATATTCCAGTTCAACTCCCTTTTTAGGCAATAGCTTCCGGCAAGCAAACTTATAGATAGACCTAGTAGTAGCAATGGAAAACTCTTGCCACATTAATCCGAGGTTATGTCTAGAAGAAGTTCTAATGGCAATTTGCTTCCTCTGGAAAGCACCTACCAAAGCAGAAGCAATAGTAATAAGTTTCCCTAGTGGCATCTTCAGCAACAGTCTTGACAACCATCCTCTCATTACAGTTTCCTTAGAATAACAGTGCCAAAAGAAAGGACAATGAGAAAGAGCTATTCATTCACTTGTCACTGGCACAAAGATATGTTGAGATTACAAGAAAACATCTAGAAGGGAAGAGAAAAAACTCGAAAGTTTCCAATTACAGGCATGAAAGTAGACACTTTTATTTGTAAAGACTGTAGTAGCAAAGAGAATAAAGGAATGTACCTATAAGTATTTACTGGATGTCAAACAAGAGCAGCTAAATTGAACATGTCCCTTAGCTTGTCTCCTGAAGCAATATAGCATGAAGTGTGGTGTTGTGTTCAAGGTCACCTGTTTGTTGCAGTCTTTATTGACTGAAAATGTCAGGTTGAGGTGATTACCAGTGTATGTTGATTTGTGTATCTCTTATGGATTTATTTTAAATGTATAAGATGCCAAACATTGTCAAAGTCTTCATGTATAAAAGTGGTTTATGTGCAGTGGAGCTACCAAGTTCAAATATATTCAGAATATGCAGAAAAGAATTATTGTAGCTTGCTGTCTTAAATTAGTCCTGACATTTTACTCTAAACAGCTATAACTTCCAATACAAAACACTGCATTGCTTTAATCATACAATTGCTATAAACAATTTAGTAAATCTTTAACTTTTGTTTCCATGTCCTTTTTCATGCATGAATTCTTTAGCTCTATACCAATACATGAAATAAATCTTATCTTCCCTGTAGAATCTTTCTTTAATATACTGGTTGCTAAGTGGAAGATAACTGCTCCACTGAAATTCATTTTTCACTTTTTCACAGTAAATGTTACTTACTTTAATATGTAATGAAACTCAACAATGCAGCTCTGGGGTACCATTAAACTGACAGATATGCAGTAGCAGCATTTTCATTATAGAATTGTCAACAATTTATTTCTTACAAGAGACATCAACAGCAAAACACAAAAATCACTTGCTTTTACCATCCCTTCTTGGAATTTTGAAAATATCTCTGCTTATATTTGCTGTACTTAATGTAATTTGTTATATTTTTACAAATAAAGCCTGACTGATTATTTCAGTAGCTATGGATAACTTCTATAGCATGTCCTAGGGAGAACAACTAATGAAATTTCACTTTACATGTTTAAAACAACATGAAAATATAGGATGAAAAATTAATAATAGATCAGGAAATAGTTTATGAAGTTATTTGACATTGATCTACCTGCAAATCTTTTAAATGCAAACATGTTTAATATTTTTCCCACTAACAGTGTCAGAAAGTAAATCTTAGGTGAGCACTGCTATTACACATTCGTACTTTATAATCTTTATTGAATCACTGAGTTCAAAAATCACTGACCCTGCAAAGATGCAGGTCAACTGTTTTCCTGAGAGCAGTTGATAAAAAAAATTCAATTATGTTAGAGATAAGAGTCTACATTTTTCAAAGTACATTAATACGGCCATGAAGAACACAGTTCTAAGGTTAGTAAATGTAATTTCCGAGTCTGACAGTCATAAATATAGAACTGTTTGTGCCCATATTCTAAAAAGCATAATCTGTTTTTTAGGAACATTGATCTTAATTTAAACAATGAGTAATTAGAATCTAGAAAAAAAAATACAGAAAAGAAATTTGCAAAGTAGATATTTGCTTTTCCAAAATTGCCTCACCACACCTTGGTGCTTATATATTTTTTCTGTAAGAGGAGACTTGCAGTGTACATTAGCAAGTCAACATATGCTTTCACTGTGCCTCCTGGCCACTCAAGTAGAAAAAAGGCCATAAGAGGTAGATATGGAGATTAACTTTGTGAGAAGCTTTTGTGTTTCCATAAAACTTATTATCCACAATTACTTTAGAAATCATAACTGTTAGAAATTTAATCCAGAAATTAAATGCAGCCAACTCTAGGATGAAGGGTAGCAATTGCTTTACAACTAGGAAGTAGCATAATATCATGGAGAGGAAATAAATTCTTAAAATCTCAATACAATTGAAAATACTATGGAAATACACAGATGAAAAAATTATAAATATAACATTTCACAAAACTCCCATAGGGGTTTTATTATATGAAAAAATCAGAAAATATATTGCCTCCTAAATGTAAAAAAGAAAATGAAAAAGAATGTGTACATTTTTAGGAATTAGAAATTGGAGCAGGTGGATTTTGTCACCATATGAAAAATAGTGCTGATATTCCTCTGATGAAAGTCTAAAAAAATGTTGTGTTTTTTTTTTAAGATTAAATAATTTAAAGTTACAAAAATATGTGCTTTAAATAAGATGTAGTACTTTCTTTTGCCATTCGCAGTTTAGAAATGAAAACAATCTTTTCATAAGAAATATGAATAGATGTTTGAGATCCATACAGAATGTTTTCTTATTGTTGCATGTCAATACTACTGTATTGACAATAATTAGGCAGAATACTACAGCAGAGATTTTCTTCAGATAAGATCCTCCTCCCTTTCAAAAATATAGAAAGGAGTTTGCATAAATAAATTTGCATTCAAAATGAGAGTTTGATGCTTTGATGCTTATCAGAGTTTGATGTTTGTCTTCCATACTCTTGAAATTTAGTTTTTAATTACAAGTATTTGAGTTTTGAGAGGATGTCAGTATACTTATTCTCCAAAATCCTAGTAAGGGTCAATCACTATCAGGTACCTGAGACAGCACAAATTTCCAGGCCCTTTTTCTTGCTCATATTTCAACCCATGAATCACTATCAGAAGACATAACCAGAGATATTGTAAAATATCCATGTAACTTATGAGCAAGTGCCTTTTGGTGTTGACAGCATATAAGTTTAAAAAGAGCAAATAGTCTGAAGGCCTTTACCAAAACAAAACCAAAAAACACACAGAAAAAATACAACAAAAAAAATTCTAAAAAAAGCCTGAAAGAAAAGTGAAATATCATTATAAATATTTCATTCATCCTCCCAAAAGAATTCCGTTCATTGTTAATAAAGGTACAAGCAAAACAAAATTGTTTATTCAGAAGCCATTCAATAAAATTACCAAGAAAATAATTTGATGGCCTGTTTCCCCTGGGAACTACCGACCTGTCAGCCTCACCTCTGTGCCTGGGAAGATCATGGAACAGATCCTCCTAGAAGCTATGCTAAAGCACATGCAGGCCAGGGAGATAATTCGAGATAGCCAGCATGGCTTCACCAAGGGCAAGTCCTGCCTGACGAACCTAGTGGCTTTCTATGACGGTGTGACAACAATGGTGGATAAAGGAAAACCAATGGATGTCATCTATCTGGACTTCTGCAAGGCCTTTGACACGGTCCCCCACAACATCCTTCTCTCTAAATTGGAGAGCTGTGGATTTGATGGGTGGACTGTTCAGTGGATAAGGAACTGGCTGGATGGTCACATCCAGAGGGTAGTGGTCAACGGCACAATGTCTGGATGGAGACCGGTGACGAGTGGTGTCCCTCAGGGGTCTGTACTAGGACCGGTGCTGTTCAACATCTTTATCAATGACTTAGACAGAGAGATCGAGTGCACCCTCAGCAAGTTTGCAGATGACACCAAACTGAGTGGTGCGGTTGACACACCAGAAGGACGGGATGTCATCCAGAGGGACCTGGACAGGCTGGAGAGGTGGGCCTGTGTAAACCTCATGAGGTTCAACAAGGCCAAGTGCAAGGTCCTGCACCTGGGACGGGGTAACCCCCAGTATCAATACAGGCTGGGGGGAGAAAGGATCGAGAGCAGCCCTGCCGAGAGGGACTTGGGGGTGCTAGTGGATGAAAAGCTGGATATGAGCCGGCAATGTGCCCTGGCAGCCCAGAAGGCCAACCGTACTCTGGGCTGCATCAGGAGTGTGGCCAGCAGGTCGAGGGAGGTGATTCTGCCCCTCTACTCAGCTCTGGTGAAACCCCACCTAGAGTACTGCATCCAGCTCTGGAGCCCTCAGCACAAGAAGGACATGGAACTGTTGGAGCGGGTCCAGAAGAGGGCTACAAAAATGATCCGAGGGCTGGAGCACCTCTCCTATGAGGACAGGCTGAGAGAGTTGGGCTTGTTCAGTCTGGAGAAGAGAAGGCTGCGGGGAGACCTGATTACGGCCTTTCAATACCTAAAGGGGGCCTATAGGAAAGATGGGGAAAATCTTTTTAGTAGGGCCAGCTGTGTTAGGACAAGGGGTAATGGTTTTAAACTAAATCAGGGTAGGTTTAGGCTAGATATAAGGAAAAAATTCTTTACAATGAGGGTGGTAAACCACTGGAACAGGTTGCCCAGAGAGGTAGTGGAGGCCCCATCCCTGGAAACATTCAAGGCCAGGTTGGATGGGGCTCTGAGCAGCCTGATCTAGTTAATGGTGTCCCTGCTGACTGCAGGGGGGTTGGACTCGATGACCTCTAGTGGTCCCTTCCAACCCAAAACATTCTATGATTCTATGATTCTTTTTCTTGTCTTCTTTTTTTTTTTCTTCTTTTTAAATTCAATAGCACATTTTTTTTGACAACACCTGTAAAGTGCAAGAAACAAACTCCTATTTTCAGCATGAAGTGTGTTCAAGGTTGATTTTCTTTTTTTTTAATTTTTGTCACACAAGATTTAATATTAAGTGTAACATATTGTGCTATTGCAGAGGTCAACATCTTGTATGTGAATGAGTTATTTCACTTTGCAGAAAGTATTAAAACATTTATTTGGGTTACTCTTACAGGATTACTACACCCACATCTATAAACAGCTGTATTGATTTCCCAAACTGCTTCAAAAGGAGATAACACAGAGAACTGGTCTGAGAATATTAGGCATCTTTCTTGTTTCTGCAGTGATGAGTGTCTTAAGAGAACTGATTATTGGGCAAAGGAAGGGTTCCTTTCTTCACTTATTCCTCATAAACGTATAACTCTCCCCTCCAAGGAAACAATTTTTTGAACTTTCAACAGGTACATGAACAGTTGCATAACTTCTTTTGGAGGGAAATTTTTCCTACTTCTACAAAAGTGTAACTTCAGAAATTCACTGTGCTGTACTTGAAGATGGTACCTGATTTTTCTTTTAGCCTTCCACAATGGTATTTTAATTCTTTCTGGCCAGTGTATCTAATGAAGCAAGTAATTTTTTATTTTTGTCAGTCAGGTTAGTCTCTTAAACAGAATTTGTGATTATCAGAGAGATATTGGCCTCTTGCCTTCTTGCTTTTTGCTCTTGCTTTACCAGTACACTGAAAAACAAGATAAAAATATGTATATACAAGATAGGAACACAAAATGTCTGACAGGGTAGAAAACATGGGAAAATAATAATAATTTTGGTTAATCTGTGCCCCTAGGTGCCAGGAAAAAAAATTATGTCACCTAAGTGTAAAACAATTACATGCCAATGAATATGACAATAAAGGCACCGTTCCTGAATTATAGAGCTTTACATTATTATTCTCCTTTATTTTGCACAGGATTGTGTCTCCTGTGTTTTTTTAATTTCTGTTTCCCAGTCTCATTCCTGGTAAGAACTGACAATGTTTTACCCTCTCTTTTCTATTTTATGCTCTAAGCTGTGGAGAAATTGTCTGTTGTACAGAAGTGCATGCTTAATATTTTGTCCTATTCTGTTGTATCTAGATCTCTCCTTCCTAAGCATTTCTTTGCTTGAAGAAGAAATTTGGTTTTTTCCCCTCCTTCCAGCCCTTTCAGTACGAGTTTGATAATTGGGAATCTAGTAGACAGTTTACATGAACTAAAAGAATAAGAGAAGGACCGCCACATGGGAATTCTGGAAGTATTTGTATGTTGTTTGAGGTACAATATTTATTCTGACGTATATGGTTATGTTTCCATATGTGAAATTATGGATGTCATATTCAATCAATGTCTTCAAATGACAAATAGAAATTAATATTGATACCTGAAAGCACAGAATTTCTAAACCAGTCTTTTTATAATAGTATACTTCCTTACCTATAGGACTGTCATTTCTGCAACTGTTGGCAACTCAGATATTGCATCTTGTCAAGCTAAAGTTCAGATCTTGTTGAAAAATAGGTCAGCATTGCTATTCCACTATTCCCCTAAGACTAGGTTCCAGCAGCTGTATAGAAGTGCTGTAGCTATGTATTTTGTAAAAATCTTGCCTTTAGTATTTAAACTATCTGTTCATAAATTGTCCCCAAATGTTAGATGAGTTCATTATTTCCAGTGTAATCTGAACATTTAGGTGATGTTATCTTAGGCAACTTCATTTTTTTAAAAATCAGACACTTATTTGAAAATAATCAAACTGAGCAACCTTACATATTATTTTGTTGCATAATATTTCTACACTTCTGTGAGGAAAAAAAACAGATTTAATAATGGATGTGGGAAGAAAAGTGAGCTTCTACCCATGTTTCAGAAGCATTCCTCCAGGTCTTAGTCATGAAAAATATGTACATCCCCAAGAAGACAGCTCTTTACAATAAAGATCATTAACTGTTTATTGTACTGCAACTTTCGAATGCTTTGAAAGCAATTAATGATAGTAAAACCTTTAAAGATTCATAAAGTAAATTTCAATAGCAAGCAATAGATACAACATTCATTTATATACCTGAATTCCCATGTTTTAAAAACCAGACAAGAAAACTAGTGGGAAGAGACTACCATAACATTTTGGCATTGGATGTTTTTGGCTTTTTTTTTTCTTTTGAAGACTCTTCTCTTTCCAGTCTGACCAGTGATAGAAAGCTAAGTTGAACCTAAAGCTTGAATGTCACAAAAGGTTTTCTAGCACAAAGAAATAAAATTAAAATAAAGAGAAAATCATGACAGTTTTAAAATAAAAGTCAAAGGCATATTCATACATTATATTGGTACGCTCTCACACAAATTATTCAAGGCATTATTATAATATATTATTATCTTAAAGGCAGATTTCAGACCTACACTTCTGTGATTAAAAGAGTTCAGATTTAGTCTTTGGGTTAGGATGTCCTCCGTCAATTGCAGGTGATAGTTTAACGCAATTTACCCTACACTTGAAAAAATAGTCAGGGCATTTCCCCCTTTTTTTTCCTTTTCTTTTTTCTTTCCTGTCTTTCAGTGCTGCAGAAAGAAAACAGATATCTGCTTGGTAGTCACTTGGGAAATTCAAGGATGTAATTTACAGACTCTTGTTCATGTTAGGTTTTAGTCCAAAAATTATTATGAGTAATTTTTGGTGAGATACATTCTGTCACATATGGTTACATCATATCAAAGTTACCTAAATACATTCCTAGCATGATGTATGCCAATTAGATTAATTTCAAACTTCCCACACAAACAATTTACACCACTTTAGTGTTTAGACAATGATCTATATGGCTAGTAACAGAGCCTGGTGGTACTAACAGAAATTAATATATACTTTTTAATTAATAACCTAATTTTCAAAAATACATTTTACAGTTGTTTTTGTAATGACATTACACTTTTTTAGATCACATTTCCTTTGCATTAGTAATTTATTCACACAAACCCCACTGTCCCTCTGAGTAAAAGATCATCTTGCCTCATAAGAAACTGTTTTACCCAATCCGTTTATCTCTTAACCAGTAACTTCTGTTAACAGAAGTTTGTCCTACTAGGCTTCTATAAAAAACATTTTCTAGCAAGCACAAAACTTATTTACAAGCACATAACAAGGACCAGATTTCTTTGCAGTGTTTTGGTAGGGCTTTTTATATGACTTTTTTGGGGAATTGTAGAAAGCTGGCAACACTAAAACTCAGGCCACTTATTTAAAAGATTAAGGTTTCAGCTTTTGCAGTTTGTTTGGTGGTGGTGGTGGTGGTTTTGGGTTTGGTTTTGTTTTTTCTTGTTATAAACAGTGGCTTATGTCAACAGTAATGGTTACAGAAAATGGGATAATGGAAAACTCAGTCAGTGTACTTGTGATGGGAGAGTTTATACAAAATTTACCTACTGCAGATTCACTAGATCTGTGCAAACTTGTTTTCAGAAATAACATCTTTCAGAGATTATTGAAGGCTTGCAAACTGTTAGTATTCTTACTAGAATTCATAGATTCATACAATCATAGAATACCAGATTGGAGGGAACCTCAAGGATCATCTCATCCAACCTTTCTAGGCAAGAGCACAATCTAGACAAGATGGACCAGCACCCTGTCCAGCTGCATCTTGAAAGTGCCCAGTGTGGCAGCGTCAACCACATCCCTAGGGAGATTATTCCAATGGCTGACTGTTCTCATTGTGAAAAATTTTCCTCCCATGTCCAATCGGAATCTCCCTGAGAATAACTTGTATCCATTAGCCCTTGTCCTCTTCATGTGACTCCTTGTAAAAGGGAATCTCCATCTTCTACATAGCCACCCTTTAAATACTGGTCCATGGTGATGAGATCCCCTCTAAGCCTCCTTTTCTCAAGGCTGAACAAACCCAGTTCTCTCAGCCTATCCTCATATGCCAGGCTTCCCAGTACTTTGATCATCCTGGTGGCCTTTCTCTGGACCCCCTCCATCCTGTCCACATCTTTTTTGTACAGCGGGGACCAGAATTGAACATGGTATTCCAGTTGCGGCCTGACAAGCACTGAGTAGAGTAGGATAATGACTTATTAGCAAGCATGGATGACAAAAAAGCAAAACCAACTTTTTAATGTGATCTAACTTATTGTGCTTTGGAGACAACTGCAGTAGTGACAATGCTCTCTGCTTGCAATAAAGCTAAAAGGTATTATTTTATAAAGCCCAGCAATCATCTTTGTATAATTAAGAATTTGGTAAATTAGATGCACATAAAAATTGCCTTCTGTTACTACCCTACTTTTTTTTCTGACTCCTTTATCTCTGCCGGTGATGCCCTTTTTAACGCAACCCAGCATCCTATTGACCTTTTTTGCCTCAGCAGCACACTGTTCACTCATATTGAGCTTGTTGTCCACCAGGACCCCCAAATATGTTATTTGTGTATATATGAGCAATATATGTAAAAAAAATAAATTGCCACTGTTGTATTGCATACTTTGTTACTGCTTGCCTGTCCTCTTAAACTAGGCAGCAAAGGTTTCAAAGAAGTTAATTTCAAGGAAACTTCAAATCCTTTATTAAATCATTTGTGGATACATTAAAGTAAATTATTCTTCATACTCTTTTAATCTTTTAACTCAGTTCTCCTATGGGACATATATTACTTTCAGAGGTACTTGTTTGCAAAGCATTAACTCAATTTTTAGTCTTACATTAGCACTTTTTAAAGAATACAAATAATTAAGAAAATCAGTTGTATAAAATATTTGCCTTTGAAGCTGAAAAAAATTAGCATTAAATATCTTGTCTAATTGTTTGCTAAATTTTTGTCATTCATGATATTGTATGAACTAAGCCACATAGTTTTATTGTTGAACACAGCTTAATAATCAATGCTATATCACTGACACAGAGTTGCTTTGCAACAAGATTCTGACCTGTATATTGTTCTGAAACTTTGGCATGGAAGAAGTCTTTTCAACATCAGTCTTTTCCAAAGAAGTGGAAACTTACCTTGCATTTCAATGGAACTTGCTATAAATTGACACCAAAACATGTGAAAATAAACCAAAGAAAATCAAAGTAATCTTAAAATGAAATTAATTGAAAATCTATTAAATTTGCTGTAACTTAAGTATTTACAAAACTTACAAATGTAATTACAAATGTAAATAATATAAAAATATTGTTTGGTAATTTGAGAATTTTCTCTGATTCCTGTTTTCCATATTTTGAAATTCATTTGTGTGAGAGCCTAGTGTGATCTTTATATGAATATCAGTCAGCAGGAGAAAATACAGATTTTAGCCTCCATGAAATTGAACCTATGTATATTCAGGTTCAGCTTTCTTGCTCTCCTGCAGGAAACTAAAACAAGAAAATGAGATGTTCAGAATAAGGTTTTTGGGTTGCTGGGGTTTTGTTTGGTTAGTTTGTGGAATTTTTCATTTGTTTGTGGGGTTTGGTTTTTTTTTTAATATGGCTAATTGCTTGCAACAACAACACACATCTCATTTCTGAAGTCTTTGCAACACAGTGCAGAGATCACTGAACTAATGGCACCCTAACATTTTCTAAAACTAACATACCCATATTGTATAGCTGTGCACCCAAACTAACACCTGTAGAAATGGAGGGGGGAGGAGAGTTCAGTGAACTGTATTGTGTGGACATAGCCCCTTGCTCTATATTACTTTCATAGTATAAACGGGCACTGAGCTATTGTCTCTCCTCTCTGCCCCTGATTATATTAATATAATGCCTTCTCAAACCCAGTCAATACGATGTTTTGTCATTGTTAGTGCACATAATGCAGAAGTCAGGCATCCAACATCATGGTTATTATATCAGTGTTCTACAGAGCTGTATCATCAAAATGGACAATCAAAAGTTTGAAAATGTCTCATCTTCCCACAGACTACTGTATTCTCTATCAATAAAACTGATTTCTACTTATTATTTTTAATTATTGATGTCCCACATGGTATAACACCTTTTAACACAAGCTAGGAAACAGAAGTTCCATTTCCTTGCAAAATAAATGGTTTTGACTTTAAATTTTTCTACATGAGAATTAAAAAGCATAAAAAGAGATAAGTAATTTTTTTCATGCACAAGGAAAAAAGAAATATCCAACAAACCAAATAAAAAGACCAACCTCAGAGGAGTACCATACTTTTCAAGAATAACAATTTGCCTAGTTGTTAGAATAATCACATAGGACACTGGAGACATCTTTTGTTTACATAGAGTATGCCTAGCACTTACCCTAACTGCAGATTGATGAGGGGAAAAAAAAAACAAACAAACACAAACCAGTCACTTATGTATATTTGGAGCAGTTCCGTTTCATATTCTAACACATTAGGTCAGAAACAAATTGGCACCAGGCCTTGCATTAGTAACAGCAGTTTTGAATCTATATCCTTTGGGAGGGAGGACTGTGAAAAACCCAGTATTTTGGAAATTCAGGCATCTCTCAGCCTGACAAACATTTTTATAAAAAATTCTGTTGCCACCCAACACACCTTTCATGGAAAGCTTTTAACCAAACCAATCATTTGTTTTGTTGTTTTGTTTTGGTTTGGTTTGGTTTTTTAATAAATATAAATACTGCAGAAGTTTTTGCCACTAGATCTTAGAGTTTTATCCTGACACGGCATCAAGGTCCATGGAGTTACAGAGGTAAAAAAAAATAGCCTTCTATGTTTTATAATAGGATCAACAGAAACCTGCTAGTATTTCAGCTAGAGAACTTACAAACTTGATGACCTCAATTAATTTTAACCAATCAATGGCTGAGAACATTATTATGAAGAATTCCAGCTTCTGTACTTGAGCTATTTTAACTGTTGCAACACACTTAGAGGTGAAAAATCCTGGTTTCATAGGACTGCAGATCCATCACTTCTTACCATCCCTACTGCTTTGATAATTACTGCATTCCCTTTCATGTCTTCTGTCCTGCCCAGCTGCAAAAAGGAAATATGTCATTACCAGGTTTCCTGCATATGTACAGAAATCACGGTAACTATTGGAGAAGCACATGTGCAAAAAGAAGATACAGCAAAGAAGTAGGATGGTATGTACACACGTAGCAGCAGCATAATCGATTTTTTAAAACACAGATTAGCTGAGAGAAATTTAATCAATGCCTTCTGCTCATTCATGATATTCAAAGACACAGTCTGCGTCAGTGTGTAATTCAAAAGAACTGGATAATTTCTTAGTACAGTGAGGAAAACTGACCTGGCATAGTTGGCTTACTGACACCAGCTATCCTGCTGCTGTCGCTTTTAATTCTCTATAAACAATTGTCTCTAACTTCCTCTACTGCCAGAGACAATTTACACTCTATGAATGATGGGGGTGATTCAGGACCTTAGCATACATTTTCTTTTTTAGCATCTGGAAACCTAAAGGATAAAACTAATTGAGAAAAATGTTAACTTGGAATCTGGGTTTGTAAAAATATTCTATGAAATAAAAATTTATTTATACCTGTGGTTTTTTGCAGCTTAAACGTATTTGAATTGTACTTATATGTCTTCCTTGCACATAGTATTTATAGCTAAGCAGGGCCAGATATTTCTTATAAGAAGCATTCTGTGGCATTTTCCTTATATATTTTTCTTATAAAACAAATAAAATTAAATAACCTTCTTCCTAGAAACTATGAGTTTCAGAAAAATAATACATTATTAAATTGGTTTTTATACATCAGGTGAGGCACACAAAAAAGTAAACCAGCCAGCTAGTGAAAAATAAGCTATTTTTTCTTAATGTTGTTTATTGATGATGATGATGATGATGATATCTGTTTAATAGCAGAGCAAAACCTTTTTCTTCTTATTATAACCTCATTCTCCAGCCTAGTTAATCAGTTTTACATGACAGAAAACCTGTTAAAAATGAATGGATTTGTCCAGGATGGAAATAACAGTAAGGATGAACAATGAAAAACAAACTCTACCATAGTCTCTAACTTTTGTGTGTGTGTGTATATGTGTGTGAGAGAGAGTGAGAGAGAGAAATTTCAATAGATATAAATAATTCAGTTAAGTTTTACAATTGAGCATTTTTCTGGTCTGAACCTGATTCCACTAAGCCAAAATATAAAATCTGTAAGAAACTATGAAAGTAAATAACTTTAAACCAGTCATATTGCACTGGGTTTTCTGCTGCACAGTCCTGTAACTATCTATAAGAGCTGAAAAAGGCAGCACACACACACACAAATGCACACACACACAAACAGCAGTGATTAAAAAAGTAGCTGTAACTTTGGATATATGGTGTGCTTGTTTCAGATACAGTTCAAGTCACAGCAGGGGGATAGTTCTTAGGCAAAGAATAAAAGTTGCTGAAGTGAAGGCCACTCTGTGGAGAAAGAGTTTTAATAAAAGATGAGCTATTCTCAAGGTATAAATTAGGGCTCTCCCAGCACATACTCTTTACAAACTGACAGTTTACTTGATGATATCTCCATAAAGGGGTAATACCTTTAGCTAGAAGAAATGGTATGTACCATTTCTTCAAATATTTTTGGGTATTGTTATGCATAAATTTGTCCCGGAAACACTGTTCTAATCTGCATATTGACTGAGATATTTGTTTGCCTAAAGAAATGTTTAAGGGAACACAATGTCTAAAAAAATGGTGTGGCTTTCTCTTTAGGAACAGTTGTAAAATATAATTGTAGCACTAAAGAGAATGATTCCTTTAAACAATCTGTTTCTGTTCTTTTGAGGACATGCTTGTGATATGTTCTCAAAAAGCACTACACTACTCCTAAGACATAATTATCAATAACTGGGAGCAACAATCATAGCCTGGGAAACTGAATTTATTAGAATGAAATAATCCACATGGCCCAGAAGCTGTCAATAACAGACCTTACTAATGCTAAGAGAAACCTTATCTGTATTGGTTTCGGTGAAATGAATTACTTGCTTTTATGCACCACAGATATGAAATGTGCTGTGTTAAAAGTGATAGAAGTCATGAACACAAAATGGACATATGGAGGGATTTCAATCTCTTTGGTCCATCCCATTTTTTAATGTCTGGGAGTCTAGCCAAATGTAATTTTGAGGCAGCTGCCATATCAGTGGGAAAATATCACAATCAAACCTCGATAATTAGCAGTCCCCATCTTTAGGCAAGACAAGATTTACCTACACTGCAATCAATTTAAGGGTCAAGAGCTTCTTGTCTTGAAGGCAGCAGCTTTTCACTGGATTGAAAACAGGAGCTCTTCTAGGCAATTTTTATTTGATTCCCTTCTTACAGCACAGTGTGTTGTACTGTACTTAGGCTTTGTTGTTTCTGCCATGTACATTACCTGGCAAGTTTATGTACACGGATGTTGGATTTGTGTTCTGTAAATATGAGACAGTTATCATTTAGTTCTTTATATTCAATTATAAGATTGTATTATACCTTGTTTTGGTTTTTTTGATAAGCAGTAAAAGGAAAAAGGGTACTAGGAAGGTGGTTGGCACTTTACACATGAAAAACTCAAGTAATATTCCACTTTCTTTTAGCACCAATGTCTATTTCTCTCTTCCACTTCCCCTGTACATTAGTGCCTCTTCTTTCATGATATTTTAGCATTTGTGATTTTCCGATTAAAGAGATTTTCTAATTTTTTTTTCTTAAGTTTTAAGGTGTCTCAAGTGCCCTAAATTCTTAAGGAAATTCTGTTCTGATGTTGATTAACCTTTCAACAAATATTATCTGATCACTAGTATGAAAGACCTAAAAATCTTCTCATGATATTTCACATGGTAACTTTGTATGTGTCTCTCACTTGAGAAAAACTTCTCTCCTGCCTAAAGAATATAATCTTATTTATTCACACAAATCTCCAGAGGAGATGTGCTCTGACACCAGGATGGAAGTAGATTAACAGCTTCCATAAACAGTATGAGACTCTTTTATATAGTCCACTGTAACTTTCAAAGCAAACAACCTTCTATGAAGCTATCTTAACTTGCTGCATTTTTTTAAACTTAATTTTTTTTACGTGATTGTTGTCTCAACAGCTTGCTGTTTACTCCTGTGCAGGTCCATATGTTTGAGAAAAAGGCAAATACGCAAATATTTCCAAATTTCTTTTTGATTGTGGTATCCTGGAAACTGATCAATTTTAAAACATCCATTACAGTTTACTTCCAAGCGACGAATCCAGGATGACGAATCCTAACCCATGCAAGAGCATGAAAAGGAAACAACAAGCGATAGTAGTGGATCACTCCCTGCTGTGGGGGATGGAGGCACTCAACTGCTGACCTGACTTCTCTAGGAAAGTTAGCTGCTTGGTGGGACCTCAGATCCAGGATGTTGTAGAGAGACAGCCAAAGCTTGCCTGACCCTCTATGAGCCCCCACTGTTCTTCTATGTTAAAACCAATTATACTACAAGGAGCAACCTGGAGGATAACAGACATGACTACAGAGCTGTCAGGGCAATAACCAGGGGACTGGGACACAGGCAGAGTTATCCTGAGTCCTGCATGTGTGTGTAAGCATGTAAAAAATATGATAAATGTACTTCAAATATAGAAAGCTCCAGTTAAAAATATTTTTACCTTAAAGGTCAGAAAAAAAAATTATACAACATTGATGGGTGATCAAAAATAAATTATAGAAGAATATTCTGTGGTGAAGTACAGTAGGTCTTCTGAGGTTAATGTGAATTCTCGGGGAAAAGAAAGTAACCAAGCTGACTTATATACTCCTTGAAAACAGTCCATTAAAAATATTAGCTAAAAACACCATCAGAAATCTAGATAATACTACATAGATGAAACAATACAGACTCCGTTTTGTTTTGTTCTGGTTTGTTTTGTTAGAGGATAAAGTGATCACTATCAGTATCTCAAGTTGTTAGCTTTCATTTCTACATCTGAGGGCAAGAAGCTACCTTCATCAAGAGGCACATAATTGCAAAAAAACCCTTGTTTGAGCTGGTATTTTTTTTTCCAGTTTTCTTGTTCTTGGGAGTGAAAGAAATACGTGACCTGTTTCACATACTAAAACTGTGTTGAACTTTGCTTTTCTCAGTTTGCTCTTCTGGGAATATTTTACATGAGATAGGAGGGGGTTTGTATAACATCATATAAATGTCTATTAAAACATACATTGTAATTTGCATCAAGCAAAAAATTAAAATGTGAACAATGCATGCAGAATTGGTGCAAGGTAGCACATTTTCTTAATGCAGTCTTACCACAAACCAGAACTCCCACAGCATTAAGCAAAATTTCTTAATTGAGTCTTATAATTTCTTTCCTTTCCCCATTACAAACATATTCAATCTGGTGCAAATACTGGATATAAGCCAGCCTTTTTTTCCCCCTGAATCCTTTGCTCCCCTGATAAATGATCTAAAACTAGGATAACACTGGGATTGGGCTGGGTGGAATGATGGTGGCATCATCTGAATGGAATAGGGTTTTCCATACTGCTGCGTATAATCCTGTGTCATCTTGTACAGAGCTGTCCATACAGAGCAGTCTGTGGCATGGAACTGGTACTGTGCAGAGACTGACAGAGCTGTATCATCAGGGTGGAGCTGGTAAAACATGCCTCATCAAGGAGCAACAGGAGAGGGATATTGAGAAGCTGCAGTAGTGTAAAAAAGTCTCTGGAAATAAGAATAGATAAATAAGCCCTAAACAGTATTTCATTAAATACTTGCAAAAAAATGGTGGCAAGGGATACCCATTGAGCAGGTTTATTTCTGACATTTCACGGATGTGGTATTTTAACAGTCTTCAATTAAATCAGGCAAGTTAGAGAAACTAGAAAACTACTGCAGAACCTTGATAATTATTATACTCAATGCACAAGCCTTGCAGTCTTAAATAAAAAATAAATGAAAAAAAGTGAAGTTACAAAAGAGATTTGGGACTAGTTGAGTTTGTAAGATTGCAAACAGGCCAAAATTCTCAGGCAAAGAGAAAAGAAACTCTTGGCTACTGAGAGAGCAAGCAGAGTTTGCAAAGCAGAGGAAGTCACCCTGAGATTGAAGATGATGTGAAGATGATGTAAAGATGATGATGTTCTGACACTGCAGACAGTAGAGAAGTTGAGAAGGGAAAAGAGCCCACCAAATGCAGAGGTTATGGTGAACATCACATTCTTCCACAGACAACAAACTACGAAGCACAGAGCAGGGGAGCGGGGCATGACAAACAGAAATAATTGCCCTCAGGTTTTTACCTATCAAAGTAATACAGTACTGGTACAAACATGGCAACTCCAAGTGGTGAAGACAATTGATTTCACTGGCTGAGCCATGAAACTTCAGTAGAACTGCCTAAGCACTTTAAAGCAGTATCAATGTGTTTTCTGAGTGTAGAGAAAATGGAGTCACAAACATGAATAATGATCATTTACATGTGTTAAAGGTGTATATTTGTAGAGAGGGATATACCCATGGAAATGTTCTGAATGAAGAAAACGATCAAAATTAATTATAACCTTCACCACAGCAACTGGATACATATTTAAGGGGAAGATATCTAATTAATGTGATTGTTTTAACCTTCCACTGTGCTTCTGTCAGGAAAAACAAATCACTGATTTTGAGAGATACAATTTATTCCCATCCTGACAGTCTCAGTCCAGCTATATAGGATTAAAATTCCATATGCCTCTTTTGTGTCAATGAATTGTCTCATGAGGGTATAACTAATATCTTTGTGGTCATTCTAGCATTATTCCTGTCTTAGACAAACTCTAAGACATCACAATTCAGTTAAGAGTTTTCAGTTTCCAAAGCATCTGAAGGATGCTTCAGTTCATGAATATGGTTATTAGCAAAAGAAAAGCATTTCCCCTTTGTTTATATTTGTCTACAACTCTGTGTTTTGTAGTAGAGGACGTACACTTCAGTAGTAATCCCCTTGTAATGTGTATTTCAGGTCACAGATAATTCTGTCCTTAGGTTATTTTAGAATTTTTTAAAAACCATCTGCCTGAACTTATTACATGCAACTATCAAACTAAGTTGTTTCAATTTTATGCAACTCAAGGCACCATTTTATCCCTTTTCCCTTTCCCAGATAGATGTATTTCCTTTGAAGCTGATGACTGATCTGCAAAAACACAGCTGGCATTTGTTCACTGTCATAGAACCATAGAATCATCAGGGTTGGAAAAGCCCTCCAAGATCATCAAGTCCAACCATCAACCCAACACCACCATGCCTACTAAAGCATGCCCCGAAGTTTCACATCTACATGTTTTTTGAATGCCTCCAGGGATGGTGACTCAACCACCTCTCTGGGCAGCCTGTTCCAATGCTTGACAACCCTTTCAGTAAATAAATTTTTCCTAATATTAAATCAAAACCTCCCCTGGCACAACTTGAGGCCATTTCCTCTTTGTACCAGACAAAAACCACAAGTGTGTCCATGGTAGTGAAATGGTCTGAATATGAGAGTGCAGATTCTCAATGTTGTACAACATTAACACTTATGTTTGAACTGTGTTTCTTTCACCTAAATAAATTCAAGCTAGAAACCCACAGCTGGGCATTTATATTTTCAAAAGAAGCCTTGAACCTCTACCCACTAATACAGATTAACAAAAAGGAAAAAAAAAATACCCTTTTTTCAATGCCAAATCAAATATTTCTAGCTTTGTATAAGAAAAAGTATTGCAAGCAATCACTTTTCTGAGTAAACTTAACTTACAGCTACAATTCGGGAAAGAGTAATGCTTACAGAACAGGAAAAAAACCAATTTGAACCCTTGCACTTAAGAGTCTGACAGTGCTGCAAGTTGGTGAAGATCTCAAGATTTTCTCTCTAAACCAGAAATAAAATAAATTACAACTACTCAGGGTAAAAAATAAAACTAAAATTCCAGTTATATACTGGAATAATATGTATAACATATTCAAATTCAAGTACCATGATCTCTCAGTGTTGTATTATTTAAGCACACAATGGCTTTAATGTGTGTCATGGTTTAACCCCAGCCAGCAACTAAACACCACACAGCCACTCGCTCACCCTCCCCACCTCAGTGGGATGGAGGATTTACACTGTTTTTCACTTTAATGAACATCTGTAGTAGACCGTGAAGGTGTTTTGGCTAATGTGAGCTAAACTACTCTTCTGGAGTAATTATAAATCAGATAATTCCATATTTCTGTAGAAGCAGAGGAGGTCAAAATTGTTTTGGCAGCACCTGTTGATTCCATAGCCCTCTTTTTTTTTTTTTTTTTTTCTTTCTTTTCTAGCATCTATTGAGAATAGTGGAATAAGACAGTATAAAATTCTTTTTTTGTTGTTTTAAATTTAGGACATATGAGTTCTCCATGAGGTGTTTTAGCAGACATATGTTCATTTTTTCCATGTGCTACACAGTGAAATAAAGACATTTTAACTGCGGGTGAATAATCATTACAACCATTTAGGGTGCCTACCAGCCTAACCTCTGGTGCTAATTAGTTTTTTCCCTTAAAATTCCTGGATGGGTATTGGTTTCTCCTTTTTCACTAGTTTTTACCAAATTTTGCTGTTGTGATAGCTGTTGTTCTCATGATAAGCCTTATTCTCTTTTAAGCCAGAATTCTCTGATATTACTCTGTTTAAAAACCAACTGTGGTCACATTAAATTACCTATTTCTGCAGCTATTCAGTTTAGGCTCCTTTCTGACCCCCATAAGCTATTACAAGTGTTATAAGAGCCAAATCAGCACCACAAAACCCTCAGTTTTGTGGAACTGTTGCAAATATCATTTTTAAGAGGCCTTGATCATAGAGTAACTAAAAGCTTTATGCAGCTGTATAAATTATTGCTTCATCCTGTCTTATTCTTAAGATCTCATGGTTTTATTTTAATCATCATTTGCATTTTTATTCATGAAGAAGCTCAAATTCACACTGGAATTTTGGAAACATAAGTCCCTTTTGGATTACTGAAGTTCAAAAGCTACTGCTGTTACTACAATAAATTTATTTATTACTGTGTATCAAGCCTTCTCTCGTGTCATTTATAAACACCCCAAAACATAGTTAAAAAAAAAATAAATGTTGGGTTTGTACTAATAGGCAGGGGAAACCTTTCTGACTATACTCAGGCATTTGTAATGAAAATACTGCTAGACCCTATCTGTAGTCATGCTGCAACCTGGACAAAGTTAGCAGGAACATTACACATGGGAAACACGCAGCTTTATGCTCTAGAATGCCCACAAACTAGTAAGGTATTTTCCATAATTTATTTTTATGAGCTTCAATTTAAAATGAATTTTATGGACTTATTCGTTTGGGAAATTATTATGGGAAACAATAATTCAGTGTTGACCTTTTCTGATCTACCTGTTATTTGATTGGTTTAGCTAGCAATGTCTTTAATTGAATTTGTCAGCAATAAAAATATGTGTGCTAACAGCTGCTAACTTACATTTTATAATTATTGTTATTACCTCAGATAAATATTTAAGTAGGCAAAGAAAGAGTGGGAGTACAACAAAGTCACCTACAATAGCATAAAGTGATTGCTTCAATGGAGTGGTTGTATTGCTCATTGTTTCTTTAGAAATACAGTTCTGAATTAGCAGAAGTCGCAACATGTATTTGTCATTTAGTGAAAAAAATCACAAGTTTTACAGATATATCAGATGATATGTGTAAGTAGTGACTAAATACTGTGTTATTTCCTTAGCCAGAGCTTCATAGTATCATCAGAAAAAAAAAATAAATTGAAAATTCAGGATCAAATTCAGCAAATCCTGACTGCTGCTCACCAGCCCAAAAAAGCCCCAGACAAATACAGACCTGTTCTTTGTGCACAGGCTTGTTCTTCATGCAACACACTGTAAGAGCAACATCTATAAGTTTAAAAAAAAAACCCAAACAACTCTGGAACTCTCTAATTAAAATAAGATTAATCAACCAGAGTGCTGAATTTATGTAGAAAATCATAACAAAGAAGGAAATTCACTTCCAAATAATTCAGTTCTCATCTCTTAATATTAAAAAAATGAATACTTTTGCACTGATTTTGTAAGGGGTTTGTTTGCTTGCTTGGTTGGGGGTTTTCTGAAGTATCTTAGTGTCATTAAATGATATGGCAAAGGGAGGAATTGTGAAATGTGTCACTGTCTTCCAGTCTTAAAGACTTTTTTGAGAATAAAAAGTTTCTTTCAAACATACTATTTCTTTCACTCTATCTGACAAACCTTTATGTAGTACTTTTTTTTAATGGTGTTCTGCTTGATTTCTTGCTATAGAATTAAAAGAAATGGTTCACCTGTTCTACATCACTGCTAAAAAACCAACCAACCAAACATCTTTGACGAAAGCATATAACTTGTAATTAACCTAAAGGATTGAATGCATGTGAAATTTTCCCTAATTCCAAAACACACACCAAAATGAATTCAGGATCAGACATGATATGATTCTTTTTCCTATTATCATTACTGGACCTCTTCGTTTGGAACTTAATTAATAGTTTAAATCTGGTCATTGAGATATAAAAGGACTGTATTGGGAACCTCTAATGTTGACTGTGTTTGAATACTGTGGGATTTATCAGACGCATTAAGAAAATCAGCCTACTTTCAAGAAAGCAGTCTAATGGTTATACTAGTTTATATCAATTAATTATATGAAATGAGAAACAATGAATGACAAAGATTTTAGAGCAGGAATGTACATCCAAACTCCTTGATCTTCTCTAATGTTTCTGAAATTACAAATCTTGTATTTTACTTAACATTTGCAATAAATTGGATAAACACATTTCAACCTATGCCTAAAAAAAAAATTATTTTATTTTATTCCAATTTTAGAACTGTCATCAGCCTTTCTAACATCTCTGATATGCAATTTCTCCTAATTTAAGCAGAAAGCATTCTACTTCAGGAAAATAGGATTATATGCTATTCATTATAAAATAAAAGTTTATGTATGAAAAAAGATTTTGTCCTAAGCATCCAAGACATTGCTTTTTCTTTTCTTTTTCAGATAGTGAACAAGTAAGTAACATAACAGCGTATCTGAGATGATCTTGTGCTGCTCACGGACATATGTAATTTGTCAAAGGATTTTTTAAGTATGAAGTATCACAAAGAACATGTATGGAAAAGCAGTAGAAATCTGATCCTGTGATTAGAAAATGCAATTAATAATCCAAGTAAAAAGTTGAGACCATTGTATTCTTTGCTGCAAATCCCATGCAAGCATTTTAGATGAATGGGAATTTTAAAAGGTTTTTAAGAAATTCAAAATTAAAAAGATTATTTACCCACTGTATTTCCATGCTGCATCCTTACATTACAGTCTCTATAATAAAGCAGTATGTATGATGAAAATTGGGGAACTACAGATTTTAAAATCCTGTGCAGGAAGCCAAGTGTCATGGTGGTATAACATCAAACTATTAGTGGCTTGTTTTACACTGTGGCTGTGGAACTCATGACACAAGCCATGTTGTACAGTACAGTGACATACTTCATACAAATCCCTTCTTTCTTTCTTTATATCTTTCTTTCTTTTCTAGCATGTTGCTTATCAGAAACATATTTGTATTCACCCTAAATAAAGACAGTAAAGCTCAAAGCACATGAAGATAAACACTTTTAATAAGTTACTTTTGCCATGTACTTGATATTATTTATCACCCCAAACCAGGTAAAACCACACAAATCCACTATTCACCTCTTATGATTTCTAGTAGAATGTCAGCATGGTATCCTCAGAGGATTCAGATGTATTTTAGCAGCCCTGTAACTGTTACCTGCTTAGTTTTAAGCAGGGGAAAAGGCATTTTAATACTTACAAGCTGTCACCCATATTACTGTAGGAGACCATAAATGCAATCATGAATCAGCCAAACTAGAGAAACTAAGTATAATTATTTACAATATAAAAGGATGTTGAAAGTACAAAGTAAACAAACAAAGAAAAGTAAAGGAATTTTGCCTTTTTGGAATCTTGAATGTTAAGTCAATGGTTAAAATATTAACTATGGCTTTTTCATCTGAGATTTCAGAAAAAAAGCCGAACCTGATGTATCCTTTTAACCTACACTTGCTGTTAGTAACTGGGTCACTCAACATTTGTGCTTGTGTTTAATGAAAGAATAAATAAAATATGTGGTAGTTTTAGATGTGTTTTGAGTGGTTTATAAAACAGAAAAGTTGATTACATTTATCAAAGGCATCCTGACATAAAAAGAGAAGAAATAATACACAGAATCTGCATTATAACTTTTCAGAATGTGTTTGCTACAGTATTCTAATACTTAAATCTATAAAACAAAGCCTAACAACTGCAGTAACATTGAACATAGTTTTCATACTTTTCTATTATGAAATGGCTGCCTCTAAATTCCAAATATGCATGTAGAACATAATCAATCTAAATGTTATTTAGTAACATTTGGTTTTGGAAAGGAAGCCTATTGTCTTCCAGGATCTGACCAGGAAATAATAAAAAAGAAATACGAGTGAAAGTAACTGGACAACCTTGTTCACTAGCTAAGAGTAGGTACTTAAATAGTTGCAAAGCTTTGAAGAACCAAAAGAACAATATTGAGCATATGAAAAGTAGTGAAAGTGCATTTGAATTAAAAATGGAAAATATAAATGAAAAAATATCTTTGGATGTTTTGTCTTCAGAAGTCTTATATCCTATCTCATAACTTGCATAAAGTACAACAGATCTTCAAGCCCTGGCTATTCACCAACTATCACCAACCTAGATCACATGCTAATTAGTCTTAGTTTTACACAAGAAGACTACTTTTACCAAGGTCAACTGTACTATTCCGTACTAAAACAATAACTGTATTGTTTTAGAAGGATGCTAATTTTACACCTAGTTGCATCTAATCACTGCTATTTTCAGACAATACAATAAATATTGTAAGAGCTATATTACAAAATAGATATGAAAAGATTAAAACCAGAACAAAAACCATTCAAATTTACAAAGCACAATCATTCTGGCAAGTTATTGTTTCATTTTTAAATGTTTCTAAAGTATGGTGTTCTCTACCAAGAATACGTTGAGGGAGAATAAGCTCTTTGGCTGCAAACTTTTGGTCAGTCCTGCAACAGCACATCATGACTCAGATAAAAAGGTGTTCCCTGTGAATAATGAATTCCTTCTTAGGTTTACACACCCTGGTGAGCAGGCAATAAGGCCTCTCAAAACCGTACAAGGTCTTGAAATGGCCTTCGTAAAATAATAATAGTCTTTAAATGATCCTAACATTTAGGAAAACTAGTGAATGCATTCACTTATTTTTGAACATGTGATTGTAAGATATACGTAAGTTATAAGAGAATATTGACATATATGTATAACAACAGGTCACACTAAAAATACTCTTGAAAATGTTCTGGTTCTTAATACATTCATCTACAATAAGAGAGAAAATGGTATTACTACACCACAATTAGCCCACAGAAGCTGTTGCATGAGTTTAGAATTACCTGGTTGTGAAAGGTAAAGATATACTTGTAGAGAAGCAACATCTTCTTTCTTTCAGATTATATTATAACTCTACAGATTACCTTTTCTGACTCATCTACTACAGTCAGCGCGCAGCTACTGGGAAATACTGAACCGTGTTACATATTTCCTTCCACTTCTATTTGCTGTGTGTTGCATATTTAGGAGCAATACCAATATATATTTAGAAAAAAATATGGATTAGGAGTGGTTTCCATTTTATTTTACTTAAAATAATTTGTAATAGATCATCAAGAAGGAAAAACTCTGATACTCTCAACAGATGTGTTTTCAAAATGCCTAACTATTCCATGAAGATTTGCTTGATTCAGGTTTCTATCCACAAAATGACAGCACTCCAGAAGAACTAAGTTACTTGAAGAACCTCTAATTTTGGGAACAAAAATATTTTCATTAATAATGTTTCTGTGCTGTACCAAGATTTTCTGCAGTTCCATTAGGGCTGCTTTCCTAATCACTATTTCTTCAGTAGAATTGACTGCTCGATTTACACTATTCTCACTTTCAGTAAGGCTATTTTTAGGATAGACTTTAACAAAAGAGGGAGGTCCTTTTTCTCCCTAATTTTAAGATTGATTAAGCACAGAATTTTGTGCTGATCGTAAGTGCCTAAACTACAACTGCAATAATGCCTGGGTGGAAAAAAAAAGTTCACTTTTTCACAGGGTGCCTCATCAGTTTTAAGCCATAAGAACTGCTTTTTTACTTGAGTTGCAGTCGACTCTGCATAGACATCTGGGCTTTGAACCTTCTGTTGTCATTGCAAGATGTGAACTACTGTCATAACATGCAATTGTTTTGTAATGTGGTTCTTTATCCTCGGCATTTGAACTCAATCCACCATTACATTTCAGAGACCCAAGTAACTGTCAAGCTAAAAGATTGTTCAAACTCAACCAAACTTAACTGGCTTCAAAAATATGGCTTAGAGGTTGAAGTTTTAATATTCTAATTTTAGCTTGCCAAGCTATTGAACTGACAGTTGGTGATAAGAATTTTAATGCATTAATTTAATAATCATGTATTTTTATTAATAATATGAAGTTCAGGGAAAAAAAGCTTAAACAATTGCCTCCTTTATCTCTATGAGCACCAGAAGTAAAATATTGCATCTTATTTGCCTATATCTCCATTTTCCATCTTTTTCATAAACCACAACAAATTAATTCTAAATAATGAAGACCTATTGTCTCCTTTTGGGTGTATCTTAATTATCATTGAAAGCGCTGCAGGCATATCCCTGTTCATCCAAGTTTATATGTGGAATCTGAGACAAAGTGAAGTCTAAGGAATATGTTTTATAGCTCTGCACTATCAAAATTTCATCCTTAAGAAGAATTACATGTTGACATTTTCAGGGCTGAAACGGTGCTCACCAAGCAAAGAAAAACAAAGCATTGAATTTCTGGTTAAAAGAAACTGACACACAACAGAAGCAACCTCTATTCAACTTTGAATACGCTTTTTTATTATTATGAAATTTTGATAAATTAATTTCTGTAAGAGAAAATGTTTACACAATTTGGATCTATTTTTTCCATAACATCTGAAATAGCTAAAGTATGGAGGTTGAAAATTGTATATCATTGTATATCTGACATAGATCCAGAATTATAAAACCTATACAAGTCTTAGAAAATTCAAAATTTGGTATAAATTTGGTTTGGGTTGGTTTTTTTTTTCTATTTTTTATTTCTCATTGGCTTTTCATTGCTATAGATTCCTCCAAGAAAATTTCTTACATTTGAAAAGGTGATAACATTTCAGCCTAGGAAATGATAAGAAAATACTTTCATTCAAGATTTGCAATCTTAAAAAAAAAATGGCAATAATCTAACCGCAGTGAATCAAGGCTTCTTTAGCTGTGAAATATCAATATTAATACTAACTTCATATTTAATTAAAAAGACACTACTGCAAGAGAAGGAAGAAATAAATTCTATTTGTATTGTTTAGATTTTACTGTACAAATGTGAATTTGTTCTGAGAACATCTTTCTTAATTTGGGTAAAATACATTACTGCATGAAAACTACTTGTGCTTTTACAGTAAGAATAATCAAGTCAAGGGGATAATTTTATTACTTCCAATAAAAATATCTTATATTTTAGCTAAATTAAACAAAAGGATGGCCACATGACGAGATTTAGATCACACTTTAACCTGTTGCTGATTTGCAAAGGTAAGGAAAAAAATCCTTCAAAAGGAAACTGTGTATGAAAATGGAATTTGGTTCTTGTATTCACTCAAATAGACACTGCTTGTGTGAAATCACTTCTGCTTTTAGACCAAGATATAGTACGTGACATTATACTGGTATCACAAAAAAAAGTCACTCGGAAGACTGATCCGAACAAATAGCTGCCTTGTTTAAAAAATAACAGACTCTGAATGGAGTGATCTTTATATATTAAAGTCAGAAATAATTTAGCCTGTTTACTTTGTAAATTGTCCATTTATCAACAAGAATAGAACAAAACAAAGAAGAAGAATCTATGCTATGTCAGTGGTCCTATCTCTGCAATTGATATATAACGTATAATGACCATTTATACACCCATAGAAAATGAAAAAGTATACAGCTGTATTCTTCTCACTAACTAGCAATTTGAAAGGGGTTTTTTGTATGCATTAAATTCTGGAATGTTAAACTTTTTTGTATAACAAGGATGTATAGTTGGAGTTGAAAACTATTCTTCTAGTTTTATTAATGGATTGATAGAAATATGGAAAAATACTGCAAAATGGTATCTAGTTTAACAAAAGCCATATGATTTCTCACTGAAAGATGAAGGTTTGTATTTCTTAGCACTAGAGCTCCAGCAGTAACGTAAACTTTCAGTTTATAACAAAAAAAAAAAAAAAAAAAAAAGAAGAAAGAATGAGCATGGCTTATTAAGGCTGACTGGCCAAGCAGCTGGAGGTCAGAAATACTGTGAGCCACCAGTCATGATTCTCTGAACTGTGACTAACAGTCATTGGACCCTTCATTATTCAGAAATGTTCTAACACCTAGAAATATGTGACCATCAGTCCTGTTGTATCCGCTCAGGGTCTAAAAGTAAAAATTGAAAATAACCTTATTTTCGATACAAATTCCTAGCCAGGGACTGTTATATAAGAGTTACCAGAGTGTTGCTAAGATCAACAGAAGCCATGATGTAATTTATTAGAGCTTCATAAAAGTTGCTCATCCAGGGAACATTGACAGGACACGGTGACCTTTTAAATCTATCAGCCCTCTCTGTAGTCAGGAAAAGAAAAGCCTTTAGAGATTTGTCATGCTGGGGTGGAGAGGGGGAGGGAAAATTCTGGAAAAAGACTGACAAATAGTTGACAAATAAAACACTGAAATGTGAAAAGATGACAGTATCAGACATTGCTGAGTAACTCATGCTCTACCAATCTAACTACAATAATCACACAGATTTCCAAATGCATAGGAACCTTGGGTTTCTGGAAAATAGGCACTGAGCACGTATGAATCAACTGCTCTGTTCATATGATGTAAAGTTGATCTATAAATACAGAACAAATCTGATGCCTCTGTGATTCAGACTTCCTACGTATGAAATCAATTGTAGACTTAGAATTTTGGAATTTGCCAGGAGACCTAAGAAGACATTTCTCAAGTTTTGTCACACAGACACAGCAATGAAGGATATTGTTTTAGCAGTTAAATCTGAAATGACAACTTAGCTGATCAAAGCAATAGATCCACACCAACTTACCACCTCACCACAATGTCCTCACTGCACAATCAATGACTGGAGGATTAAAAGTGTAAGACTCTTCCAGATTTCCCTGAAAGGGAAAATAAAACATGTTTCATTTTCATTTCTACAGTAACACCAGTAAATTCCGAAGAGTTCAAGAAACAGAAAAAGTTAGTACACTGACAATAAATAACTTCTGCAAACTGCTATCATTGAGAGGCAGCAAAATGAAGTGGAATTTGTAGAGTTATTCTGACGCAAAGCAGTCTAGATCAGAAATGGTTAGATATGGTTAGATATTTTCTGATTAAAGTGTTTATGAAACAACAATTGTGTTTTCAACCATATTGTCTTAATTATAAACACTTTCTTGTTATGTCACTGTGCTAGACCAACTCTTTTTCAGTGTACTATTTTTGGTGTAAAAACGTAGTTTCATAACCATACTTATGTTATTAGCTCATTGAATACACTAGAGGTGTTATGAAACTTGCACTACTTGCACAGGCACTATGTTAATCAGTAAATTACCTTAATAGTTTGTGAAAACAGAACTGTAGCCTTGCCAATAGTAAAGCTATCTGTTCACATATCACAAACCAGTGTCAGTCTCTACCATATGGATGCCCATTCTAGCTCACTTATTTAACTCTTTCTCACTAGAAGTCAGGCTTATAAGTCAGGCTCTATAAACTATGCAAACCAAAACTGATGAGTGTCAAATACACACTGAATGCAGGAATAATCTTTACAGCATGTATCTGAATGTCACTTAAAAACCACCTTTCTTTTCAGTTGTGCATATCTCCATATTTTGCTTTTGGATGGGTTTAATTATCCCGTAGCTCTACACTGCTCTGATTTCATAGTATTTGTATCTTGGGAGGAAAATATGACTGGTTTTGTGACCAGTCATTTCTATCATGCAAAGATATTCCTTTCTAAACAAACTTTTTCTTTTGTTTCTTCTTCATCTTATCGCAACTTCTTCCTTTTCTGCTTTTGTTGAATGCATTGGTCTGTTGACCCTTCAGGCAAACAACCTATTTCAGCTGCCATGTACTCTTAAGTTATTTCATCACACATGAATAAAAGATTGTTTGTGGGGCAAAAAAGCAAATTAAAGCAACCCAAACCCAACTGTTTTCTCATTGTTGCATTAAGCAGGAAATTTCTGCTTTTTGGTGAGACTGACATGGATATTTTCATGCTGCATTAATTTTCTTATTGCTTCACCTGTGCCACCATCATAGGAACTCTTGTCTATAACATAATGGTTTTGTCCTTTCTTCCTTCTTGTCTTCTAGCTCTAACTTGCCTACTTGTCTTTTCAAGTATCCATCTTTCCCTTCTCGAATTTTATGTACCTTAATATTTCGTATGTTCCCACCTCTTCCATAAATATCCAATTGTTCCATTTTTTACTCTTCTCTTTTAGTGAATAACAGATGGCATAGACTGACCAGAGTTACTCTACTTTCCTTCTCATCTTTCTTGTAATTCTCAATGGGCCTTGGTAACATATTCACTTTCAGCATTTCCTTTTCTCTTCTTTTGTCTCTGGATTACATGTTCCACTTAAAATACAATCATGAACAAAACAAGAAAAGCAGCAGTTTTTTATCTTTATACTGCTAGTCTGCAGGTCTTCTAGACTTTATACTGCCAAACTCCTCTCTTTGTTCTAAAAAAACCCCTCCCAATAATATAACTGAAACATATATTGTGATATATATAAAAATGAGGTAATAATGCAGATGCACAAAGACTGTCAGCCTTTTAGTCTTTTGATAGCTCCTAACATACTGTGGACATTCAGCACACTTTCTAAATGTGCATGGTGTCCACAAAGAAGTTAATTACTCAGTATTGAAAAATTAACCTTAAACTAAGACAAGCAATAATAAAAAAGAAATGTGTTCTGTTACCCAAAAATATCATAAGAATAAGTGCCACTGACAAGTATTTTGCACTCTCAGTGGGAGTACTTTCTGTCATTCTGTTGAACAGGATTGTTCTCTGCAACGCTTTTCATATTCAAGGATCATATTCTGCAAGCTCAAGAACAGTCCATCCCAACAAGCAGAAAGTCACAGAAAAATGCCAGGGGGTCTGCATGGACAAACAAGGCATTCCTGACAATTCAAACATAAAAAGGGAGCATATGAAAGGTGGAAACAGATAACCTGGGAGGAATACAGAGACGCTGTCTAAGCATGCAGAGGTGCAGGTAGAAAAATCAAAGCCCAGGAACAGAATCTGGTGAGGGATGTCAAATGCAACAAGAAGGGCCTCTATATAAAGGAAGACTAGGGAAAATGTGGACCCACTGCTGAATGTGACAGGGGCCCTGGTGAAACAGGACATGGAAAAGGCTGTGATACTGAATGCCTTCTTTGCATTAGCCTTCACTAGTAAGACCACCCTTCAAGAATTACAGAGACCAAGTGAAAAGTTTGGTGCTACAGGCCCATCAGGTCTTACCTCCATTCCTGGGAAGGTGATGGAGCAGTTAAACCTGGAAACTATTTCAAGGCAATTGACTGACAAGAAAATCACCAGGAGCAGTCAGCGTGGATTCACCAAGGGGGAGTCATGCTTGATCAACCTGATAACCTTCTATGGTGAAATGACAGGCTTGATAGATGAGGGAAGAGTGATGGATATTGCCTACCTAGACTTCCATATGGCTTTTGACACTGTCTACAGTAACATCTTCACAGAGACAATGATGAAATATGAGCTGGATGAGCAGACAGTGAGGTCAATTGTAAATGGGCTAAATGGCTGTATTCAGAGCATTTTGATCAGCAATACCAAGTCTCCTTGGATGCCAGTAACTAGCTGTGTGCTCCAGCGTCAATACTAGGTAATACTATGTTCAATGCCTCCATTAATGATCTAGAGGATGGAGCAGAGTGTAGTCTCAGTAATTTTGCAGATGACACAGAACTGGGAAGAATGCCTGATACACCCAAGGTTTGTGCTGCTGTCCAAACAGACCTCAACAGGCTGAAGAATTGTTGACAACAGCCTCATAAAGTTTAACAAGTAGAAGTGGAAATCAGCTTTGCACAAATAGCCTAGCCCTAGGGGTCCCTGTGGACATCAAATTGAACATGAGCCAGCAATGTGCATTTGCCACAAAGAAGGCCAACACCTTCCTGGGCTGCAGTAAGAGGACTGTTGCCAGCAGGTCAAAGGACGTGATACTTCCATTTTATGCAGCACTGATAAGGCCACACCTGGAGTACTGTGTCCGCTTCTGGGCTCCCCCATACCAAAGAGATATGGAAATACTGGAGAGAAACAATGAAGTGCCATGGAGATATTGAAGAGACTCTAGCATCTCTCCTATGAGGAAAGGTTGAGAGAGCTAGGACTGTTCAGCATGGAGAAGAGAAGGCTCAAGGGGAAACCCATCAATGTATATAAATACCTGAAGGAAGGTTACAAAAAATATGAAATCAGGGTCTTTTCTTTGGTGTCCAATGACAGGACAAAAGACAATAGGAAAAAGGAAACACAGAAGGCTCTGTCTGAACTTCAATGAGGAAACAGCTTTTTACTATGAGGTTGACTGAGCACTGGAACAATTTGCCCAGAAATGACTGTGGAATCTCCATCCCTGGAAATATTAAGAAGCCATCTGGACATGGTCCTGGGCAACCTGCTCTAAGTAGCTCTGCTTGAGCAGGGAGGATGGTCCAGATCCAACCTCAACCATTCTGTGATTCTGTGACATTTTATTCATGGCACTTACAGTTATGGTTTTTTCACCCACCTACACCGATCGTGATTGATAACCACCTTCCATCTTTTTCTGTATCTCATTGGTGACATTCAGAAGCCACAATATTCGTAATGATTCAGGTAAAAATAAAAGGCAAGTAAATATTAATAAATGGCAAATAGCAATCAAGAATGTTTTGCCCTAAAACCTCTTCCCCTAAACTTTAGGTAAAAGTATTTTTGTCATAATACAATAGCAGTTTCAGAGAAAAATGTTTTTTGAAATGCACTGCACATGCAACACAAAGAAAGTATTTGAAAATAGGCAGGTGGAACATTTTTTCCCCCTAAAAAAACATATCTAAGACTCAGTGACATTAAAGGAAATAATGAAGTTGGAGCAAAGCTTCTTGGTTCCTTAGATTCTTTTTTTATGAAGGAAAGCACAGCTAAAAGATAGTGAAAAAAAATAGGAAATAGTTCAAGAAAATGCCAACCATGTGTAAATGACATGGCTTTAAAATAGGCTTTTTTCTCCTGGATTTGGTCATGGATTTAGGCATTTATGACTTCCAAGTACCCAAGCATGTAGACACATAAAAATCTTATCACCAAGATTCCTGTAAATGGGACAATACAGCCTTGATCCAAACCCAAATGAAACAAACCAGAATTTTCCAATGATCTGATTAGGCTTTGGTCTGTCCTTCCAGACTAAGAACTTAATGAAGCACATGACTGAAGACCCATAGTATCACTATAGACTAAGAACTTTTCAATTGTATCTAAGCTAATCACAACTTCGTGAACAAAAAATGGTTTTGAAAATTTCAGGATTTTAAAATCTGATTTCTCTTCTTTCCAACAGCAAAATAAATTGTGAGGTATTTTGGCCAAACTAAGTCTGGATTTTTCAGTGGAAAATCTCACCCAGATCTACTACAAAGCTGAGGTTACACAGAAATTCTACATGTGGCAAATTTATAATCGCTAGAACACTGAAAAGAAATATGGATTGGAAAGCTTCTGACCATGTACAACCTCTTTCACAAAGTGAGCTGTACAAAAGAATAAAAAGGTCCCTTTTCTATTGTTTATAGTCTAAGGAAGTGAAAGTGGCAAGGTAGAAATATGTAACCACCTACAAGTAATTTTTCCAGCTACTCTTCAAAGTTAACATTTGTTAGGAAATAATTAATTTCTTACTCTCATGTACCCTCAGATTAAATCAAAACAAATCCAAACTGATGTATTTTCTGTTTTCTTCTTTAAGCTTTGTGGCTGTAGATGTGTATATGGAATTACAGTAAGTTATTTTACAAAATAATTAGCCATTATAAATAGAGTGTTATGTGTTTGATCCCATAACTGGGGAATGTTCATCAGACTGTGGGTGATGAGCTCTATGGCTAACAAAGAAGTTATAATTTGGGGTCTTCCATAAGAAATCTGCCCTATTTCTATGCATAGTAAATCATGTTTATACATATGGGTTTTTTTAAATACTGTTTAACAGGCTGCATTTTGATTCTGAGAGCCTAGCCACTCTGAATTCCTTCCCTTTTCCATGTCTGAAAACAAACAGAGGAGGATGTAATCCTGAACTGACTAACTTTTATCCCACCCCACTTCACATTCACACTACATGCTTTCTGTGCAGAAGCAAGTACAGGATGGTTTGAAAACAGATACCAATACCAATACCTCTAGATCACCTGCCAAAAGTCTTGGGAGTCTGGGGAGGTCCCTGCTGACAGGAAGCTAGCAAAGGTTATTCCAATTTACAAGAAGGGTGTGAGGGAAGACCCAGGGAACTACAGACCTATTAGTCTAATCTCAGTTCCTACGAAAATTATGGAGAAGATCATACTGGGTATTATTGAAAGGCACAGTCATCAGGCACAGTCAACAGGGTTTCATAAAGGCAAAGTCCTGTTTAACTGATTTTATATCCTTCTATGGTCATCCACTTAGTGGATGAAGGGAAGGTGGTGGATGTAGTTTTTCTGGATTTTAGTAAGGCTTTTGATACTGTCCTTCAGAGCATCCTCTGGACAAGTTGTCCAAGTGTGGAATGACCAGGTTCACAGTGTGCTGGGTGAAGAACTGCCTGAAGGTCAGGGCTCAAAGGGTTGTAGTGTATGGGGTTACATCTGGCCAGAAACAAGTCACCAGTGGTGTTCCTCAGGGTTCAATTCTAGGGCCAGTTCTGTTCACCATATTTATCAATGATCTGGATGCAGGAGTTGAACACACCATTAGCAAGTTTGCTAATGATACCAAACCGGGAAGTGATGTTGACTCTCTTGAGGAACAAGAAGCTTTGCAGAGGGATCTGGATAGACCGGAGCACTAAGCAATCATCAGTGGCATGAAATTTAATAAGACCAAATGCTGGATTCTGCACCTGAGACAGAGTAACACTGAATATAAGTCTAAACTGGGAGAGGAGTGGCTGGAGAGCAGCCCTGCAGAAAGGGACCTAGGGGTGCTGGCTGGCAGCAGGCTCAATGTAAGCCAACAGTGTGCCCTGGCAGCCAGGAGGGCAAACTGCATTCTGTGGTACATCAAACACAGTATAACCAGCTGGTAAAAGAGGTGATTGTCCTGCTGTATTTAGCAATGGTGTGGCCTCATCTTGAACCCTGAATTGGTCAGACTGTTGGACTAGATTATCATTGTAGGTCTTTTCCAGCCAGAACTATTCCATTATACAGGAGCAACAGCAGGCTTTCTGTGTTGGCCATTTTCCTCATAAGCCTGAATTATCATCTGCATTTGAGTAAATTGGAAGAGCAACAGCCCTTTTTCCCTGTGCAGCCAAGTTCTGAGTCTTCCATTAGCCCCTAGCACCCCACCCTGTTCTGTCACAGCAGGCAGAACATGGGCAGTGGCCGTGTCACAGCGGGGCTGGTGACACAGTTGGCCTAGGGAAGTTATAAAAAGGTCTGTGCAGTGATCCAGCCTAGGCTGGAGGTGAGCTGGTGGGTGAGCAAAGGCTGAGGTGAGAGAACACTGAAAGGGGCAGGGAAGGGGATGGCAGGGCCACAGGCAAGGAGGCAGGCGCTGCCTGTGGTATAACAGATAGTGGCTGCTCTTCCTTCGCTTTAAGGGCCAGCAACCCCAAAAAGGACATGACAGGACCACGGCACAGTCCTGTCCTCAGCCATTCAGCTGGAGAGATTTGCAGCTTTCTACAAGGATAACCACATAAAGATGAGAACTCAAAATAACATCTGACTGGTGTTGTTTTCAAGCTATCAGGTGCTGGCACCAACTCCAGCAATGCAGCAGCCATGTCACAGTCAGCAGCAGGCTGCCAGTGCCACATGTCACTGTGCAGTTGGGGACATGGGCAACTCAGGATGGGTGTCTCCTGGCTGCCAGGCAGACCTGGGACTGATAGCCTTGGCCTGACGCTGAGAGTGCCCTGGGCAGAGGTTGCATATGGTGACCAAGGTGGTTGCTCCTATTGTTTGTTGATACTGCCCTGTTTTTCACAGCCTCAGGACCAGACAAGGACACAACTAGAAATATGGTGCACTCTCATCCACTCCTTCCTCAGCCACTCAGCCAGAGATTTCTGCAGCTTTCTACAAAGCCATTGACTTAAGGACAAGCACACACAGCCCCAGTCTGCACCCACACCACAGTCTCACAGGCAGCTGGAAGCTACCCACATGGACAAGGGGAGCTCCGTGACACCCACCTTCTCTGTATGAAACTTACCTTGAGATAAAGTTTCTATTTATGAACCCATTGGCTGGTTTGTGAGGGGTGTCCTGGGAAACCTTTTGGGCCTTTCTTGGGAGTCAGGATTTCTTAAAGCTGCCAGCATGCGTATGCCAATGCTACATGGTGTCCCAATTCCCATTTGCCTCACTTCCATGCTGACATCTGAGATTCTCCTACCTCCCCATCTTAAACCTAACTAATTCATTGATTGTTCAATCTGATATCACCAGATAAACAGGGACAGTTTCATCTCATGAACATTGTAACCTTTTATAGGTTGCAACCATTTAACTACTACCCAAGAGATAACATAATACTTCAGAATGTGATCCAATCAACTGAATGTCAAACTGCGAGCAGGATAAAAATATAATGTACCCATAGAATTGAATAACTGTAAATTCCTTCTGAATTATCACTTGAAAAGTATATCCTTTATTTTTTGTTCTTACAGGAAATAGTATCGTGCATAAGTTGATTAATCATATTTATTATTTTTTTTTTTACAAGCTGGATACTTTTTTTCAGTGAACTACAATTTGGAAAAAAGTTAAGATTATAATTCTAAGACACATGCTTGGTTATGCTAACTTTCTCTAAAAGTAGGAAAAACTAAAACCCAAGTGTTTCTATATGTTCAATGAATACAGTTACACCTTTCCTGGAATTATAAAACATTTATGTTTACACAAAACATTTGAACTTGGTAAAATGCCTCTATTCGTATATTGCTTCCTCATAAAAAATTATATCCACTTTTATTTTGCACAGGAACAATAGGTATATGCCCTCCTTCTCCTTATGCTGTAACCAAGTGGAATACTGTCAATATCTATTTAGTTGATCATTTCCAAAATTAATTTTTTTAAATCAGTCAAAGAAATTTTTTTATTACCAATTCTTTAAATTTTTTTAGCTATTTAAAAAGATATCTTTATATAAATTTTACATTTAAAATTTAAAATTTAAATTTTGCTTTCAGTATGATGTAATTTTCTATATGAAGATAAATATTTCTATATGAAGATAGAAGAAGGCTATTCTGTGTTTTTTATATGAAGACATGATTTTTTGTCAAAACTGTATTGTCTTGAATCGCTCTTTAACAGCATGGGTCAGATTTCTCACTAATTCTGATTTAAAATATTTACAGTCATAAAAAAATTATAGCATTAGTTGCAGATTACAAATAGGAAACCAAGTACTTCCAAATATCAGAAGAATTAAGTTCTGAACTTTCCCCAGGATAGGAAGAGTGGGGTTAAAACCAGCTACTTTTCAAATAGCTTTTTTTTTTTTTTTTCTGCTAGAGTCTGAAGGTAAAGAGATAGACTTGGCAACAAAGACTTTCAGGGTATTTGTTGCAGTGTGATTACATTTAAGAATATGAGGCATCCTGAGGTATGAAAAAAAATTATTACATATTCCAGAGCTGACTCCAGCTTTATTCTATGCTACTAAATTTAGCTCACAATTTCTTAGTAGTGCCAAGTGTCTTTTAAGTCTATATGGAAGCAGGAAAGATACTTTTCGATCTTAGGTGACTAGAATTCAGTGCATTGCAGTCCAAACCCAAACAAAAGAAAAACCATCCCCATAAGCCTGTCTTGAAAGCTACAGTTACTGCATATTTGAAACTTCACCATCTCCAACTTTCTTGTTATAAGCTCTTAAGAAACAATCAAAATATTTCAGATTCTTTATTCCTATTGGAGGCTGAAAAGGTAAACTGGAAAGATCTCAACTTCATCTCTGAAAAGTGCCAAATATTTCTGAAGTGTTGATTCTCTGTGTGGCTGCCTCTCACCTACTGAGGAAGAATTCATTACTCTGAACTGGTATCTCAGTTTGCAGCATTTTTTTTTCCTTGTTAAAAGTAAAGAAATGTAAAGTAGTATAAACTGCAAGGGAAGCATATCAATATGTTTAGAGCATTTATTTAATATGATCTTGCAATGCCTTCAAATGTGGTGAAACTAGGTTATATATGACAATGGACTGAGTCAATCATTTTGGAGTCAGGAGTGTTTCAATATCAGCTATATTTCCTACAGTCACACTGGAAACAGAATGAATAGAAATATGCAAATAATAAGGGATATATCTTGTCAGTGCTGGAGGCTGAATGACACCACTCAAGTGACTGCTTTGAATACACATTTTGTTACATTTTAACGCTCTGTTTGTATGGCAGAAATTTCTTAGGCTGACACTATACAGCAGTTAGCATTTTCTTTATGTATGTAAAAGCATCAATTAACTTTTTTTACTTAAGTTGCTTAATCATTAAGTTGATTAATCATCACATCATAGGAATGCTGATTAAGCATTATGAACCCATAAAATAAGTCCTGAAAAAACAGTGCACTAACCATTGCCCCTTTCTTTAAACACATGCAAATATCAGATACTTTGTGAATTAATCCACTCTTTTATCTGTACCCTTTGTTACTCTATGTATTTTAGCTGTTTGGTTTGGGTTTGCTTGCTCCAAGTACATGGCCTTTCATAACTTGAAAATTATTAGCCTGTCTAATTCATCACTACTGAAAGACTTTCTTCATGTTAAGAATAATTTCCCCTTCTGTTAATACTGCTGTTTTTCGTCAAGCATTCTTAAAAAAAATAAATCAGTACTTCCAACCAAAAGAAGTAAAAATACCTAAAATATATTCTAAATATTCTATTTACATAAGTACATCCCACTTTAAATAGATTAATCTATTGTTATCTTCTTGAAGAGTAATAAACACATTCTGCATATATTTAAAAGAACGAGGGGGAAAAAGCCTCAAGCCAAAGAGAAGACCTATAGGTCTGAGTCCAAAAAAGATAAATCAGAATAAAGAACATTAAGATGAACCATTGCAAAGTTGTGGTAGTGGGATAAAAGTTTGGTAAGACTTTTTCCTAATTTAGGGGCAAGAGTGTCTTTCACCTCATCCCCCATACTGTTTTTTTCTACCCACCTTTCCAGGGCTCTTTTCTATGCTTACTCAATTTCATTTAATAATTTCACTGTTAGGGCTGATTTAGTTCTCATCCCAGTATCAATAATGGTATCAGTATATCAGCATAGCTGTGAGTCTCACAGATGATAAAACCTTAAAAAATGCCAAGATCAACTGTGCAGCTGAATATCATCGGGCAGTTCTGTCTCCAGAACATTTGTTTCCTGCCTCTGAGTATAAAAAATATGAAAACAAATGTCACAGCTCCCAAACCTTGTTTCTAAGTCTGTGTCGCACAGTGTTACAAGCTCTGGAGAGAAAAGTCATAGACAGTGCTGAGAGGCTGCCAGTGAATTTTGGAGACAGACTATGCTGTTAGACTCTGTGTGAGACCATGGACACCCCTCTCTCGGGTTTGTCACTGATAAATGCGGATGACAGTCTTCTACTGTGTCACTGACATGCCACATAAATAAATTCATTGAAGAATACTGTGAAAGCATGTGAATCCATGTGAATGAATGTTACTCAATTCAATTTGACCTCATTAGGGCTAATTCTTTTGTGGTTGTCCTTTAGTCTTCTTCATAATCAGTCTTTTATTGAAATGATGGAAATTGACATTTATTGTATTTCATGCCTTAGGTATGCAAAACTAACAGTTACCAGAGAAAAGAGAGCATGTTCTCCTGTCATGTTATTCTGCCCTCTCCACTGTCACTCCCCTGACACACAGTCAATGAGTCTAGAGAGCTCAGCACTGCTACCTAAAAACCAAGGGTCTTATATTCTGCAAGTTTACCTCTTTGATGACAGTCCGATGAATGTCACTCCAGCATAGGGGAAGGGGCAGAAGCACATTATTTAGGACTTCTTTTTTTTGAAGGTAACTAGAATATAGGTTGTTTTTTCTATAGTGCCAAAAAGCATTCTTAGGAATTTGGAAGTCACAGTCAGAGACAGAAAAGAAAGCTCATTAACAACTGGACAACCTATTGCAACAAATAAGATTGTAGCCAAGCCATTTTTTTTCCAAGGGAATCTCTTTAAACAGTATGGTTGTGCACATAGATATGCTACAGGGTAGCAGATGAGGTCCTAGATGGACTTAGGATTCATGAACAAGAAACCACTTGTGTGCTCTAGAAAAGAAAGACACCTCTACATCCTGTGGAGGAGTGGCTGAGTGAGAATGGGCATGATTTGGTCCCATTTGACAGCCCCTGCTCTTAAGCGGATGTGGGCAGAACTATGACCGGAAGAGAAGGAGAAGCCCCTCCGCAGGACAGATGATCCGTCCCAGTCACAGTAGCGATGTAGGCGTGTGTATAACGGTGTTCTACCAATCACAGTGTGACGTGTGTGTATGTTATTGTTTTCTGCCTATATATGCTTTTGTTAGCTGCACAATAAACGAGAACGACCTTACTCATACTGAGATTCCATCGTTACTCCGGGCTGACTTCCCATTCCGACAACATCCAAAACAAAAAGTAGTGAGAAGAGAAGGAATCAAGTAACTCTGAGTCATAATCAATGTGGTAGAAACAACCATCCTGCTGAGATATCCTAAATCTGAGTAACTTCATTTAGATGCTGGAAATTGTTTAATTGCATCAACATAACACTGTCCATAACGTTGGCTATCTTTAGATTTAGACTATAAAAAGTATGTAGAAAACCTCTAAAAATGGAAGCACTGAAAAAAAGAGAATAATGGTTTCATTACAAGCATGGTAAGGGAACTAGAAGTTGAATCTTCTTGAGACTGGAGGTTCTTAGCCTGAATTAGAGTAAGTGTCAGAGAGAAGGCTCAACATTTCTACTGTTTCACTAAAAAAATGTTTAAAGATAAGAAAGACAGTATAAAACTTTGGAGAAAGAGTGTATAAAATTTTTATATATACCTAGAATTCATTCTTCACAGTGATCTTTTTTTTTTCCTGTACTGTTGGAAAATGTTATTTTTTATTTAGAAAATGTATTTGACAAAGAGATTTTACTGTCAAAAGTTACTTGCTTATTAAGAGAGAATTTTCCTTGCTGATACAATGCTCACCATCAACAATATCTGATAATCATTCTAAAGATGCGTGAGTACACCAAGAGTGTTTACTGGCATCTTTAGAAAGATGATGAACTACAAAGTAAGATGCAACATAAGAAGCATGTAAAATATGTATTGCTTAAGTGAAGTTTATAATGCAATATTCCTTATCTAACCGGTTGCTTATATTCAAGAAAGAACATGAGATGTGTCCTTGGCTCCAAAGAATAATGTCCAAGAGAAGGAAAAATAGCCATTCCTCAAATTAAAACACAAGTGTGAATAGTTATATCAAAATCAAAAATCTTAACATATAGCAAACTGGAAGCCTACTTTAGCTCAATCTGTTTCCTTAGAAAACAAGAATCAAAAGTTTTGGAAAAATGCTAAATAAGCAAGTGAAAACCAAATTTGGTCTCAAGCAGCCAGAGAGTATTTCCCATTTCTGTAGAGGTAGTGGGAAAGGAGATCATGATAGATATGTGCAAGAAGGATACTGAAATAGGTTTTTGTGTCTAATGTGCTTTATAAGAATAAAAGATACTTTGTCCTTAAATATGTTTCTCTGAATACTTTCCTGATCCCACTTTCATGGCCAATCCAGGCCATTCAAGGTCACCTGTGTATTAGTCCAGAAAGTTGGCAGCAGATGATGAAGCTAAGAGTTGTGTTTGCATTAGGAGATGTGGGGACAGCCCATTAACACCTGTCACTTGCCTAATATAATTTTCACCAATAGATTGTGTGGGAACTACCGACCTGTCAGCCTCACCTCTGTGCCTGGGAAGATCATGGAACAGATCCTCCTAGAAGCTATGCTAAAGCACATGCAGGCCAGGGAGATAATTCGAGATAGCCAGCATGGCTTCACCAAGGGCAAGTCCTGCCTGACGAACCTGGTGACTTTCTATGATGGTGTGACGACAATGGTGGATAAAGGAAAACCAATGGACGTCATCTATCTGGACTTCTGCAAGGCCTTTGACACGGTCCCCCACAACATCCTTCTCTCTAAATTGGAGAGCTATGGATTTGATGGCTGGACTGTTCGTTGGATAAGGAACTGGCTGGATGGTCGCATCCAGAGGGTAGTGGTCAATGGCACAATGTCCGGACGGAGACCGGTGACGAGTGGTGTCCCTCAGGGGTCTGTACTAGGACCGGTGCTGTTCAACATCTTCATCAATGACTCGGACAGTGAGATCGAGTGCACCCTCAGCAAGTTTGCAGATGACACCAAGCTGAGTGGTGCGGTTGACACACCAGAAGGACGGGATGCCATCCAGAGGGACCTGGACAGGCTGGAGAGGTGGGCCTGTGTAAACCTCATGAGGTTCAACAAGGCCAAGTGCAAGGTCCTGCACCTGGGACGGGGTAACCCCCAGTATCAATACACGCTGGGGGAAGAAAGGATCGAGAGCAGCCCTGCCGAGAAGGACTTGGGGGTGCTGGTGGATGAAAAGCTGGCCATGAGCCGGCAATGTGCCCTGGCAGCCCAGAAGGCCAACCATACTCTGGGCTGCATCAGGAGGAGCGTGGCCAGCAGGTCGAGGGAGGTAATTCTGCCCCTCTACTCAGCTCTGGTGAGACCTCACCTGGAGTACTGCGTCCAGCTCTGGAGCCCTCAGCACAAGAAGGACATGGAACTGTTGGAGCGGGTCCAGAAGAGGGCTACTAAAATGATCCGAGGGCTGGAGCACCTCTTCTATGAGGACAGGCTGAGACAGTTGGGCTTGTTCAGTCTAGAGAAAAGAAGGCTGCGGGGAGACCTGATTACGGCCTTTCAATACCTAAAGGGGGCCTATAGGAAAGATGGGGAAAATCTTTTTAGTAGGGCCAGCTGCGTTAGGACAAGGGGTAATGGTTTTAAACCAAATCAGGGTAGGTTTAGGCTAGATATAAGGAAAAAATTCTTTACAATGAGGGTGGTAAACCACTGGAACAGGTTGCCCAGAGAGGTAGTGGAGGCCCCATCCCTGGAAACATTCAAGGCCAGGTTGGATGGGGCTCTGAGCATCCTGATCTAGTTAGCAGTGTCCCTGCTGACTGCAGGGGGGTTGGACTTGATGACCTCTAGTGGTCCCTTCCAACCCAAAACATTCTATGATTCTATGATTCTATGATTGAAAGACAGTCTCTCTGTTAGGGTATGGCACAAGCAGGCAGCCTTCCAGGAATGACTTTACAGCCAAGTAAATCAGTGTTTCTCCTCCTGTAAAGTCATTCTCAGTAATATTGCTATTTAGAGGCAGCACAGCAAAGAATAATATCAAAAAACATGGCATTGCCCCAATGGGAATGTAGTAGCACAGGAAGCAAAATAGAGGGGTTTCAGGCTGCTGTTTGGTAGGCATTTAAGCTGTAGTAAATAGGCCCCTGTGGAGAGATAAAGTGAAAATATGTTTAACCCTTTTTCACCTAATAAAATGGCATCAGAGTTGTTTTACCTTACATTTGGTAAAGTTCGACAATTTCTATTCCAATGTTGTTGCAAACCCAAGCTGTAAAAAGAGTTCCTAAATTGTAGGAAAAAGATTAGTAGGACAGATAGTACTGCCCTCCTCTATTAATATGAATGTTAGTAATACTAATATCTGTGTTAGCATTTCTTCTTCATGAGACTGCTGGCAGATTTATCATGGGCTGAGGTGAAAGCAGCAGCCAGGGCTGAACCAGGATGTCAAGGCCTGGGGCAGCCTTTGAAGTCCAGCCAGATGCAGCCCCCTGCCCAGGGCCACTGAGGTCCAGCCAGGGCCTTCTCCACCTCCTACTGCCCCTGACAGGCCTGGGCTGCCCCCGTCCTGCCCATCCCCTTGCAGCAGAACACACCCAGCCCCCTTGGCTCTTTCCCACCCCAGGGGGCTGCACCACAATCATAGAATCATAGAATACCAGATTGGAAGGGACCTCAAGGATCATCTCATCCAACCTTTCTAGGCAAGAGCACAATCTAGACAAGATGGACCAGCACCCTGTCCAGCTGCATCTTGAAAGTGCCCAGTGTGGCAACCATATCCCTGGGGAGATTATTCCAATGGCTGACTGTTCTCATTGTGAAAAATTTTCCTCCCATGTCCAATCGGAATCTCCCTGAGAATAACTTGTATCCATTAGCCTTTGTCCTCTTCATATGACTCCTTGTAAAAGGGAATCTCCATCTTCTACATAGCCACCCTTTAAATACTGGTCCATGGTGATGAGATCCCCTCTAAGCCTCCTTTTCTCAAGGCTGAACAAACCCAGTTCTCTCAGCCTATCCTCGTATGCCAGGCTTCCCAGTACTTTGATCATCCTGGTGGCCTTTCTCTGGACCCCCTCCATCCTGTCCACATCTTTTTTGTACAGCGGGGACCAGAATTGAACATGGTATTCCAGTTGCGGCCTGACAAGCACTGAGTAGAGTAGGATAATGACTTATTAGCAAGCATGGATGACAAAAAAGCAAAACCAACTTTTTAATGTGATCTAACTTATTGTGCTTTGGAGACAACTGCAGTAGTGACAATGCTCTCTGCTTGCAATAAAGCTAAAAGGTAATATTTTATAAAACCCAACAATCTTCTTTGTATAATTAAGAATTTGGTAAATTAGATGCACATACAAATTGCCTTCTGTTACTACTCTACTTTTTTTTTTCCCATTTAAAAATAATTTGTTTCTATGGCTTTCTAATTCTGCTTTCTTATTGGCTCCTTATTATATTACATGAATTCAAGTGATATTCAACAACATTTGGCATTTATGACAATAGCATATTACCACATAGAAATTCCTATAAAATAATAAGGAAAATCTCCTACTAATGGGTCAGCTGATATGTCACCAAAATGCTACAAAACAGTCATTGGTAAGCTGAAAAGTCATAAAAAGTTATGGGTGGGGGGTGGGGGGAACCACAAACCAAACCCTGAAAATTTTACAAGTATTTCTTCTGGTCATACGTAGAGGATGAGTTATAAAATGCACTCTGGAGCAGGACTGCAGTAACCCTTTCCCTCTGTGCTATGATTCTGCTTTTTCTGTAAGGTAAACACTATGGTCTAAATAGAACATCTGACATATTACAGAAAATGTCAAATATGTACATATCCAGAAATATGTTATGTAAAAAAAATATATATATATCTTGAATGCACTACTGTTATAAAATACAGTACATTTTTCAAAAATTCACTCTTGGTGAGCATTAGAAAACTGGGATCCCCACTTTAAGTCCTTTGAAGCCGTCATCTAGTCCAGTACTGGCTGAGTGAAGCCAGTTCCCAAGGACAGGTTTACAAAAAAAAGCCAAAGTGATCTTCTACCTATTCCCATCTTCTCACATCATCTCACAACAGCATCATGTATCTCTAACCCTTTCTGAATATAACACATTTCTACAGGCAGTTGATACAGGTGATCTTAGACCATAAGCAATAGCAAATGGAGATTAAAAACAAAATGGACAGGAATCCTCCAAAGTCTTCTGAAAAGATGTGGCAAGCAAAGCATATTTTTCTTTATGGAAATTAAAAATAAAAATTAAAAAAAAAACAACTAACAAGTAACCAGTAATTTTTATGTTACAAAAAGGTGTAAAGTTAGAAAAGATTATTCTGTAGTTGTTAGTGCACTTTTAATGATTCCTTTCCCCTGGCATCCATTCTGCATACAACATAGATAAGAAATTGTCTGTCATCAGGTAACTGAAAGCTCTTTCATAGTACTTTTACACAATTTTCTGTTTTCTAATGTGAGTCCTTTAATCACATTTGCTAAAAACTTGCAATATACTTCTAGGTTGGAAGCAAAATAAAAAATCCTTGGCAGATAAAATGCTTTGTAGTATTAACTGTCATGTTGAAATCTGGATTATAGTAGTACTGATTTGAAGTGAGCACAACATTTTTTACCTCATATTTGTCACCTAAGAAACTCAGAATAGGTTAAGATTCTCTTAGACTTCTGTTTCATTAGCCAGGTTTACTTACAAGTTCTTTGTATATCAAGAAACAAGGAAATTGGCAGCAGTGGCAGTATTATATATATAATCCCTTGATTATAGATGTGGGTTTGATCATGCTTCTCATGTATGACAATAATTTAATTGTAGTCAGCTACATCTGGATCCTAAAAAGTCTTATTGATGTATTAAGGCATAGTTAAACAAGGAGTTTCCACTGCAGAGGAATTACTTGCATGATGAACTTAAGTCTATGCATAGCTGAATAAGATGTAGGGTAGAGCCACAGGCAATTGCTATCTCAGTAGTTGCACTGATTTTTCAGCAGGAGAAAAAAAAAAATCACCATAGAACTTTTTTTTTAAGGCGGGTTTAAAATAAAATCAGTCCATTATTTATACCAAGCTGCAGCATACACTGCATTTGAGTTAATTGGCTTCTTTCTAAATAATCTATTTTACAGTGTTTGTTGAACAGGAGTATATTGTGATTGTTTGTGACTAGAGAAGAATGTCTGAGCAAGGCTCTACTTTAGGGAGCTTGTGTGTATCCTGTCCAATACCACTTATACTACAAATGTGTCAAGTAAGCAGAATAGCTCAGAATGACAAGTCCACTGCAAGAAAACCCTTACAGATGCTGAGTAAAAGCCAGACTAGCTTTAGGTTCTTGCAGCTGCAATATTAACTTAAGTATTGCAGCCCTGTCACCTAAATGCAGATTAACTGCAATTTGAATCAACCTTCATTTATCTGAATTATCAATACAAAGAACTAATTATGATGTAGGAATTAGATATCTCTTGTCTTGGCTAATTTCAGATGACTTAGTGTTACCTGTTGTGCTTGGTCTTCTTGAAGATTAAAATTGAAAAAAAATAGCCTGCATAAACAATTCAGCCATCAGCTGGGAAAAAAAAAATCTTAACAGGAGTTTCTGCTTAGGGCGATTACAAATTTTTAGTCATAGTTGGGGTATGTGGAGAGTTACTGCCATCTGCTGGAAGGATTCCTTTCCTGATTTAACTTTAAAGTAAACAAAAGTGATTTTTTTTTAATGAGTAACGTAATGAAAGATTAAAACTCACTCCATTGCTGGAATTTAGGTGCATAACACCTGTATAACCGTCTAAATGCTCATTATTCTAATAGTATCAAGAGTGTAAAATTATGAAAAATATGGATCTAAATCTCTTTGTGATCCAATGTCTGAATAGGGGACTGATTAACTAAACCAGTTTGATAAATATGAACTAGAGGACATAAATCCTCCCAAAAGTGGGAGATAAGAAGATGCAAAGGGAGGGGGAAATTAAAGAGGTCTCTGTGGACAAGCATTTGTTTAATTTCAATGTTTCATTATGAATATATGTAAGTATTATTTTAGGGAAAAAAAATTAAAAAGGCACATGTTATGGAAAGATAGCAGGGACCTCAGTGAATACCCAGCTTTCTGTAAGAGCTGGCAGTTCCAGAAAAGAAAAAAGAAAAAAAAAACACCAAACAACCAAACAGCAGCAACAACAACAAAAAAACCAAACCACACATTCATTTTGTCCTCCTATTAGGAGACCTCTTTTTAGGTCACAAAATGCACATCAGTAGTTATCACTACAAAATCATATTGATGCTGAATGTAGCGTAAGCAGTAACACGTAGCTTACACAGTATTGGACATTTTTGAAGAGCTTTTCTGTCTTCATTCTCAGTTCTGTATGTATAGTGCCAAATCCAGACAACACTGAGTTCTCCTTTCCAACTAAGGGCTTTTAAACATCAATTTTTTATCAGCCTGCTGAAGGTTTCAAGACAGCTAAGTTCGATGTTGAATGGTTCAGACTGAACTGTGATGTGAACATCAGTACCCAGTCTAGCACATTTGCAAGTCTAAACTAGAATGCCTATAGGCATATATATTCTACTACGAAAGAGAGAAGATTTCATGGTTGGTATCTACTGTCTTGAGGCTAGCAGAACTCTGTTAATATTTTCATTACATTAACCTATTTTTATTTGCTTAGAAATTAATGAAACTGGTAAGAAATTGCAATGAAGGACAGAGTGGAAATGGGATCAGCTAGGATGAGGAAATCAAGCCACTTGGAAATATTAAGATGGGACAAAGAGGTGCAGTGTGTAATGATTGGCTAGCTAAAGAAGAAAGAATATAAATACACAGTTGAAGGGTGTGATGAGAGGGAACTATGATTACATAGTCAAAAGATAAATTAATTTCAGGCTATAATGCTGTAATAATTGTTGTACCAAGAAAAATTACACTAAATTATATAATAATTCAAACTGCATGGTGAAGCATTTACTTCCTCCTGGGTTGGGGTTTTGCATTTCCTGTCTCTTACACCTCATCACGTTGACCATTTCTAGGCTGCAAATTGAGGACATGTGCTGGGAGATCTCTTTTTAAATGCACACAGACTCACACTTCCTCCCATTTTGTCAACTTATTCTGAAGAGCAAGAGCAATGTGTTTTCCCTCTGCATGAGCTGGGTTCTGGAAAGTCAAAAATTTGCTGTTATTTCTCCATGGTTGGCAGCTTCCTGTGCACTGAATGTATATATACCATCTTCTCATGCCTCTACATGGCCATACTAGCTTTTTTGAGGTGTTATTTGGATAATTTCAGAGAAAAGCATTTCTCAAGAAATGGGATGCATCCTAATAGGAAGAAATGTAGGACAATAAAGCTCAAAGAGTATACAAGCTACCCCGAAGCAACTGCACTGATGTCAGTGTGATACTGTGCTTGGGCTACCTAGGAATGCATGAAGAGCAGAGATAACTTGTATCGAGGGAGCATAGGAAGATGTGTGAAAAATGAGGTAAAGAAACTTATGTGTAACCTTTATGATCAAAATTCCTATATTCAGGATAAGTCTTAATTGTAACTATATTTTTCTGAAGTCTAGAAGACCTAAGAAGAGATTAAATGTCAGAGGTACACTCAGATTCAACACATGCATAGACAAATCTTAAACAAACCTTTTGTCTAGAAATGTCAAATGATCAATGGCTTTTGAAAAACACCTCTGTAACCTTCTTTAACACTATAGCGAATCTGTGACACACTTTTGCAAGAAATTGAGAAACTCACAGAATCAGTACGGATGAAGTCATTCCTTGTAAATAAATGTAAAAAATGTGCAAGACAGGTTCAATCTATTATACCATAAATGAATTTTCACTCTGTAAAATAACTTTTCATTTAGCTCCTGTGTCCAATATATTCTGCAAAGTTCCTAGACCTGTTAGGAAAACATGCATGGATTAGAAAAACAACACAAAAATTAAGAAATAGCATTAATAATGTGTTTTCCCTAAATTAAAAAAAAAAGAAAAAAATGGCTTTACTCTCATGAGCTGCTTCTTCCCCTAAAGGAGATGCACCTCTAACCAGCATATCCTTCACTATTCCTTACTTCTTAATAAAGTAGAAGCAGTATTTTGTATTACTTTGCCTCTGTAAAGTAACTTCCTTCTACTTACACTCAGATTTCCTATGCACACTGATCTTAGTCATCTTTCAATAGGACTTAAGAAAACAACGCAAACTTGATGACTTGTTAAAGCCACTAGTCTGTGCTGTTGTATAAGAAGTCTGTATTATAGGTAATTTCTTAAAAATACAATTGTACTCGCTTTTGTAAGCAAGTTTTGTACTTTTAAATAATACGTACTAAATATTTGGGCTCTGAATTAAGTTTTAGCTTTTATTTTTCCAACATCTGCTGTATCATGACAATATTGAATTAGAAAGTTTATCATATGCAAAGTATCAAATGCAAAGTATCAAATATGTTTTAGTTCTCCTTTGATCTTTTTCTAGAAATAAAAAATTGTATTATGTTAACTGAGGTATTAAATCTTTAAGCTTTCAAGACCTAAGTATTCTCTCTAACAATTAAAATAATAAAATAATATTTTTTTCTAATATAAATGTTAACGCAGAAGAAAGGAAAAAAAAAAGGTGAGTGAACAACCACTAACAGAACTAATTTGTTTGTGAATGTTATATGCAGTCTACGCTTAAGTAGTCTTTGTAGACTACTTAATGATTATGGATAAGGATTAAGCTAAAGCTTTAAAAGGGTGTTAATGCTATTTGGAAATTATCTTCCACTATAATACAGATGTTTTCAGGAGCAGGGGAAAATAAAAAAAGTCCCCAAAGGACATGCTTAGTACATTTTATTGGCATCAACCTCATCCCAGAGGTAAAAACATTATTGAAACCCTTATAGTACTAACATATTTGTAAGAGATTTTTTTGTGTGCATGTCTGTTTTCAAAAACTTTAAACTGATTCTTGATGTGTTTTAACAGCAGCTTTATAATGGATACTATAAAATATTTGTGTTAATGTGACTTTTGACTTCACTCTTTCTTTTTCTCCATATGGACTTATATTATCTCTATTAGAAAATAAGACACCATAAAGAAGTTATAAATCTGAAATAAATGTTATTCTTCTCATTTAAAAACATGAATTTTATATTCTACCATAAGGTAAAATCTTTGCTAATGACACCTGTAAGCAACTTCACAGAAGGGATGGCCTGCAGCTGTTTTCTATTATTATGTCCTCCACTCAATCAGCAGATAAAGATAATCCTTTCTTGATGCAACGGATTTTATGTCTACAATATTTATACTCTATAAACCTTTCCATTTCCCCTGTAAGTTACCTTTGCCTGTGACAAATATAATTCATAGCATATAACAGAAGCATTTTATTTATGTTTTAATTTTTAGTTGTGAAGGAATCAAAAGTAAATATAGCCTTTAAGATAGTAATCCCCAAAAATATGTGTGCAGATCAGATGCATGACAATTCAGCAGGACAATTTGACTTTTCAACTTTTCGAATTTTGATTCATGTGTCATAGAAACATAATATCACAGGGAGTCTATAATCCTGGACTGTCTATCTAGTCAAATTTTATACACTGTACAATTCCCATATTTTTTTCCAGAACTACAGCCCTTCCTGTCACACAGAGCCTTGCCTTTAGCACTTTAATAAACTCAAATTACAGGCAAAGAATCTAAAGCATTTTGCAGGTAATAAGCAGATCAAATATTCATGAAAATGGGTAATTCAGTTTTAAATATCCATGGACAGTTTGTTTCCATGGATGTTTTATTACCCATACGTTGCTGAACGTGGTGTGAGCTGGAGAAGTGTTTAGTCATTGTATAGCAGCAATGTGATTTTGAGTGTCGGTATTAACTCAACTTGCATATAATTTGGATACTGTCAGCTATATAGCAGCCTTACTCACATACTACACATATAGGAAGTGCATTTAATTTAAAAAAAAATCTAAAATTAAGCAATCCATTAATTTTTCTGTGTGCTTAATTCTACGTTATAATTATAGTTACCATTCACAGGACTGAATTTCAAACATACTTATTATAAAAACCAAGCATTATAGGCTTTAAGGTTTTGATTGATACAGACAATCTAAAGGAGAAGTCAAAAGCACCACTCCCAACATATCTCTTGCCCTGCACCAATTTTATGGCAGAAATTCCTACTGTCTGTGAATATTCCATTTCCAGTTCAGGGCATCAAGGAGAAATGTTAATTCACGGGGAGGTTTACCTACATGAGTCCCATTAACTTTAAATGTGTCATGCTGGAAATATTCTCTGTTCTCTTTGAATCCATACATATATGTTCTAGTCACACCCATGTGGAAGACTCAATTCCCAGGTTTGCAAGGCAGCATTCACAGTCCTTTATCCCTGCAAATTCTATTGAAATAAATTGGATTTCTGAACCATAATAATGGCACACTGATCTGAATACAAGTGTGTTATTACAAATGAAGAGCACATTTATTTATTTTTTTAAAAAATTATTTTCAAAATTAAATAGTTAAAATTGCATAGTGCATTGACTAGAATGCTATTCACTCTCAGTTAGTTTGATTGTTAAATTTTTGAAGACTTAGTTGTAAGTGTGACAAGGATTATGTTGTTTGTAGCTTGCTATGAGAAAGTTAAATCCACCACTGGAGTGGACCTGAAATAGGGCACAAAAGTAAAAGAAAAGGTTTCATATTACACAGGGAGAAGGCCAGGTCTGCACACTGCATTCTATGAGAGCTAAAAAAATTTGATGGCTTCAGTCAAGCATTCTGACTTGCTTAGTCTCAAAATTAAACTGCTTACATTAGTGAAATTAGTCCTACAGAGAGTGTCTTTACTTTCATGTCCATGTGGTCATTGGCTTATAGAAATATGTACTCTGGGTTTATGGAAAAATGGCAAACAGATGGTAAGAAGATGTCCATCATCATTCTTCATCATCAACGAACCTATTTTATTTTATTTTGTCAAATATTCAAGCTATACTGTACTGGGTTTGCATGGCAAGGTTTTGGTAGCAGGGGAGCCACAGGGGTAGCTTCTGTGAGAAGCTGCTAGAAGCTTCCCCCATGTCTGATAGACCCAATGTCAGCTGGCTCAAAGATGGACCCATCACTAGCCAAAGCTGAGCCCATGAGCAACAGTGGTAGCACCTCTGTGCTAATGTGTTTAAGCAGGTAAAAAAACTGCTGTGCAACTGCAACTGCGGTCAGAGAGAGGGGTGAGAATATGTGAGAGGAACAACTCTGCAGACACCAAGGTCAGTGACACTAAGGAGGGGGAGGAGGCACCAGAGCAGAGGTTACCCTGCAGCCTGTAGTGAAGACCATGGTAAGGCAGGCTGTCCCCCTGCAGCCCATGGAGGTTAACAATGCAGCAGACCCTGTGGAGGGCCCCATGCTGGAGCACGTGGATGCACTCTACGGAGGCTGTAACCCTGTGGGAAGCCTGTGCTGGAGCAGCCACCTGGCAGGACCTGTGGACCCATGAAGAGAGGAGCCCATGCTGGAGCAGGTTTGCTGGCAGGACTTGTGACCTCACATGGGAAACCCACACAGGAAACCCACACTGGAGCAGTCTGTTCCTGAGGGACTGTATCCTGTGGAAAGGATCCACGCTGGAACATTTAATGAAGAACTGCAGCCCACAGTAAGGACTCACGTTGGAGAAGTTAATGGAAGCCTGTCTCCTGTGGGAAGGACACCATGCTGGAGCAGGGGAAGAGTGTGAGGACGAAGGGGCAGCAGAGACAATGTTTGATGAACTGACCACAACCCCCATTCCTGTCCCCCTGTGCTTCTTGTGGAGAGGAGGTAGAGAAAAAGGGGAATGAAGTTGAGACCAGGAAGAAGGGATGGGTGAGGGGAAGGTGTTTTTAAGATTTAGCTTCATTTCTCATTATGCTACTCTGATTTGATTGGCAATAAATTAAATTAATTTCCCCAAGCTGAACCTGGTTTGCCCATGATGGTAACCAGTGAGTCATCTCTTCCTGTCCTTATCTTAACCCACAAGCCTTTCATTATATTTTATCTCCCCTGTCCAGCTGAGGAGGGGAGTGATAGAGTGGCTTGGTGGGCACCTGGCATCCAGCCAAGCTCAACCCAACACACTGTACATACAGCCACCCTTTTCAAAGGGCTTAGATGTTTTTTTAATACCCTTATTGAAGGGCTTAAACACTAGAGTTTTAACACCTGTAATTGAATGGGAGACTCATAAGGTGTGAAGTTACTGGATTTCTAAGGGCTCAGCGCACTGAGGTCTTAGACCCCTCAGTTTCCTCTGGAGTAAATGAGAGTATAAGGCTTTCAATTCTGTATGAGGTCAGGACCTACAGTGCTGTAGTGGAGCAAAGTAAGAACTGGTTATTAGAACACCAATTTTGTTTGCCTTGACAATCTGTGTAATCCTAAGTAAAACTAAATCACAGATGTGTGCTTTTAAGTAATCTGCTGTATGATAATAAAGTATTACATGCAAAATACGCCAAAAGCCCAGGCAGATTTTATGCAAGCAGATTATACCAGTTACAGGTTTGCTATATGCTGATCACACTTTAAGTCATGTGATAGTAATGTACATCGGCTGAGGTAGTAAAATTCATTCATTTAAAACAATAGTCTTAATTTTAAGATATATGCCAAAATTCATGTAGAGGCAGCCCAGAACATTGTCCATGGTAGTAATTGTATGAATTATAATGTAGGAGAGAGAATATACATATACTGCATTAATTTTCATGAATTTTCTCACCAGTCTAACAAATTAGCTTCCTGCATTCTGTACCTGTGAAAGTGAGACTGACAGGCATTTTCTAATATTCCTTGAATGAAGATTAGCAATGTTACATTTCAATTGAAATTCTTAGCCTTCAAACTGTTTAGAAACCAAAGAGCATATTGAGAGGGACAGTAAGTGACCCTGCATCAGCTGAATTTCTCCTGACTGACTCAAGTCATTTCTCTACCTGTCCAAGGCTTCTTTCCCACTGCACAGACAGAGGCAGGGTCCTAAGAAATTTACACTGTATTTTATTGAAAGAGACCGTAATATCACTTTTAACAAATTCTTTACTACTGACTTTTGACCTTCAAGGCTCATGACTAGCAATGAGAAGTAGTGAAATTCATAATGCAGTGGCATAATAAGGTGACCTGACACTATCCAGATTTTTCTATCACCAGGTACAATGCTGTGTAAGCTGCTGCCTTTGTGCATTGCTTTTTTCACTCCAACACTAAGCTGCTTATTTATCTAGGTTTCTTATTTAGTCTTTACTAAACTGCTCTTTTTGAATCAAATCCATTATAGGTAACCCTACACACATGCATGCCTCTGCATATCCCGCTGCTAGTTTCCAACTCTTGATGGCTAATTGCTAAAGTTTAGCAGGTTTTTTAATATATTCAAAAACAGTTGTGTGTCTTTCACAATGCTCCAAGACCAGGGAACAGGAAAAAAATAATTCTGGCCATGAGGATGCACATGTGTAGTTTATTATGGTACTCTGTTCTCAAGGCTCATTAGTGAAAAGATCCTCCCTTTCCACTGAACCTCCTACTCCATTAACCTGTGTTTTATTTCCTTATTTTATTACAAATATGAAGATAAGAAAGTATATTTTAGTTATTACTCAAATGTGAAAGAGAGTCATTAAAATAATTTCTGTAAAGTAACAGATTTTACAAGGTTTCTCAAACAAACATTATACACAATAGATGTAATATTTGTTTAAAATAGTAACCACAATATAATCCAGAAAAGAAAACAAAAGCCATAGGGAGAACCACAGCAACAGGAAATTGATGAAAAAAATCAAATCAGTGAAAGGCAGAAATGGATATAAAATACTGGCCTCATTGACAAAAGGCAAAACTACTATATGTTTTGCTGATACCAAGATTCCAAATTTGCCTTCTGGAAGCTGCTGTTAGGAAGCTTTCCCCAAAGGACTGAAATGTATGAGGAATGGTGTAACTTTGGTATCAGGAGCTAGAATGGACAGACACAGTTTTAGGATTGAAGTCTTAGAACTAGGAGATTTTTATGTCATTGCAGTTGTTTAGTGTGTCTCCAAAAAAAAAAAAAAAAAAAGAGTTTATCTTGGGTAGATCAGGAAAACGCATCCTTCCAACTGTGGCTGTGCCTGTACAGGGAAACAGCTCCCTGACCAATCCCTAGAACAGGTGCAAAGCAGCAGTCGCATAGTTGGCAGTAATATAATGCCTACATCTTGTTTGTTATTTCAGCTCTATGCAGCATAATAAATTATGCCAATGTTACAATGTTCTATGTTTTTTTTTTTCTTTTTTTATCAGAGAAACATTGCTCTCATTTTTCTGCACAGGTTAAATAAAATCTGGAATAAGAAATCCTCAGCATATAGAAACTGACCTTGCACTTGTGGCAATTAAAGTCTGCTGTGGATTGGGTCTCTACAGGGTAGATCAAGATTAAATTCTTCCCTTATCATTAGTGTTCTTTTCTATTATAGCTGTGTGCACAGTGTAGACCTGATACAGCACTGAATGCTGAAGGCTCGGTAACATTAATAGTATTAGAGTCTGGTGGTTAATGACTTCTAAATCTCCTGCAATATTAATTCCTTTTCCCCTCCTCAACTCCTTTTTATCCATTTGTCCCAGCTTCTTAAGCTATTGTTTTAACTGCTTTCCTTCTTTTAATCAGGACGTAGTGAAGAATGCTTGCCCTTTCTTACTAATATGTGTGTGATGTGCCCAGAATACACAAGACCTGGTAACAAATCTACAAAGATTACTTTGTCGATAGAGAGAATATCCAGCACATACACCACGGACAAAGAATGCTTAATACAAAATCACTTGCTTTGTGAAGAGAATAATGGAAGAACACAAACAGCCATGATCATTTATTTCCCTAGTTAATGGTCTCAGGATGATAAAATAATTTTGGTTGGAAGGGACTTCAGGAGGTCTTTAACCCCAATTCCTGTTCATAGCAGGGTTTATCCTTAATTGAGACAAGAATGCTCAGGATTTTGTCCATCTGGGTCTTGAAAACCTCCAAGGATGGAAATAGCGCAATGCCTCTGAGAACCTGTTTCACTCCTGGGCTATCATCCTGGAGAAAAGGCTTCTCCTAACCTCCAGCCTGAGTCTCATGTGTTTCAGCTTGTGCCTCTGCCTTTCAAACTACCTCCATGCACCACTGTGAAAAGCTCAGCTGCATCTCCTCCATCTCCTCCTGTCGGTGCTTGGGATGATGGTGGGTGCCCCTGAAGCCATTCTTTCTCCTAGAGGAACCAGCCCTGGTCCCATAGCCTCTCCTTGCAGGGCAAGGGCTCTGGACCCCACCATCTCAGTGGCATCCCCTGAACCCACTCCAGTTTGTCCATGTCCTTCCCATATTTAAGGGTCAAAACTGAATGTAATATCGAGACGTGGTCTAATGAATATAGGATAATCCCTCCCCTTGATGTCCTGGCTCTGCCCCTCTTCCTAAAGCTCAGTATACTGTTGTACTTTGTTGCCGGGGTGCACTGTTGACTTCATATTATTATATTACAGCCATAGTTTCAAAATATTATTGTGGATGTCTTAATAAAACTTTTCCATTGTATTCTTGTTTTCTTGAAAACATGTAAGTCAATACTTGTGTTACACTGAGAAATTTTAATCACTTTTCTGCACTGTCAGTGACACTGCAATTTTCTTTCCTTATGCCAAGGGACACCACATTACTTCTACATCACAAACTCCATAATCCTTCTCTAAATTTAAGTTGTAGTGATCTTTACTCTCCTATATCAGTTGTACTATTTCACATTCATCTACTTCATTGTTACAAAATCATCCTTTTTTCCCATGCAAGATTATAGGTACTCTGAACTATTTTCCAATTACCCCAAACTTGCAAAGTCATGCCATGATAATGACTTGCTTTGATATTTTTAATATCACTAGTGATTATCATATAAAAACCCAAACTCATCATGTTATGGTCATTTGCTACTCAATAAAATGACCAAAATCAATAGCACCTGTTAAAAACTTGAACCAAAAAAACCCACCAAACCCAAAACCCAAACCCAACCACCTAAAAAAGTTTAAAAAGATAAGAAAAAAAAACCATAGCTGTATAAATCTGAAGATTCACTACAACTACCTGTAAGACCACTGCTTTATGAGCTGTTAACAATAGAGCAAAAATTGAAATAAATTCTGGAGCAGAGTTAGCACCTACTTTACATCTGTCTACGGACAGGAGAAATACAGCTAATACCTGCTTTTCACAGAAATCAGGTATAATTATATTTAAAAAAGATCACACAAAAATGGAAGCCAAAAAGCCTGATTATTTAGGATCTAGCATATTTTCCAGCGAAGGTTCTATTACCTAAGTATTTATGAATTTTATAAGGATATTCACCTAACCATCACAGTATCCAAGTTACATCAGAGAGATAATACCAGTGTTTAGTATAACATCCTTGATTCTGACAGCTGAAAGATACCGTTTTCCAAGCACATTTTGAACAATCACTTTAGAGCAAAATGTTTCACCTCATCATAGTTTCCAGTGTTTTTTCTTCTCTTTTAAAGACAGACATGAAAATGTAACTTTATATCAGATGTTTTGTAATCTTCTTTTTAGATGCTATTTACAGAGTTTGATAATGTTGGTTTAAATTGACTTATAATCTTTAAAAATAGTACAGGATCTTTGTAAAGAGAATTTGGATCAGTTCTATTTTTCTTTCCCTTTTAACTGGTTTACTCAAACAATTCACCTTAAAATTTATACAGATTCATCATTGTGGAACAGAATGCTATATCTCAAAGAATTTCCATTAATTACCCCTATGGATTCTCCTGAAACTGACACTGAAGTGTAAGTAAGCTGGTGTCACAAACATCCTGAAATGGTGATGTATGTGTGTGAAAGAATGCTCATTAAATACTGAAGAGACTCTGTGCATTTCGGTACTATCAGAGGACACTCATGACTTTATTAAGTACATGGGTAAGAAAACCCCCAAATATTAGACTGAATACTCGTGAAAGTGTTTCAAGCATGAGTAGACATCAGCATTGAAGATGAACAAGCTTTATTGCTTTATCATGTAGTACTATCTCTCCCAAATATTTTTAGCATCCATAATGTTTTCATTTATACTTCAAATCATCTGTATCTGCCATAAGACTACTCTGAGCTGTATGTGTGAAAATATTCCCAGTCTCTATTTTTTTTAGGCTTATGGACTCTGTGCAGAAAATTCTGTGGGGAAGGGCTATTTTCAGAAAACTGTCTAGCTGTTTGAAAGATGCAAGTGAGCTGAGCCTTGGGACAATAAGGCAAGTAGAAAAATGTGATTCCATCAAAAAGTTATTGAAGAAAAGGTTAGTTATTATGCCCCTCATTGTTTAACAATCCCTTTGATCCAATATGTTGCTATGCGGGCATAAGGGTCTGTCCATGCAGATTCTATTTCAGGAATCCTAAAAAAAAATTGTGGAGAAGCTTCAGGAAGTTCAGTTCTATAGTTTTCATCTAAGCAAAACCAACACTGAAATTGACTGGAGGATGCGCATCTAAGAATTTAGTGGTTTAATTATTCTTATTTAGCCCATGGTTTTTTAAAAGGACAATGTGGATTAATAAACATTTGCTAATGGTAAAGCCACTTAAAGGGAAAGTAATTAAAACATGTGTGATCTTGCAAAATACCATGAATTTCAGAGGAAGTAGGGAAAAGTTCTTTCTTCACTCAAGATTTATGGATGTTGGCAATGCAAAAAAAAGCACATTTCACCATGAACAGAGTTACAGTTTTAAGCAAATAATGGAAATTATTAATGAAACATGCAATGTTCTTGCAATATTAGAGGCAGTCTGGAGAAGTTTTTCCAGGCAGAACTAGCTGCAAATTTCTCAACATGTTGTAAACTATTCACGAAGTGGCATACAGAATTTCAGAGTATAATAAAACAACATGTAAGTCCAAATTGTGCCACTTCATGGATCCACTCTCATAAGTGTGAAATTTTTGCATATGTCTTTAGTATACAAGGGCAGTGTAAATGACATAAGCTATTTTTGTCTTTCAGAATATATACAGAGGTGTTGATTGATTTGCTTGTGGGTGAACCTTTGTTTTAACACATTCTACAACCTAAAAGAGGTTGATGGTTTAGAAGCCTGTATCATTATTTCTTTATTGATCACATAGATTTTTGACCATTTTCTTTGTTTTAATCATTCTGTCTCTCACTTTATTAAAAAAAAAAAAAAATCCCGGTAATACATTTTTACTGTTAGAATGGGTGGAAGAAGGAAAGCTCATCCAGACGGTTATAATTTCCTCTAAAATAATAAAAGAGTGAAGTTATTTTCTCAGTTTTGCTTTAACTAGGTGTCAGAAGAGGAAGTGATGGCATATTCAGCAGCTAACCTACCCACTAATATTCCAGATGTTTCAGCTCAAAAATGAAGTGTCATGACAATATCACACCTTTAAAAAGAACAGTCATCACCATCATCAGAAAGGACAGGTATTGCAGGAATAAAAAATCCCATCTGGGGGCCTAGAGAAAATAAAACAAGGAAGGACACCCAACTTCATACTCCCAGCATCGCTTCAGGAACTGACTGACAGCAAAATGCCAGAGTTAAGTAATCAAAGATGGAGAATTTGAAGGTGTACCATCTGTGCAAACACTAAACCCTTGGACTACCAGATAAATAAGATCTCTTCCAAACAGCCAGTGCAGCAGACTCACAACTTTCCTTTCTCTTTTCTTAAATCTTGATGTTTATCACACTGGATGATGTTAGCAGGGCCTTAACAGAAAACAGTCAAAAATTCTAGGTATACAGCCTCATTATGGACTCTCTTCCTTTGTCATGAACCACCTCAGCATTTTATTACCATCAGCAGATTTTAGGTAAATATTTTTTGGGCTAGCACTTTAAAGAAAAAAAAAAAACCTATCAGTTTTACTACTAATTTTTTTTTTTTTTCACATCTGACTAACAGCAGATAAAATTGTGAAATCTATACTCGTGTACCAGCTTTTCTGAAGTATCCTAATAATCTAAAACTTCATAGCTCTTGCTAAGGTCTGCCTGGATTTTTTCTGCAAAACATGGATATCATTGAACTGATACTGTTTAGTTTCTACAGTTCATGGGAAAATACTAGTACTTTTACTAGACAGCTTGTTAAAAAGGGATACATAGTTCCCAACACTTGAATCAGTTTTAACAGATTCTTTGACAGGTCACTTTTGGACTAGATAAAGTTACTCTTCTTTGCTATTTTCAAGGACACTGAACAATTTTTATTTTTGTGTGGTAAATGGGATTGTGCTTCCTCTCAGAATGACTGTATGCATTTGAGCAGACAGACCTAAGTTTTATTCGCACAAGGAGTTATGAATAGCGCCTTCTTTGTTTATAGCCCATTGACATCTTTGTAGATGAAGTGGGAACAGTTGGGTCAGAAACCTTCAGTAAACCCACTATGTATCAGTGATTGGATACTCCCATAGAAGAATTTCCAAATGAGCTGATTACACTTTTCAGGGCATCAATGGAAAGTCATTGCTTCTGAAAATTTTATAGCTGTTTGTTTCCTTTTCTTCTTTTATCTGAACATCAAATGCTCCCTGAATTTGAAACAACCCAAGCTGCTCATTCTCCCTAGCAAGTCACTGAAGAGTTTCAAAGCTGTACATGTTGAAAAGCTCCCTTTCTGTCTCTTCTGTACCCAAGGAAAAAGAGCCTGTCGATCAATATATTGCCTAAAAAGTCTAACAGAATTTTCACAATGTGTAGACATATTTGCTTAATTTCCTGGTGTTTTGGGGGTTGAGCTTTTCTCCCACTATGGTTTGTGGTTACTCGGTACAAGAGAATCTTCTTCTGCTACCATTTATAATCCAGACTGCACACACAATAGTACGGGTAACATGTCTTTAGTTCAAATCACAGCACTCGGCACTCCTACTGTTCCCACAGGAACACATATACAGGATGCTTTCTATTTATATTCACCAAATACTCATTTTGATGCTTTGTGAAGATGTACACCTTCAGCAGCTTTATGCTTAGAGTACTTCCATAACTGTTAATCCCCACTATGCTTACTGCACTTTAGGTAATTATGGTGACACAACACAGTTTGTGGCAATTTTCTATAGGTCACCTCTCCTATACCTTCAGTTGATTCATGATTATATTAGAGCATACAAGACAAAACATTCCTAATACCTTGGGTGGATACCTCTTACATGTTCTTAATAAGAGTGTATTCTTTTATATGAGAGTACTTTTTCATGAGCCCTTGGTATGAACAAACTTATTTCACAACAGAACCTCCTCCATCCTTTCTTGTTCATCAGGACCTCGCCTCCCTGTAACCCTCCTTTGCAAGATAACAAAAGACAACCACAGCAAGTCAACAGAGTTGATAATCAGTTGCAGTCTGGGATGGGTGTGGGAGGAGGTGAGGGAGTTATAAATCCATTTTGTGCCTGCTCCTGGCCTCTGATCTGATAAATCCAGGAGGGACACAACTAAGTTTTGGAACTCTGGTTGGAAAAGCTCATTTGCTTTCTTGGCTTGCTCCATACCTATAGCATTTCCTGATTTAGCAGACATGCTCAGGGAACTTTGATGCACAAAATTAGAAAATATGTCTGTTCCCACTAAGACCACTAGAATAGACTGTATGTCTATTCATTATGTCTATTCAGACATAAAAACAAGGTAAAAATTTACCTGTTTACAATTCTATTCAGGTATAATAGTTTTATTTTAGTTAAATCAGAGGAAACTATATAAAAATGAGATAATATAACAAGTAAGGTACAATTTTAACTGTAGAATCTGATGTCACTCCATATCACTTAATAGGATTTGATTAACCTTCATTTGCATAAAAGACTAGTCACCTGAGTTCTGCTTATAACAAAATATGCACTGCTAGAAATTGGTATCTAACAATAAATTCCTTTGCCATGAAAAGAAAAGGCAAAATAGCTCAACAACACGTAGTCTGGATGCAGAGGTGGAAACAAAATCACAGTATGCATCCTGTTCTCCAGGCTTACATGCCAGTTTGATTTAATTTGAAATTCTGACTTCACTGCACTGACACCAAAAGTCTCCCTTGATCTAATTCTGAAAAAAAATCATATTTCTGTTATGTTTACAAAGAGTCACATTTTTAAAACGTACAGATATCACTAAGAGAAGAATTAATCCTGTTGTCTGCATGAAAATGTAAAAACAATTAAACAAAGATATTTAATGCCAAGAGGAGAAGTGGGACATTTCCCATCTTTAGTGCATAGGTGTTTGGAGAGTAACTCTATACCCTTTAATTTATGCAGGGTGGCTAGTTGAAGTCAAAAGGATTTATGTCAAGCAAATAATTTACAGTAGTAAAACTTATTTATTGATAAATGTTTCACTGAGTTTAAAACCAGATTATAATTACTACCACTTTCATACCCAAACTTCTTGCAAAACTAGGTACTTGAATGGCAGCAACTGTACTTCTTACTTCATGCTAAAATTTGAAAATGAAACAAAATAAAACTTACAGGAGAGAAATTCACAGAAAATGCAAATGTATTTCTACTACCTTTAAACAAAAACTTGTGGGTAAAGGGTGAGCTGAAGTTCTGCATACCAGTCTTTTTCCATGCTCATGTAAAAAAAGAAAAAAAATTAAAAATCCACCTGCTACACAGAGTAAAAACGTCACTTTTTTTCCTTGAAGCTTCTTTCAAAACAATACAGTAAGATAACTAAATTAAATTCTATCCCTATTCCTAAGACACTGGGTTTTTTTCCTTCACCCCTCCCCGAACTACTCGGCTTCATCCTAGATCCTTTGTGTCTCTCTCTGTCTCTGGAGTGTCATGAACATCTAATTTACAGTGAGGTAACAAGATATTGGTCCTGTATCTACCCAGAATCTATTAGTGCATTTCTCCCTAGAATCTAAAGTATAGATACGTCTTATAAACACTGAAAAACTTACTTCTTCATAATGGAGCACAATAATTTCAGGGAAATTTATCTAATTTCCCTGAAGACTATTGACCTAACAGTCATGAAAACGATATACTGGGAACACCAAGATCCAATTCAACATCTCTTGAACAGGCTGAGTATTGGTGTGCGATTTTAATGTGAACAAAAGAACAAGGTTAAATGTATACAGTTGGAAGGGAGCACTTTCATCTGAGTTAATGTTTAAATATGATCCGAGTAATCAAAGATTTCTCTACCTGGAAGACTCCATGATCTAATTAATGATAAAATGAGGTGTAACATTGTACCTCATACTGAATTACTGGCTTGACTGAATAGGAAGCAAGCATCAAATCTAAAAATGCCTTATCTTTAGTTCTTTACAGCATGGTGAATGCCTTCATTGTGTTGATACGTAAAACATCTGTATAACTAGACAAAAGCAAACCAAAAAAATCCCCCAAATTTTTTCATAGTTTCTTTTTTATTAATATTGCATGTCCTGATTTTTGAAGTTTGATATTCTTGATAGTTTCACAGTAGAATTTCTGTTTTGTGAGTGATCAGCTTATCATACTTTGTTTCCATAGCTTGATACAGAGAATGTTTTATTCTGCTAATGAGAAATACAGCCAGAAGAATCTATTGCTAATCTCTACGCTAATTTGAAAAATGTTGATGTTAGCATTGCTATAAAATGTCAGCATTGCTATAACTGAAACTGTATCCTGTGTTTTTTAGTTCAGCACTTTTTTTAGTTCAGCAATTTCTAACACTAGTTAAAACTAAAAAAACATCAGATACATCTTTCTAGAGTATAATAGCTAGAGTCCTGTTCTCTGGATCAAAATAAGCTTCACTTTTCAAGATTTTAAATGTTTTTATTACTAATATTGAAATTTAAATTCTGTAGAGCTCTGGGGATATGAAGAAAATAGTACAATGTCCTCATTCAACTAATAGTTAATGAACTTACATGTAAACTGATAATGTTAAAAAAGAGGGGTTCAATAATTATACCACAAAAATGCTTCCAAATAATTGTAACTTTAGAAACATACATGGAATTCTTTATGGGTTTGAATAAAAAATAATCTAAGACTAGGAGATATTCATTCCCTTTGGACATAAAAATGGGTTTCTTTGGAGAAGAAGGTCAGAAATTATAGCAATGTTTATCAATTAAGTTTTGAAGACTTAAAATTCAAATTTTATTCACTTATCTTCCATAAAAAACTATCTAAAATGCTTCCACTTCAATTTTCACTCATTGTCCCATGCATGGAGATGTTTTCCAAAGAGGTTACCCGGCACTGGATGACTAGTTTCTTAATTAAATTTTTGTTTACCTGCCACATGTCAGCTGTGGTTATCCTCTTTTGGGATTGATGTTGAGGTTATAGACCATACAAGTAACATTCCCTCTGGTAATATTATAAAACTACCAATGTGAAAGATATCACACTCGTAAAGCACAGAATCAAAGAAAAGTTAAGATCGGAAGGGACCTCTGGGTTTATCTTGTCCAACCTCCCTGCTCAAGCAGGGTCATCTACAGAAAGTTGCCAAAGACTGTGTCCAGACAGCTTTTGGATATCTCCAAGGATGGAGATTCCACAGCCTCTCTGGGCAACCTGCTCCAGTGCTCAGTCACCCTCACAGTGATAAAGAGTTTCCTGATGTTCAGACAGAAGCTCCCATGTTTCAGTTTGTGCCCTTTGCCTCTTGTCCTGTCACTGGGAACCACTGAATTTTTTTAATATCTCCAAGGATGGACACTACACAACATCCCTGGGCAACCTATTCAGGTGCTCAGTCACCCCAAAGTAAAAAAAAAAAAAGCTTTGCTTATATTCAGATGGACTCTCCTGTGTTTCAGTCTGTGCCCATTGCCTCTTATCCTGCCACTGAGCACCACTGAAAAGAGCTTGGCTCTATCTTCCTTACACCCTCCCTTCAGATATTTGCACATATTGAAGAGATCACTCTGAGCCTTCCCTTCTCGAGGCTGAACAGTCACAGCTATCTTAGCCTTTCTTTGTAGGAAAGTTTCATCTTTGTGACCCATTTTTGAACTCTCTCCAGTATGTCCATATCTCTCTGGTACTGGGGAGCCCAGAAGTGGACAAAATACTCCAGGTGTGGCCTTGCCAGTGCTGAATAAAAAGGAAGGACCACCTCTCTCAATCTGCTGACAACACTCCACCTCCTGCAGCCTAGGAAGCTGTTGGTCTGCGTGTCAAGGTCACATTGCCAGCTCATGTTCATCTTGGACCCTCCCCAACACCTGCTCCCACCATAGCCTTCTCTGCAAAGCCATTTCCCAGATGGATGACACCCAGCCTGAGCTTATTCCTTCCCAGGTGTCAGTCTCTGCACTTTCTGAACTTCATGAGGTGGCTGTCAGCCCATTTCTCCAGCGTACTGAGGTTCCTCTGGATGACAGCACAATTTTCTGGTGTGTCAGCCACTCTTCCTAGTTTGTGTCACCAGCAAACTTACTGAGGGTACATTCTGTCCCATCTTCCAGATCATTCATGAAGATACTCATGAATGGGATTGGACCCAGGATTGCCCCCTGGTGTACATCAGCAGTTACCAGACTCCAAGCAGATTTTGTTCCAGTCACCATTACCCTCTGGGATTGTCTATTCAGCTGGTTTTCAATCCACCTCACTGTCCACCTCCAGCCCGCATATCAACAGCTTGTCTATGGGGATTTCATGGAAGGGTGTGACCAGTAACCCCTGCTCCTGATACCTGGTAAAAGTTCTGTCATCTTTCTAAGATTCATAAAAGAACCTGTCTGTCCCCTTGGTGTCAGGTGACTAAAACTGTGTCAAAAGCCATACTGAAGTCTAGGTAGACAGTATCCACTGGTCTACCCTCATCTACCACGCCTGCCATTTCACCACAGAAGATTATCAGGTTGATCAAGCATGACTCCCCATTGGTGAATCCATGCTGACTGCTTCTGGTGATTTTCTTGTTGGTTGATTGCCTGGAGGTGGTTTCCAGGTTTAGCTGCTCCATCACCTTGCCAGGGACGGAGGCAAGGCCTGAGAGGCCTGTAGTTCCCTGGGTCCTCCTTCTTGCCTTTCTTGAAGATATGAGTGACATTTTCTTTCTTACAGTCCTCAGGCACCTCTCCTAATCACCATGATCTTTTGAAGATAATCAAGAGTGGCTTTGCAATGTCATCAGGCAGCTCCCTCAGCACTCATTGGTTCAATTCATCAAGGCCCATGAACTTATGCATGACCAGGTTGCTTAAGTATTCCTTAGCCTGATTCTCTTCCACCAGGGGTATGCCTTCTGTACTCCAATGTTCCAGCTGGTTTCAGCTATCTGGGATTTCTGAAGTCCAATCTTGCTAGTAAAGACAGAAGCAAAAGAAGGCATTCAGTACCTCTGTCTATTCCATGTCCTGTTCCACCAAGGTCACCACCCAATTCAGCAGTGGGGCCATATGTTCCCTGGTCATGCTTTTGCTGCTGATGTACTGAAAGCCCTTCTTGTTGCATTTGACACCCCTCACCAGATTCTGTTCCTGGGCTTTAATTTTCCTACCTGCATCTTTCCATGCTTAGACAGTAGCTCTGTATTCCTCCCAGGCTACCTGTCCCTGTTTCTAGCTTTCATACACTCCCTTTTTATGTCTGAGTTTTGCAAGAGCATTTCGTTCTCCCATGCAGGCCCCTTGACATTTTTTTCCTGACTTCCTGATTGTTGGTATGGGCTGTTCTTAAACTTGCAGGACATAAGACTTGAACATCAATCATTTTTCATGGTGTCTTCTTCCAGCCAAGGCTTTATTCAATGGCATTATTTCAAAAAGAACTTTGAAGAGGCCAGTACCTGCTCTCTTGAAGTCCAGTGTTGTTACCTTGCTTTTTGCCCTACTCCTTCCTCTCAGAATCCTGAACTCCACCATCTCATGATAATGGCAGCCAAGGCTGCCTTTGGCTTTCACATTCCCAAGAAGCCCTTCCTTGTGTGTATGAGGTCCAGCAGAGCACCTCTCCACTTTCATTACTTTGTCACTTGGGTCAGGAAGTTGTCACTGAAGCTCTCCACAAACGTCCTGGATTGTTTATGCCCTGCTGTGTTGTCCCTGTTCCAGCAGATATCAGGGCCCATGAGTTCCTCATGAGGACCAGGACCTGAAAACATAAGGATCCTTCCAGTTGTCTGTAGAAGGTCTCATCTACTTGTTCTTCCTGATCAGGTGGTCTACAGTAGACAGGCACTATATGTCACCCATAATGGTCTGTTCTTTAATCCTTACCCAAAAGCTCTCAGATCATCCATCCCCAGGAAGACCTCCATGCATTTCAGTTGCTATCTCACATAAAGGGCAATTCTACTTTCTCACCCTCCTGCTCTGTTCTTCCTAAGCAACCTGTATCCCTCCATTGCAGCACTGCAATCATGGGACTCATTCCATTGTATCACCATGTTTCCAGCACAATCAATGTCCTGCAACTCTACATAGATTGCTAATTTCCTGTGTATTTTCCCTGTGATGCATGCATTAGTGTATGGGCACTTCAGAGAGGCACCCCAGCATGCTGTTTTCCCAGAAATTGCTTAGTGAGGAAAAAGTATATTGTGGAATTTTGTACAGTGTTTTAAAAGTGAGTCATGTCATACACAATATGTTTCAGACAATTTTCCAAAGTTCTTTTGAAATAAACAGAATGTTAATTGGGTTCACATAAACCATAAGAACTGATTATAATTTTGTCCAGATGACTTCAAAATTTCTTATTGTGTTCATATTTCAATTTCAGAAGGAATTGAAATTCTATATGTGAACCAAAAAGAGCTACCTTTTGCCAGCAGAGTTCAAATATTTACTGAGTTAAGTCACTATATTAGCAGTTCCAATTTATGTTCCAAGCGATTAATTTCTTTGTTAGTAATTTTTAATGAACATTGATTCCAACTTTTCTCTTTGATTGCCATGAGTCAGACAGCAATCTTATTTGTATAATAAACATTATATTCCCAATTACTTTTGTCTCATGAAGACTTTCTGCAGAAAACATAAATTAGTTACTACTTATTATACATCAGCACTGAAGGCTAAGCTCTGGATACAAGCTACAAATAACCTATAGTCCTTACATGAGCAAAACTTCCACTTAGGCCTGGAGAGTTTTTCTTACAGAGTGAAGGTCAAAGCCTTATCAAGCAGCAGAAGAAACAATTTCTGTCGCCTTGGATCTTGGAAGTAATGATTTTACCTGCCAACACTTTTGGAGCTTTTGCAAAGTAAGCTGTGAGTGTGTACTAGAAGTAATAAGACATTCCTGTCTCATATTGTGAGTGCTGAACTGGAGGTGTAGCTGATGTGAGATAAAACTTTTATATGTGTTTGTCAAATGTAAATGTTTCTATGAAACAGTAACAGAAAAGTCAGTTTTTCATAGTAGTCAGTTTCAAATGAAACACACATTATTTTGATCCAGGTTTTATGCTTAGCAAAAAGCATTTGAATACATCGAGGCCTATCCTATAGTTTGATATTTATTTTCCTGCTATCTTGTTAGACTAACTAGTTCAGATTCTTTCCAGAATTTCAATAAGTGAGCAGCAGAGTGATTAAGAATTCAGAGCTGATGACAATAAACTGGGTGAACACATCAGAAGGGAGAGCCATCTTGCAGAGAGACCTGGACAGGCTGGAAGAGTGGGCTAGCAAGAACTGTGTGAAGTTTAACAAAGCGAAATGCAAAGTCCTGGGATGACATAACCAAAGAACGCAATACAGACTAGGAAATGTGTTGCTGAAAGGGACCTGGGGGTTCTGGTGGAGAACAGGCTGAACAGCAGTCAGCAGTGAACTGCAACAAAGGCAAGTTGGATCCTGGGCTGCATCTCCAGGGGCATTACTAGCAGAGATAAGAGACATGATCACCTCACTCTACTCAGTGCATGTCAGGCCACTTCTGGAGTACTGTGTCCAATTCTGGTCCCCACAGTTCAAGAAAGATGTAGACAGACTGGATATGGTCCAAAAGAGGGCCACAAAAATGATCAAAGGTCTGGAGAATCTGCCCTATGAGGAAAGACTCAAGGAATTAAGTCTTTTCTGCTTCGAGAAAAGAAGGTTCAGGGGGTACCCCACCGCAGTATCCCAGCACTTAAAGGGCAGCTATAAAAAGGACAGAAACTCTCTCTTCATGAGGGGTCACATGGAGAAGAAGAGGGGCAAAGAGGTACAAGTTTCACCGGAAGTTGTTTCATTGCAACATAACAAAGACATTTTTTACAGTGCAAACAATCAGTCACTGGAACAACCTCCCCACCAGTGGTCGAGTCCTCACCACTGGTGGTTTTCAAGATGCTGTTAGACAGGATCCTAGATAATCTCCCTTTTCCACAGAAAGTTGGACCAGACAATCTTTTGAGGTCCCTTCCCACCTCGGCTGTTCTGTGATTCTGTGAATGTCTTAAAAATTAAAATTATGTAAAATCTAACATCTAACACATTATTTATCGCTTTTTAAGGAACAAATAAAAAAAGGGTATTTGTTCTCCAGTTTAAGTTACTATCTGCAAATTAGTTTGCTGTGTGACATATGGTATACTTCAGCATAAGTGGAATCTAAAATAAAACAAAACTGTTTAATTCCCTGTTACCAGCAGTGAAGTTATATATGTTGCCTGTGCTGTGTAACTGACTCAGCGCATTACAACTTTTCGTCTGATGAAATTTATTGGTTCAGCTACAGCTTAGTACTTAGGTGTAGTGTCAAGCAAACACACAGAGCATGCACATCCCAACATGGAGTCCATGCTAATAGTTTTTCTATGACTCAGAACCCTGCAGGCAAGAAGATATCCAAATTAATTGAAAAGCCAGAAGAATATGACAGAGTTATCACTGAACTGAGCTGATAATTCCTGAGCTCACTCTTGCACCATACTCCACACATTTGTTATAATACTAGGATTCCCCTCTCTCCCCGCCTTTTTTCTTTCTTTATTCAGGGCATGAGACCCTGCTTGACTTCAGCCAAGGGAGTTTACAATATTTCATACTAAATCAGAAACAACTAAACTATTTGAATAAAATCTGGTGTTTGTCTTCTGTGATAGGTTGAATGTCCTAAGATACAATGATACTTTAATCTAATTTTCAATTTCTGATATTAGTAATTCTTGCCACATTATAAGAGGTACCTATAATCATGTTTGGTTTATGTAAAACAAGAGTTTGCATAGCTGATTTCTCAACAGGAACTGCAGTAAGAAATTAAAATAATGGATCTTACAGCAGCAGACTTCTGTGACAACAGTAAGCTAGTTTCCAAGGCCTGAGCATTTAAAAAAATATTTTAGTAACTAGCAGTGAAAGCTTTCAGGCCAGTTCCACTTCCATGAAAAGTGTCACAATTTTTTATTATGCACTCATAATCATGGACTGCTTCACATGAAGGGGAATTAGCAATCCTGATTTATTATTCATTACAAAGAACTGTAAGGTTTTTAAAATGCAATGCTTTAGTTCGAGATTCACTTCAGTGTTAAACATAGTGAAAAGTTTCTATCCAAATAGTCCCAAACTAAATAACAGGGATTACTAGTAACATTTCTGAGCAAACTTCTACATACTTTATTCAGTGTGTGCACAGGCATCCACATGCCACACATAATCTGAGATACTGTAATTTTCATTAGACAAATAGGCTGATTAATTTCAAGGCCTACACCAAAAAATTAAGGCAAATCTTAAGGTTATACTAAAGCTTAGACCTGCTGGTGATCCATGCTGTTAAGTTCTGCAGCTCAGCTCCTTGCAGCAATCCAGAACATTACTGAGCAGTCAGCCCATATTTCAGGCATTAAGTGAACCTTATACCTGCAGTACATCCTCCTATGACCACCCTTACCTGCATATATTTGGAACTCCAGTGTATGTAAAGTGCTTATTGATGGGAAGTCAGCTCCCATTTCCTATTTCCTGACTTTCATTTGTTCCCCACTTAGTGGTAGCTGAAGGAAATTCCTTAAAATTGGACATTCAGTTCTGCATAGGAACATCTAAGATTAACTCTAAATTTCAGTATGTTTCTCAGCCAAAGGCAATGGTTTTGAGGGTTTGGGTTTAGCAACTGCCTGCATTTATAAATATGTTTGGTGCTAGAATGTGTCAAGACAGATCTCCCATATATATAAGTTTGAGACCTTCCATTACAATTTCCCTAGTGTGGAGAAACATTATGTTTTGTTATGCTTCTGCAGCATGATGTCTGAAGTATCAATTCACCCCACACTTAATGCCACAAAAAATGTATTCCTTCAAATATGAAACATGTTTTAGTAAAACCCTGCAGAAATGTGCTGATGTCTTAAATCAACTCCTCTTCCCCTCAAGCTGAGAATCAAGAAATTTTGGTCAATCCTCAGCTACCAACAATCACCTCATATTTTTTGGTTATAGAATCATAGAATCATAGAATGTTTTGGGTTGGAAGGGACCACTAGAGGTCATCGAGTCCAACCCCCCTGCAGTCAGCAGGGACACTGCTAACTAGATCAATTTAATAAAATTTATTAGAGGTTTCTCCTTCTTATTTGTATACTGAAATCAAAGCATACCTCACACATAACTGTAATTCAAATATAAATAAAGGATAGTTGATAATAGATCAGATTAGTCTTGGATATTAGGCCACAGATATTGTGCAACTTGACTCCTAACAAGCATATTTCACTGAAACTTTTATTTTTAAACAGGATATACATTATTGATGACATACACAATGATGGCACCCAACATAGATATTATATTATGATTTAGTTCTACCTGTTTAAGGCTACAGTAATGGGAACAGAATCAATAGAATCTGGCTGGTATGAGATCTTGTTTCACCACTAATAGGTGTCTAAGTAAGTGTTTACAGAGCAAAGTGAAAATTGTGAGAATGTTTCATCTGAAATTCCTATTGGCACCTTTTCCAGTCATTTATAGCAAATAGTGTGCATGTCTAAATTACACCTTCATACCAAATGATGCAAAGCTGTAGAGCAACATAAGCCATTTTAAAATATAACCACTTGAAGTCTTTTTGTACGTCACAGCTACTATTTGTGGGATTATTTCCAGAGGATTTTAAAAATTGTGTTATCTTCCCCAATTTGTATGACTAGTTTGCTCTAAGAAAAAGGTCATTCACGTATTCATCTGAAAACTTACTATAATCTGTCAATATATGCTGCAGCCTTGGGTTACATGTGATGAGATTTTCTTTGTGAGAGGAAAATAAAAAACTGCTAATAAAAATAAAATTCAGAAAGCATTTGTACTGATAGGTGAAGAAGAGGTCAATATATAAAGCTTCAAGAATGTAGTAAGAAGTACCATGAAAATTATATCAGTTGTATTATCATCAGTATTAAAGTTGAATGAAAAAAAAAGAGGGGGAGGAGTCAATATTCTAGTAGGTCTTGCTGAAAAGCTAGATGAAGTGAAATATGTATGAACTCAGGAATATCTTCTCTGAATGAAGGAACTCTTACTGACTGTGATCGCTAATGTCAAAATTAATTGGACATTCTGGAACAATACCAAAACCAAATGGAGAAATAAATTAGGAGAAGAAAACATGAATTGGAACAAAAGAGCTTAGGCTTGCAATGGTTCTTTGGGTCATAGAGTCAGTCCACCAGAATCAAAAGCAACCACAAAATATAATAACTCAGAAAATGATTGTCATCTTAACACAAAGCTGGGGTTTGGATTGCACTATGTTTTGTTAGAATGCTGGTCTAGAATTTTATCAAGCTGCTTTTTATTTCAAGGCAAAATCTATTAATGGACAATATTCTTCTTACACTAGCAGTGTCCTGTTGTATAAATAACTTTTTCCTCCATTTTAATATTTACACGCACGTCACCTGTTCTCTCCAGTCCTTCATTCTCTCCCTCCCATACCTAGAAAGAAATAATGTCCCCTTTCAGTTTGTTTGTTTTTTTTTTTTTATACTGCTAACTAGGTAAGATTTTCTATTTTCTCTTCTAAAATCAGCAAAGCTAACAGTCTTTCTCTGTATCCATTCTATTTTGAATTCTTAATTTTTAATATCATGTACATTTAATTTTCATAGAAGTTTTTCTCACAGATTGTGTTTTCCAGGGGAGCGATACTAGGGATTCTTAGGCATACTCAGTAATACAGCATTACTGCCAATATGAAGCATTTTATCAATTATTTATCTGGTTTATTTTATAAGATGCCAGAATACTCTTACATTGATATGATTATTTACTATTCTGTCGAGGAGTTTTTAGTTTAGATTAAATAGTAATTACTTTGTAAACTACATTTTATGCAATGTCTGGTTTAAATTACTATTTTTCATCGTTATTTTCACAAATATATTTTACATCTCAGTGTTATTATTAGGCATAATTGGTATTAATGCTTTCCTGGAAGCATTTTCACAGAACATAAATATTACTTGACACAGTTACTTTTTTATGAACTGAGCACTAAGGAATAGAAAGTGTAAAAATCAATCTACCCACCTACCAAACATAGCTATCACTGAACAGAGCTATTAGTGGCTTGACTTAATGAAAGCAAATTGCTCAAGACAGTCTGAAAGTCTATTTTTCATGCAGAGTTCCCTTTCATGTTATGCACCATGCTGAACCATAATTGAAGATGATGAAATTGCATGAATTTGGAATGAGAGATTTAGAACAGAACAGAATAGAATAGAATATTTCAGTTGGAAGGGACCTACAGCGATCATCTAGTCCAACTCCTGACCACTTCAGGGCTGACCAAAAGCTACAGCATGTTATTAAGGGCATTGTCCAAATGCCTCTTAAACACTGACAGGCTTGGGGCATCGACCACCTCTCTGGAAAGCCTGTCCCAGTGTTTGACCACCCTCTCAGTGAAGAAATGATTCCTAATATCAAGTCTGAACCTCCTCTGGCACAGCCTTGAACCATTCCCATGTGTCCTATCACTGGACACCAGGGAGAAGAGATCAACATCTCTCTCTCTACTTCCCCTCCTCAGGAAGCTGCAGAGAGAAATGAGGTTGCCCCTCAGCCTCCTTTTCTCTGAACTAGACAAACCCAAAGTAGTAAATGTGAAATGCATGAGAGTTGCTATGCATTATTATGTTGCATTCTGTATTTTTTGCTCCATAAAATCTTTAAGGCAGTTTATTTCAAAGAGTTCAAAAGTTGAATAACTTCAACCAGAGGATCCTAATCACTGGCTTGCTGAAAATATTTCTTTAAAATCAGTATTTGGTATTTTTTTTGGAATTATATTCAGAAATGAGCATTTTAAGTAACGTGTTATTCTTAAATGTCTCTTTCCGGTACCCTAGGTAAGAAGTGAAGGTACAAACCACAAAATTCAGTAGAACTGTTTGATGAAATTACTACCTTTCTGGTCATATGGATGGCAGAATTTGATAATTACTTTAAAAGAAAAAAAAATGTCTTTGTAATAAGACCATAGGCCAACTTCCAGCCCTGACTGAGCCAGAACGCGTGCCTGACATCTAATCACATGACATCAGGCGGAGTGAGGTTCTGCCTTTAGATCTCCCAATTTGCTAGTCACTAGGCTTTATTAGTGGTTTGACCTCAATGCTATTTCTTTTTCCTGTCCAATTTACCTGAGCTTCAACAGAATTAAATTTAAAAATATTCTAGCTGGATTTATTGTGTAATATTACTTTGTTAAGCAATACAAGAGTTAGCCTCATTCTCTTCAGAATTTGGTCTCCCCAAAATGCTCAGAGTTTTGCTTGTGTGGCAAAAATCCTGAAAACTCAAGTTTCCATGATGGTGGAAACTCATCTTCCAGAGAGCTCTTTTTACAGGATACAGGAGCCATAAAATGAGGCCCAAAATTAAAATATGCATTTAAAACAACAACAAAAAAAAAACCAAACCCAAACCCAAACCTGTTAAGAATAGCTTTTAATTATGATAAAAATGCCACATGCTTTGAAGACCCCTATAACTGATCTAACCTTTAAAAAACAGCACTGATTTATGTCTCCACCATCACATTTTGATAATGAATCTCTCTGATAAATGTGCATCTTTTATAAAAGGCACACAAAGGGCCATACTGTGCTTACCTTACGTGACTACCACCATTGATTCAATGACATTACTTACAGAAATAAAATTAATAGGACTGCAGTTTCCATATATAAATGCTGAATATGTATTTTTTAGAACTAGAACTGGCTTAAGATGCTCTATAATGATGGGAAAAACTATATATTCAAAGAAACAGTACTGGCCTACTATCTGCACTTTTCTCAAGCTATTTTCAGCACCTTATGCACATCTACATTTTATAAGTGGGAAAGGAACACTTCTCTACATTGCTTTATAAAAAAATAGGGGATGCCTTTGGTTTCTGTCTGTTGGAAGCATGCTTCTAAAAAAAACCCCTTCAAAGTCTAATCATTCACAGCCTGTCTTTTGGCTTGTGGCAAGGACATGGCTTAGGTCAAACTCTTATACTATCAGTGCTTTGCGGGGGGGGGGGTATTGGTTAAGCAGTATCAAGAACATATAGTTTTAAAAACAAGGTTAGAAGCAGTTCATCCTCTCATAAAGCTCAGAAATCCCCACACAGGCCTTACACACACATTTGTATCATTATGTGCAAATCCATACTAAGCAGAAGCAGCAAGGTGATGTTTCCCTGGGTACTATTTAGACGTTCCTTCTGATAGTTTGCATGCATTCAGATTATTTCCCATAGAAAAAAAAAATGTACTGAATAATCTATCTTTATCAAGCATGCTAATCTTTTTGTGCTTATTTTCACCATCTTTTAAACATCTTAACATTATTACGGTCTGCTTCATATTATAGTATGTCTTTCCAGTGCTAACCTGCAAATTCAAGTTACTAAACTAAGTAAAACCTTTAAGACAGCAATGTGAATGGACTAAAATCCAGTCTGATAATCACTGTAACCAGAGAAGTCCAACTGAGGTCAAAGATAGCCCACACACAGCACGGCAAAGGAATAGAAGAGGCTATCAAATGTATCACAGCAGCAGGTGTGATTACCTTCAGTTCAGGTGTTGGTGAATTTCTTATCAACTAATACAAACCCTAAATGTAAATAGCATGATACAAAGAATAACTCTAGACCTGATCCAGGATGAAATTCTAAGTCAGATTTAAAAAAGCGCATAAACCATAAGCAAACTAGCAGCATAAATCCAAGAAATGAGACAATGAAGTAAGTGTACAAAGGCAGCAGACAAAAATGCCTTGTTTGGTAGTTGAAAATCCATCATCATAAAAACTCCACTGTATTTTAAAGGAAAGTGCAAACAGTCCTTTACTTGATAATCATGTTTGTAACAGTGCCACCAGTCCATGAGTCAAAGATAGCTAAAATACATTATGAAGCTTAGTTGAATATTAGAATGTAACTAATTAAGAGTAAAATTGAAAGACTAAAAACAGTTAAGAAAGAACATAATATTTATTTTTATACCATACATGCAATGCAAACAGAATGATGACACAAAAACTTGGGGAGACATGGTATCAAAACAAAGAAGTAAGATTATTTTAGCATGTTAAATAAAATAAAAGAGCAGAAGTGGATACACTATTATAGATAAATATGAAAAATATGTCTGAACTAAAATGTAAACATGACATTTTAATAGAAATATAGGCGAATAAGATTAGACTTCTGTAACACTATTTTAAAGGCAGATTGGTATGGTGAAGAAGAAAATGAACCTTGGAATATGTTCATTGTAAGATGAACTCATTTTGTTATATTATTTACATCTGAGAGTATGTTTAAGATTCTCTTGCAACCTTGAGGAGTCAAAACATATTTAAACAAAGGTATTAATTATAAACATCATGCTTTCTCATTAACTGCCAAAGGCAGGTGTGTTGTTCAGATTCATACAGGACCTATCCATAAGCATGTCCTACCCATATTTATCTCTGACCCTCAAACTGCAATCACATATATTGGACAAAACATTCATCAAAGATCTGTATTCCTGATATGCTTCTGTGTGGCTAAAGCTTTGTAGACTGGGGAGATGACACAAAATATGGGAGAATGGGTGTCTAAGTGATAATTTTCCACATAAAAACTTCAAAGCCAGATCAGCAGTACAGCAAATCAGCAATTTCTGAACAGAATGATTAGATGCAGGAAAAGTTTATATATATTCAGCTTATTATGCACAGTGTACATAATGTTATAAAAGGTAAAGGAAATAAAATAAATATTTCAGAAGAAAATAATTTTTAAAGGTGGTAATACAAAACAAACGTCAATAAAGAGCTGCAATGGGTCTGCAGTTATTGGTGTCCTTTCTTCCTCCTTTGGGCACTAATCTATTGCAAGACAACAAATCAGATGAAATAATTCCACTTGTCTCTACAAGCAAAGGATTGATTTGATCTAAATCAGGAACAATGCAAGATGAAGTTGTCTGAGCAATTATCACAGTGAAGAAATGGGCATTCACATTGCAAATATTACACAAAATGCAATATTCATATAGATCACACAATTCTGAAAGAAAAGGTGTACACATTTTCTCTCCCTTAACAAGGAAAGGAGAAATCTGTAGATTTTCCAAAGATGAAAGAGAATTCAGGAAGATGCAGACAGTTCAAAAAGAAAAAGATAGGATAGTTATTTCAAGAATACTTGACCTACTGTCCAAGTAAAGACAGGCATGAAGTAAAGAGGTACAAAATAAGATTATGGAATATATTACCAAAGAAATAAAAAAGATGAAAGGTTATTAAAAAAGACACAGACCGTACCTAGAAAAAGGAAAAAAAAAAAAAAAAGTTGTTGCCTTCCACTTTTAAACTAAAAAATCAGAGAAGATGTAATGGGCAATTTGTCCTCAAACTGCAGCCCAGTTCAAAATCTCTGATGGAAAGACCCTTTCACAGACATCTCTCGCTCATTAAGGATTTTCAATCTGTTTTTTTTATTCTTAGTTTTAAAATGTTATTAATCCAAATAATTCTCATCTAGATGTTTGGTTTTAGTTTAACTTTGTTTTTAGAACCACTCCTTTTGTCATGCTTGTTGCAGATATGTCAGTCTTTCTTTCTTTCTGAAATTACTCTAAGTAGTCATATTGCACAGTTTTAAGAATGTCTAATGTCCTGCCACTTGCAGCTCAGGAATGACTGTGACATGCTTCTTTTGTTAAAATTAAAATGGAAATCTTGTCAGGTTGGTATTCTAGTGCCATGGAAAACTCTGTCTCATTTTAGCCATCTCTCACACCAGAGATAATGCTGGAAAACTATATGCATCTTTTTTTTAGTTAAAAGGCAATACAAATGCAGGAACAGATCTATTTTAAAATCTATACTTTTCACAATTCTGCATGTATTGTCCTTATTGCACACTGTAAGAGCAAGTTATTGCAGAAAAACAGATACACATAAGGAAAGCATTTATTTGCAAGTAATTGCTAGCCTAAATCCTGAAAAAAAGAATTGGTTTGGCTTTGGGTTTTTTTTGTTATATCCTGTTTCTGCTCCCTCAGAGCTGTGAAGAGAGACTATAATTTGGCAGAAAATAACCTGCGAAGAGCTGCATTTTTCAGTGAGGAGTTCCATGTGAAAGTGCATGTCATAGTCAGCTCTTCCATATTTGGCTGCAAGGACAAGAGAAGCAAAATGTTGTCAGTAACTGGGAGGGAGGATGGCAAAGTAAATCCAATCTATCCAAACCCGTAGAAACAGAAGTTCTGTTAAATGTACCCCAAGAGATATGACTTTGAGCACCTTTGCAGCAGATAGCACAGGTTAAGCTTGGAATAACCAAAAGAAATCAACAGCTAAAATCAGGTCCATAGCATCTATTAGGCAACTTCCCTCCAGTCAGTGCTATTCACATGATAATATATAGGTCCAGAAAAATTATACTGGGAAATAAAGGAGGAGGAGGAGGAAAACATCTATGTCTGTTTTGGTTTTAAATCACAATTGAGGAATGGTGGTGAGGAAAATTGTACTGGATGGCAGAAAATTAAACTCAAAGAATTATGCAAAAAGGCTGTACTGTTCTAGGAAACATTAATATACATCAACAATCCAATGCTCATCTAATAAGGACAAGGGTAATTGGCCACCACCTGATTCACATGAATAATCCTATTGATTTCAGCAGAACTACTTGCATGAATAAGCCAATTGTAATTTTGTTCTTACTGAGCCCTCACATATCATCCTTCTTGAGTCTGAAGCTCTTAAAAATTTGTCATCAATTACTCCTCTTTCATATTATCTCAAGGTCCATATTCTCTACCTTCAGGATACCTGTATCTTTTTCCTTAAACTGTGTTAATAATCTATGATAAAAGGGTAGCTGTGCCCTGAATAATGCATGCATGAAAAGAATATAGTAAAGTTATTAATCTAGAATAGCTAAAAATGTTACCTTACTGCTTAGGATAACACACTTCTGTTGTTCAATACATCAGTTCTATGTCCTACTGTTATGATTAAGTCATCTTACAGTACATAAATCTTGCTCTTATTTTACTTATATATATATTTTACTTGCTCTTATATTTACTTATATTGATTCCCAGCTCAAGTGTATCTACACTAATGCACACAGCATGGGCTGGAAGCCATTGTGCACCGGGATGGCTATGATGTAGTCACCATCACAGAAACGTGGTAGGATGCCTCCCATGACTGGAGTGCTGCAATGGATGGCTATGAACTCTTCAGAAGGGACAGGCAAGGAAGGAGAGGTGGCGGGGTGGCTCTGTATGTTAGGGAGTGTTTTGATTGTACAGAGCTTGACACTTGTGGTGAGACTGAATGCTTATGCGTAAGGATGAGGGGGGAGGCCAACAGAAAAGATATCCTGTTGGGAGTCTGTTATACACCACCCGACCAGGATGAGGATGTTGATGAAGTATTCTACAAGCGGCTGGCAGAAGTCCCTCAGTCACGAGTTCTTGTTCTCAGGGGGGACTTCAACTTACCAGACGTCTGCTGGAAATACAGCACAGCAGAAAGGCAACAGTCCAGAAGGTTCCTGCAGTGTGTGGAAGATAACTTCCTGACACAGCTGGTAAGCAAGCCTACCAGGGGAGGTGCCCTGCTTGACCTCCTGTTCACTAACAGAGAAGGACTGGTGGGAGAGGTGGTGGTCAGACGTCATCTAGGCCTTAGTGATCATGAAATGGTGGAGTTTTCAATCTTTGGTGAGGTAAGGAAGGGGGTCAGCAGCACCGCCACCATGGATTTCCGGAGGGCGGACTTTGACCTGCTCAGAACGCTGGTTGGGAGAGTCCCTTGGGAAATAGTCCTGAAGGGCAAAGGGGTCCAGGAAGGCTGGGTATTTTTCAAGGAAGAAGTCTCAAAGGCACAGGAGCAGGCTGTCCCCATGCACCGTAAGATGAATCAGTGGGGAAGATGACTGGCCTGGCTGAACAGAGGTCTACTACTGTGACTAAGGAAAAGAAGGAGAGCTTACCAGCTCTGGAAGAAGGGGCAGGCAACCCAAGAAGAGTACAGGGATCTTGTCAGGTCATGCAGAGAGGAAATTAGAAAGGCAAAAGCCCAGCTGGAATTTAACCTGGCCACTGTTGTAAGGGATAACAAGAAAAGTTTATATAAATACATGAACAGCAAAAAGAGAGCCAGGGAGAACCTCAGTCTTCTAGTGGATGCAAGGGGGAACTTTGCCACTAAAGATGAGGAAAAGGCTGAGATATTTAACGCCTTCTTTGCCTCAGTCTTTAATGGCCTGACGAGTTATCCCCAGGGTACCCAGCCTCCCGAGCTGGAAGATGGGGATGGTGAATGGAATAAATCCCCCATAATCCAAGAGCAAGCAGTCTGTGACCTGCTATGCCACCTGGACATCCACAAGTCTATGGGGCCGGGTGGGATCCACCCAAGAGTGCTCAAGGAGCTGGTGGAGGAGCTTGCCAAGCCACTCTCCATCATTTATCAGCACTCCTGGATAACAGGGGAGGTCCCAGATGACTGGAGGTTGTCAAATGTGACGCCTATCTTCAAGAAGGGCTGGAAAGAGAATCCGGGGGAATACAGACCTGTCAGCCTGACCTCAGTACTGGGGAAGATTATGGAGAGGTTCCTCTTGAGTGTGCTCACCAGGCACATAGACGACAATCAGGGGATCAGGCCCAGCCAGCATAGGTTCATGAAAGGCAGGTCTTGCCTGACCAACCTGATTTCCTTCTACGACCAAGTGACCCGCCCGGTAGATGAGGTAAAGGCTGTGGATGTTGTATACCTGGACTTCAGCAAAGCCTTCAACACAGTCTCCCATAGCATTCTCCTGGAGAAGCTGGCAGTTCATGGCCTAGATGGATGTACTCTTCGTTGGGTTAAAAACTGGCTGGATGGCCGAGCCCAGAGAGTCGTGGTGAATGGAGCTAAATCCAGTTGGTGGCCGGTCACAAGCGGTGCCCCCAGGGCTCAGTTCTAGGGCTGGTTTTGTTTAATATCTTTATCAATGACCTGGATGAGGGGATTGAATGTGCTCTCAGTAAGTTTGCAGACAACACCAAACTGCGTGGTAGTGTTGATCTGCTCGAGGGGAGGAGGGCTCTGCAGAGGGACCTGGACAGGCTGGATTGATGGGCCGACACCAACTGTATGAGGTTCAATAAGGCCAAGTGCCGGGTCCTGCACTTTGGTCACAACAACCCCATGCAGCGCTACAGGCTTGGGGAAGAGTGGCTGGAAAGCTTCATGGCGGAAAAAGACCTGGGGGTGCTGGTTGTTAGCTGGCTGAATATGAGCCAGCAGTGTGCCCAGGTGGCCAAGAAGGCCAATGGCATCCTGGCCTGTATCAGGAATAGTGTGACCAGCAGGAGTAGGGGAGTGATTGTGCCCCTGTACTCGGTGCTGGTGAGGCCGCACCTCAAATCCCGTGTTCAGTTTTGGGCCCCTCACTGTAAGAAAGATGTTGCCTTGCTGGAACATGTCCAGAGGAGAGCCACAAAGCTGGTGAGGGGTCTGGAGCACAAGTCCAGGTGGCTGAGGGAACTGGGGTTGTTTAGTCTGGAGAAGAGGAGGCTGAGGGGAGACCTTATCGCCCTCTACAACTACCTGAAAGGAGGCTGTAGCAAGGTGTGGGTCAGCCTCTTCTCCCTGATAACAGATGATAGGATGAGGGGCAATGGTCTGAAGTTGCACCAGGGCAGGTTTAGGCTAGACATTAGGAAAAAATTCTTCACCGAGAGGGTTGTCAGTCTCTGGAATGGGCTGCCCAGGGAGGTGTTCGAGACCCCATCCCTGGAGGTATTTCAAAGAAGGATAGATGAGGTGCTTAGGGACATGGTTTAATGGTGGGATGGCAGGATTAGGTTAAAGGCTGGACTCGATGATCTTAAAGGTCTTTTCCAACCAAAGTGATTCTATGATTCTATTCTATGATTCTATGATTTTGTCATTTTCTTCCTATTGATTCTAGCACTGCTTATTTAAGTCATAACAAAAAGTATTTATTTAATTTAGAAATATTCATGTAGTACATAATTTATTAAAAAAAGGTTTTCTTTCTTCAGTTTCCAGATGACTTTCCCTCATTTTTTAAAAAATGTCCAGTAAGGCTTATACTATAAAAATGGGACTCATGCCGTGCTACATTCCATATATAGTTATGCCAAATGATTTTATCAGAAATAATATTATTACAATAACTACCAAAGGAGCAATGATTAGCCACTTACTGTAAAGTGTTTACCAACTTTTCATTCAATATTACAAAACTGCATTGTTATGCCTGCAAAGTAAAATTTACATTATAACATTCTTGCACTACATTAACAACACTGTAGCTGTGAAGATGCTGATATGTATTCTTTGCACAGCACTTAGCAGGGAAAGAAGAAGGTCACTGCAATTCTCCCATTTTTAAAACTGGATGTCTCTGCTCTTCTTTGCAGACTTGTTAGCCACTGTACATAGAAAAGCAGAAAATTCTGAATCAGTGTGAACCGGTGGAGAAAGTATTCTTGGTGAAGAATGTGGGAAGTTTTTTCATAAGCCAAACCCCTGCTGTTATGTGAAGACTTCGCTTGACACACAAACTAACTGCCAAAGTCCAATATTGTTGTTAATTTTATTCCGAGACTATTACACAGTATTAAACTACACTAACCTGATTGCAAGCTTAAAGCCTGATTTATTATAAGCATATTATTAAGATTACATTGCCTTATTTTTCTTTGAAATGTATCAGCATTTATTTTGTGTGAGTGGAGACATTCACTTCTAGGTACTAGGAATGATTTCTTGGCAGCCAGAACTTCACAACAGAATTTTCTTTTACAATTCTTCTCTGACAATAACAGCAAAAGCATTAATAACAAAGTGCTGCATACAACTGCATTTTGGGGTCTGGAATTAAAAATCTAAAACAGACACTTAGCTAATATATCATATGTTCTTGGGTGGACAGATAACAAAAATCAGCTGTACTCAGCATATGGAAGTTTGCTAGACTGTACTTATGCAAGGAAGCACTGTCTGATTTTGACCAGGTTACACCTGTCCTGCAGTTCAAACAAGAATATCACTTCATAGTTGTATTTTCTAAACAGTTTTCACCATCATTCAATCTATTTGTGTTCATATGAACACATACATAACCAATCACTAACTGAAAATGAAAATCCTGAGTCCATTAACATTAACCGGCATTTCTGACATCAGCTTTAACAGACCTAGGATTTTTCTTAAAAAGATCAGCTCCTCAAGCTGGAAAGAGAAAAACAAGTTGGGGGGGAGGTGGGGGGGGAAGGGCAGGGAAACGTGTAGGATATTCCAGAGGCTTTTGCCTACATAACATGAACTTCCCAAGTGATGTTTTAATATTCTGAGATACACTGTAAACTTTGCATGGTTATTATATTGTTCAGTTTAGGTTATACATTAGGTATGCATAAGAAATCAAGTAGTAACTATTTTTATCCCTCTTTCTTTACATGATTTTAAAAACAACAAATGGGGAAGAAACTTTTCTAAATAACTAAGTGTAAATACTGAAATCTATACTGCAAAAAGAACCTTGAAAATATCTTTTCTGTTTCAAAATGTAATACAACATAAATGGCCTCAGAACTGGAATGTGGGCACCATAAATGCTAGTGCATATTAAAAGCATATGATAGCACAGAGAAATAGGTGCTATTTTCATACTTATTTTACTAAGGGTTCACCATGGGATTTTCTTTAGAAATATGTCCAGCAGTCCTGTGTATGCTAAATGTTGGTGAGTTGTCAAACAGATAAAAAATTATCAGGAAGAGAAGTACCGTTACAGAATTTGTTAGTGAAATATATGCATCTCCCACACTGTGTTACACCTTTCCCTGTCACTGTCTAAATGAACTAGCATAAGAAAATTATATTCTGAACTTATACTACATAACTCTCACAATTCACATTTTACTTCACATTTTTACTATAATTGTGTTCCAAGCATGTCACATCACATACAGTATTTTAAAAAGAAAATCAGAAACACCTTTACATGAGGTGCTTTATAAATAAATAAATATAAACCAAACAGCCATATTTGCTTTCAGAGAACAAAGCCTTTTTCCCTGGCATTATTCTTTCTCCTTTTAAATAGACCAAGACAACCTCTTTCACTTTTTCATTTATCCTTCCTAGCAGTTTCCCTTCCCTCCACACTGAAAAATCTACGAAGAAAATTAGCAAATCACCACCAGTACTGCAATTAATTACAGGAAATAATGTTGATAACATTGTGTATTTCCCCCTACTTTTAAAAAATAAATTAAGATCACAAAGTTTTAACTACTACTTAAAAAATAGAACCTTAGCATGAGCCCTGTAATACCTAAAGTTGTGCCTGTGAAGGCAATATTTTCTTTCAAAAGGCTTCTGCACCACTGACCTTCCTAGGACTAGTTATTTGTATAGATACATAAAAAGTCTATCTATATAGAGAGCAAAATATGAGCTCATTATATACTCAGTGGAGATTTCCAAAGGTGATTGAAAGCACTTTAATTCCCAAACAGCCTCTCTCCATTGACTACATATGAAGCCTGGATTCATAAACTGGCTGCCCGGATCACTACTGGGAGAAGCAGTAACCTGTCCTCACTTCATTTTACATACACCTGTTTGTATGATGGTGGGGTGAATCCACCTGGAGAACCAATCCAGCCAGGAAAATAAAAAAAATTAAAAATAAATATTTTTTTAAAAAAATTATTCCTTTTTTGACAATGTCTCCTTGGCTGCCTGTCTACTGCTGGGGTTAAATGCCTACCTTAGATGCTAACACTGGACCACTGAGATCACATCTATATTATCAACTAGGCCAGATAACTCTGGAATTCACACTATGTGTATTTCAGGTATTTTGTTTGTCTGTTTTCACTTTGGAATAAGCATAGTCCTGGTGCCTGCCTTTCAGCATAGTGGAAGGAATCCAGTATGTGCTTTCTAGTGTACCCTAATTCAAAGTGATGTAAACTGATTGGGAGATTTGCTACAGAAAGTGGACCTGTGATCAGAACAAAAATGCTAACATAGACATATGCTTAATTCCTTTTATCTATAATTGAGCTGATCACCTGTATTGACCAAAAGCCCTAAAAACTACTACTGTTACTACTAGTTACTTGCTAGTGTTACTAACTAGTGGTTAAGTACTATCACCATTAACAATGTTAAGACCAAGTAACTTTTTGTACACACCCACTCAATATATTCAGTCTTAAGATGATTTAACAAAGATGTATTTTTCAAATGTTTAAAAATTGAAGGCCTAAAAGAAATAGACAAGCAAATTAAAGCATCCTTTTTCTATTTAAAGAATCACAGTAGTATGTCCATACGATAACTACTTTTGTGTTTTATTGTAAGTTTTTCCATTAAATCAAGAAGTTAAAGTATTATTTCAGCTCAGCAAAGCATTTTATTAACCATAAAAGAATGAGTGTTTTCACTACTAAAAGAAAAAAAATACATTTTGAAATGGAAAATAATTTTGACTGAAGTACACAAATCATTAATTTCTGTGTCAAAACAAAATATTCCACTTAATTTTTAGATTTGTGTTTGCACAAAACTGGGAAATGAATTAATGAGATGTTTTATTCAGAAATGTCTATTTTTTTCAGCAGAAAAAAAGATACAGTTCTAGTTTTAAAACCCATGAAAGGTTAAAAAAAAATAAAATCAATCAGATAAACATAGATGTAGTCCTGAACACATCAACAGATTACAGCGATCCTGGAACATCACAAAGCAAAAAACGTTATATAAAAAGCCATCTCTTTACATAAAGAATGATTTAAGTAGAAATCTAGCTGGAGAATGAAAGAGCATAAAGAATGAGGCACCATACCTGTCTATTATTTTATCTTAGATTCCTTTCAATCCATGTTATCAATTCAGTTTGCTGGCTAAACTGCTTATTGTCCTAACTTGGGCAGTCAGCAAATAACAAGGAAAAAAAGGCTTAGAATAAAAGTGCTTCATCAGCTGCTTCTGCTGAAGATCCTTTATGGTCTGTCATTTAGCAATAACAATATTCCATACAATAATGTGAAACCCAACACATTTCATCTGGAAAAGGTATAGTCAAATTTGAGAATAATTCTTTCCATGACGTAGAGCATCAGTCACCCATTGATTGTACTGTAAAATAGCAAGAAAAAGGAGTGGCTCACTTCACCAATAAATAGCTATGCAATAATTTTGGCACATGTCAAAGAAACACCAACACAACTGAAAAGCTGTTATTTGCTACGTGAGCCACTAAAAAAGATCATTAGGGAATTAATAATCTGACTGTCTCCATATAAGTAACTAAAACCATCTGTAAGCTGAAGAATACATACCTAGCCCAAAATTTTCAAAATTGTCTGTGAGATTTTAGCAGGAACTATGTATCCAGCCTTCACAGGCAGCTTAGAAAATTTTGCTCTTTGTTCTTCTTAGCTTTCCTATTTTTTAAGGAGGAAGAAATAACAGCTCTCTTACCTTAGCTGTTTTGTACCTTTGATACAAAGTGGGGATAAAGTAGCTTTCTTGTGCAAATGTGTTAATTCCCATACAGTTAATTTCAGCAAAAAGGGAGACTGTCGATGTCTGCTGTGTGAAACAGAACGTATGCGATGTAAAAAGAAAATGTACAATGTGATAAATACACTTCTCTTATAGGAAGCAAGGTTGTGTACCACTGCTCATTTGATCACAATACCAATAAAAGCACTTCTATTTCCTGTGTGCTGTGGAGGTGTTTTCAAGTCATGCATCGTTTTAAAATCCAATAGGTAAGTCATAAAGCAAAGCACAGGAAATTAATACAGAGTACAATTCAGTGAAAGGACAGCTTTGGACAGCAGTTTTTATGTGCAGTGACCAAGGCCAGATTCTTAGATCCTAATAAATGAAATTATCTTAGTCTTTATTACATTTGCCATCAAGGAAATTTTCCTTTATTAATATCAGCCAAGTCAGGCTTAACACTGTTTGTGGTCTATGTCAACAGATCAAAGCCACTTTTTTAACAGTTCTGTTCTCGCTCATTACACGCAAATCAAGGAACTAATTTGATCCTGTCTAATCCGATCTTACCTAATTATCAGTTTAACTTGGCAATCAACATTGCAGACTTGGATTCCTTAGGAACACAAGGAAGAATATTGCCTGCCACAAAGATCTGGAGAATAAAGGAAGCAGTCTCTAAATTCTGGAGGAAAATATCTGTGCCAGGAAGACAATAACTGGAATAAGTTGTGCTTTTCAGCAGAAGACCTTAACTCTGGGGTGAGATGTGGAAGAAAGAATCTAAGTACAGGGAAAGAGACAGGCTTCTCCCATGTATGGAAGATCTCAGAAGTCTTGGAAGACTCTGAATAAACCTAAAATATCTTAATTTTCCTGAGGAAACTGACACTACAAACATGAAAAAAATCATTCAATTCTGTCAATATCTGTTCATTTTTTTTGCAATCTCATTTAAACTGAGAGCATATCCTTTTCCTAATCTTTTGTGAGCCTCATTCTTTCCACACTCAACTTTCCCCAGATTTCTGAGGTATCAATCTAGAGTGCCTTGCAGATTTAAGCACTGGTGAAGAATTTGTTAAAGCTATTTGATAAATTTTTAGATATCTTCTAGATGGAGACAGAGAAAGAAGATGTTTTGTCACTGGGGACAACAGCTGTTGACTGCAAATTCTTGATGGACTAATGAAAAACTTGCCTTGAGCGCAAGCAGCCACAGGAACAGAAAAAACTGTTGTCCATCTCAGTCAAGGAAATCTTAAGAGACTTAGATGCATTGTTCAAACACAGCAACCTTACTGATTATTTCTGAGAATCTTACTAGGATCATGTTCAAATTATAGAATAATATAACTAATTTAAATTAGAATGTATTAAAAGTGTGTGAATTTGGTTTGTGCAGCAAGGTTTTGGTATCAAGGGGCTACAGGGGTGGCTTCTGTGAGAAGCACTAGAAGCTTCCCTCATGTCCGATAGAGCCAGTGCAGCTGGTGGCCAAGACCAAGCCCATCAGTGATGGTGGTAGTATCTCTATGACAGCATATTTAAGAAGGGGAAAAAACCTGCTGCACAACAGCAACTGCAGCTGGAGAGAGAATATGTGAGAGAAAACAGCCCTGCAGAGACCAAGGTCAATGAAGAAGTAGGAGCCAGAGGTGCTCCAGGCACCAGAGCAGAGATTCCCCCACAACCCATGGTGAAGACCATGGTGAGGCAGGCTGTCCTCCTGCAGTCCACAGAGGTTAATGGTGGAGCAGATCACCACCCGCAGCCTGTGGAGAACCCCATGCAGGAGCAGGTGAATGCACCTGAAGGAGGCTGTGACTGCATGGGAAGCCTGTGCTGGAGCAGCCTCCTGGCAGGACCTGTGGACCCATGGAGACAGATGAGTCCATGCTGGAGCAGCTTCTATGGCAGGACTTGTGGCCCTGTGGGGGAGCTGCTTATTCCTGATGGACTGTAGCCCGTGGAAAGGAACAACGCTGGAGAAGTTTGTGAAGAACTGTAGCCTGTGGGAAGGACTCAGATAGAGCAGTTCATGGAGGACGGTCTCTTGTGGGAGGGACCCCATATTGGAGCAGGGAAAGACTGTGAGGAATCATTCCCCTGCGGACAAAGGAGCAGCAGAAACAACATGTGATAATCTGACCCCAATCCCCATTCCCTGTCCCCCTGCACTGCTGGGAGGAAGGAGGTAGAGAAAATCAGGAGTAAAGTTAAGCCTAGAAAGAAAGGACACGTGGGAGAAAGGTGTTTTTAAGATTCTATTTTATCTCTCATCACCCTACTCTGATTCGATTGGTAATAAGTTAAACTAAATTCCCTGTTTTGCCTGTGACAGTAATTGCTGAGTGATCTCTCCCTGTCTTTATCTTGACCCATGAGCTTTTCATTATATTTTCTCTCCCTTGTCCAGCTGAGAAGGGGGATTGATAAAACAACTTTGGTGGGTACCTGGTGTCCAGCCAGCATCAACCCTCCACAAGTGTGTGTACTCTGAAAACATGTTTTACAGAACTGTGCATATTAATAACCGCAATGTCAAAGGCACAACTGAATCGTCACCATTAGCTTACCCAGCAGAGACAAACAACTGTCCTCAAAATCCAAGGCTTATAGAAGCATAGCAGAAAGAACTAGAACTGTGAAGTAATAAAGTGGAATAATATGCTTATGTCACTAACACCAACTGTCCTGTGTAAGCAGGGAGTAGTGCATTGTGGATGCATTGCTACCACTCATGTACTGTTTAGTTATTACATTCAAAATAATTTCTAGTCAATTATGTCTTTTAACCAAGAGTGTCTTTTTTTTTTTTATCCAATTACATGGAGTCTATGGAAGTATCATGTTCTTCTAAACTCCAGAATCACAAAGCACTCTCCTTCACAAGCATATTTTTCTAAGGAGTGTGACCAGAAAATTATTTTTTTTTTATTTCTGATATATATATATATAACTCTCTCCCCACACCAGAGATTTATCATTTTAACATACTGAAATGCTGTCTTAATCTGAAACTGAAACAATCTGTGAGTAAAGTTTATATTCACAAACAAAAAAAAATCTCTAATGGTAGTAAAGCAGATACTAAGTAAATTGGGTGTGAGGCTACTGCCATGTGTTGAAAAATGAAGAAAAATAAATCAGTACAGAAAAATCTTTCATAAACCAAGAATAAGAAAATTTCAAAACATAGATGTAACTGAACTGCTTAATATATTATACTATGCAGGTATACATTTCATTAAAATAATTTATTTGTAATTAACTAATTATTTGTCAATTTGTATTTAAATCATGTGTACCTTTAATTCATCATATTACACAAGTATACACTTATTTATCTCACATAGCCTATGAATACAAGCATATGAAAATCATGTGAAATTAAAGAAATATTTCAGAAGTACCAACTCACATGAAACATCTTCCTAATACGTTAAGACTCTTCCCTGTTACATGTCTCTCACAAATAAAGTTTGCACGTGTTTGCTATGTGTTAATTACAGAAATAATTACACCCTATTTATAAAGGATGGGTAACCTCCTTCTATTTTAACACAACTTATTGTCATCAATGATTGCTTTTCATGGTAGTTTTTAGATGTTTTGACATCTTTTGACATCTTATTACAATATATTGGGCATGAATGCATGATCGCTGCTCTTAGTGTTTTCTGTTTCAACCATTTTTAGTTATTATGTGCTGTGATGGTGCATCCCCACCCGCAGCCTTTTCTTTCTTCAACCACTTTGTGACCTTGGGAATTCCTGCCAAACTGCAGCCTTTGTACAGTGAGTTGGTCAGCTAAGGACTCCTTAATTGTACCAGAAACTCCTATATGGCTGAGGCAGAAAAGGCACTGCACATACTGAGAAACACCAGTTGACTATTCAAGGCAGGACAAAGAACAAGGAACAATCAGTTACCCCCTGACAGCCTTGAAGCATGTCTCATCTGGATTGCAACAAAGCCAAGTGTTACCATTGGATTGTAGCAATGGTACCATTCCACTTGGTTGTTACAAAGTGGAATGGTACCATTGCTACAATCCAAGCAAAGCAGTGCCACTGGTTACTGGAGTTTCAGAAGCATCAGCCGGATTGTGGTCAAGATGATAGTTTACAAAGGACTAAAGCCAATCATCTCATGACCCTATAAAACAGTGGTTTAAAATGAGGCCCCTTGAGCTCTCTTGGGTCGCAGTGGGCTGCAACCAGAACCTCCCCTCAGTGGGATGCCTCTTAGAGCTAGGAAACTCTAAAGTTTGTTAAAATTGAATGTCCATCGTCGAAGACCAACAGTGGAGTCTGGGATGAAACCTTTTACTCCTTGAGGCTCAACCCTTGCCCATTGAGAGTTGCCAAGAAAATTGATGTATTTTTACTAAACTCAAGGATAATTTTTAGCAGATAGATCCATATATATATATATTATATACATAGATATAATCATACTTACATATATACATGCATGTGTGAATCAACTTAAGTAATCTGTAGATGTGTGATTTAATTACCAGTTCTCTAAATGTTAATTTAGTTAATGACCAAACGCTGCTAAAATCTTGAAGTCTAACTCAAAACTGAACAAACCTTAGACTGCCACTAGACACCTATATAATCCTTAGACATAAGCCGTTGACCAAGTCTGGGACTAAGAGTGGACTTAACTGCACCTAGACTCCTCTCTCAGAGGGAGTTTAGAAAGTAAGGGGGTCTACCCTGAACCTTGTGACTCAATGGGAGACTCCTCCTTGTCCTCTGCATCCATATCTCTGTGGATCATTCTAACTCTAGTATAACTTAGTGTCTTTTGTGCACTTTCTCCATGCAGTGATAAAGTGAACCTTGCTACCTTTGAATCTGTAACTAAGTCTCCGTTTTGATTAATTTTTGTCAAATCACGTTGTTAGTCAACTGATGATTGAATGCTATTAAAAATACCACAATCAAATCTTGTGATTTGCCATAAGCGCACAAATAAATTCCAACCGCTACTAAATCAAATTGTGTAAAGACACTTATTCACGGCAGGATTTGCAACAGGATCTTCAAGTTCATTTTGTGACACATGCATATTCAGGTGTATAAAACATTTTGTACAAAATTTACCTATGCTGAGGCAGAAGTTCATATATGACCCTATTATATTTCTCAGTGCAAAATTTCCCTCATCATGTAATTCTGACTCTTTTTCCTAGTCAGTATTACTCAACATTTTCCATAGATAAACTGAAATGTCAGTTTTTCCTGTATCTAGAAGCACAAAACAGAAAAAAATGAAGAAAAGTTGGGTTATATATTTATCTAAATTTCAATCTCATTTTCTGAACTGAATATTTAGTTAGACAGTTTGTAAACAATTTCATTGCACCAACTTGTTTATATTTGTTGACAACACTAAACTAATCCAAACTTGCTTCAAATCAGCTGTCAAACAGTCTAGAATAATCCTACCTCTTGCCATTTTTGTATTTTCATTGACAAGAGTACTTTCCAAAGCACATTGTCATACTATCATCCAGCAAATAATGCCCTCCACACATGCATTCTGTCCATTTTGGTACCACTACCTTTCAAATAGATATTCCACTCTGTTTATAAGGGAACAAAGAAGGTAAAGCAAGGGTACTTAGAAATAGAGCTAAGTGACTTACCTTCAACTTTAGAAGCAGTTTTAAGATATCAAACTCCCACTCTCAATCTGATGTGTGTATAACTTTAGAAGCAGACTAGTGTACTAGGGATGTAAATAAATTGATTTGCATGTAATCCTTGTAAATGAAAATGTGCCTATCATACTGCTTAGGTGTGCACTCAGATGTTGAAAGATTAGTGTCCTAAATGAACATATAAACCCAAGTGGTTTTCAATTAAATTTTGTAATATTTTACTACTAACTACCAAATAATATGAAACCACTAGAATTTATAAATACATTAACTAAACAGACAACAGATGGTATTATTTGTTAGAGGGCTGCAGTTATCTCTTGGGTTTACAAAGCTCCTGTGATTGTTTTGCACATGTTTTTCATCTTGTTTTAAGATTTGTCCAACTTCTGGGAAATATTTTTGTACATAAAATAAAGACATGACAAAAGCATATAACATATATATGATAGACAGCAGTGATATCAGCAAGTTCGCTGATGACACAAAACTGGGAGGAGTGGCTGATACGCCGGAAGGCTGTGCTGCCATTCAGCAGGACCTGGACAGGCATGAAGTTCAACAAGGGCAAGTGCCAAGTGCTGCACCTGGGGAGGTCGAACCCCATGCACGAGTACAGGCTGGGGGCTGGCCGGCTGGAAAGCAGCTCTGCCGAGAGGGACCTGAGAATCCTGGTAGATGACAAGCTGACCATGAGCCAGCAGTGTGCCCTTGTTGCCAAGAAGGCCAATGGCATCCTGGGGTGCATTAAGAGGAGTGTGGCCAGCAGGTCGAGGGAGGTTATCCTCCCCCTCTACTCTGCCCTGGGGAGACCCCACCTGGAGTACTGTGTCCAGTTCTGGGCTCCCCAGTTCAAGAAAGATGAGGAACTCCTAGAGAGAGTCCAGAGGAGGGCAATGAGGATGATAAAGGGACTGGACCATCTCCCCTACGAGGAAAGGCTGCGAGAGTTGGGCTTGTTCAGCCTGAAGAAGAGGAGACTGAGAGGAGATCTCATCAACACCTACAAATATCTTAAGGGCGGAAGTCAAGAGGACGGAAGCAGTCTGTTTACAGTGGTGTCCAGTGACAGGACTAGGGGCAACGGGTGCAAACTGAAACATAAGAGGTTTCAGTTGAATATGAGGAAGAACTTCTTTACTCTAAGGGTGACTGAGCACTGGAACAGGCTGCCCAGGGGGGTTGTGGAGTCTCCTTCTCTGGAGATATTCAAAGCCCGCCTGGACGAAGTCCTGTCTAGCATGCTCTAGGAGAGCCTGCTTTAGCAGGGGGGTTGGACCAGATGATCTCCCGAGGTCCCTTCCAACCCTTGCAATTCTGTGATTCTGTGATATACAAAATAGAGAATTATAAAGTACCAAGTTACTCAATGTCTATAAAAAAATAATACAAACAATTATTTAGGGAACTCTGCTTAGGAAAACACTTTCCACTCATAAATTGCTATTATTAGAAATTTGTAAATTATTAAGCTAAAATTTATCCAGTTGTAATTTTTTTCAGTGTTACTGAGTAATTTTCATGTATTAGACAAACACACAGACACACCTCTGCCCCAGCTCTCCATCTTTAAATGAACCAATATAGTATCAGCTTATTCTGTTTTCAGAGGGCTCATTCTAATGGTTTATCACCATTAGCCAAAAGCCAGATTAGCAGCACTAATGGGGTCTAACTTTCCACTAAATACAAGGGGAGTCTTTCCAGTATTTCCTCTTTTGGTTGGTCCTTTCCTTCTTTGTATACACAGCAGACTCAAACAGTTTGTCATTCTTATGAGATGGAAATGTCACTGCTATCTATGTGCCTCAGCAGAATAAAATAATAACATGTAGGCTTTGTCATTTTTTAGCCTCAGAGCATGTTCCAAATTAACACAAACATATATATTTACAGACATATATAGAAAATTCACATAAAACCTCTTCTGCAGAAATAGAAGAACATTCAGCTTTGTATCAGGAAAAAAAGAAAGATGCGACAGAAACTGTGTTTAACTTCAATTATACCTTTGTCTTACCAGTGAACAGACAGCTAGATTCTGGTTTTCTTATGCCTAGATAATGCTACTTGACTCCAAAAGGGATTGCTAGGATTATCTTCTCTTTTGTGAGAAAGGGTTTCAGACTCTGAAGTTGAACTGAATGCTGACAAAGTGCTCAATATTGTACAGTTCTCAAAAGACCATCTTAGCAAGTTGAGATTTTTCTGGGTTTATACATGACCAAAATGTTTGTTACAGGATATTCAGTCTCTATGGAAGAGCTATTGTGTATGTCTACCAGCAGGAATCTACCTCCCTGTATTAGTCTGCGTATTGGTTGCTTCATGCATTCACTTGTTTTTATCTTTGATGGCAGTTGTTCTCCCTTTTATTTTGTAATTTGTTTTTCATATGAACACCATCACTGAAAAGACCTAGAATAGCATTAAATTCATTAATGATTTTATTAATTCAGCTAGTCATCAGGTACAATTCATCAATGGTGCATATCTCTCTGCTCTGTTTTTGCTAAATGCATCTTCTCTGGAATATAAATTATGACAAAAAAGTGGCTGACTAATCTGAATTTCTCAATTTATTCATGTTCAATAAAAAGCTATTCATCAGCTTAAACTCAGCTGTGAGTTCAAATCAAATTTAAACCACCTGGGAGTAAACAAAATTGCTCTTCTTCCCTAGCACGTCAGCTGTGGATAAAAATAACAAGCACATTTCCAAGGAGTTCAAGATTCTGAAACCTCTGTTTCTACCAACAGATTTTACTGAAATGATTTAACGATTAGAAAAAAGCACCCTGGGTGCATTTTAGATTCAATATTTTGGTCCATGATTAAAGAGAACAGAAAGAAAAAATAGTGGTAAAATCTTATTTGGAGGTTATAAATAGGCTTGTCTTTTCACTACTGTCAGTATTAATCAAACATTCATTACAAGGAAATTTTAGATTATATTGTCACACTTGCTTCACCGTTCTTCAGTATCTTCATCATCTTATATCTTTTCTATTTTCCTTGCATTTACAGACCATGTCCAAAAATTTCCACTGGAAAAACAAGGCTATTGAAGTCAGGTGGAGTGTGAGGCCTTAGCTATAAAATATACATTTAAAAGTAATGTTTAGCTAGTTATCTAGCTAGCTAAATTAAATACTGTTTTGCCCGAGTTCTGTTCAATTCTGACAAGACTGTTCTGTTTAAAAACCCAGTAAAAATATTCTGGTTAATCTTAAGGACTCTGGGATGGGGACAGCCAACTGTCAGGACCCTTTTCAGGAGTTAAGCTGCTTATGCTCAAAGTCACCTCTGATACAGCGCAATGCTCTAAACTGGATTCTAGCTGCTGGAAATTGCTATGTGTGAAAGAGTTTGGGAGGTGCTCGCTCACCACTTGGGAGCTGCTTTCAAGCTCAGACCCTTATTCTTGGGCCTTGCCTGAGCCACATTGCAGCTGTGTGATCACATGCTCTGTGAATCTGCATCCTGACCTGCTGACCTGCCTTTAAGGCTTGACTTTGGACCTATTCCGTCATTGAATTGATTGGCAACCCCTGATCTCTCCATTACTGCCATCAGACCATCTCCTTTTTGTATGGATGTTGTGGAACTCTGCTTTCGGCCTTACAGGCCTTACTTGCCCTTCTGTTGCGAGTTGCTCCTAGCTTGACTTCCTTCCTGTAGCAGCCATTCTTGCTGCTCACTCACAACAGCTCATATATTGTAGATTGTTAAACTAAATTAATGTATTATGGCAATTATGAGATTTCTTTCTGGCACAGAAGTGGAACTTGTGCACTGAGAGTCATTCCATCTCATGTGTTGTAGATAATTGATTTTGTATTTCACTACAGGCAATGGGGTGATAACTAGAAGTCTCCATCTAAGCTGTTAACACATGAACTGCTTTTGAACATGGATGAATTTCAGGAGACTCTCCTATGTGTCCACACTCCTCCTTACATGACCAAGGTGTCATGTCACATAGTTTTTTTTATCTGGAAGGCTGTATCTGGCTCAGAGTTACAGTTAAATGGCATTTTTCTTTGCTGTGTAGTCATACTCTTTTATCAGAAACACAACACACCTCACTGTATAGCAAAAGATGAATCAAAAATTGTGGCAGCTGTAGCCTCTGTTCTCAAATAGGGCAATGACTCAAGAAAGAAACAGGTTGTAATAGGATGTACCACTAAGAAGATAATACAGAAGATGGTACAAAATGAAGATGACTTCCTTTATTTTTTTACCTTTTATAAAATCCTCCTGCTTGGAAGCTCTTTGAACAAAAGATGACACCTGTGATACTAGTGAGATAAATTTCTGATGGTGTTCATATTACTGTAGCTCTTAAGGTTCCTAGTGAAGATCTCAAATCAATAATCACTAAGTAAATGCTCAGAGATACTGACTCATACTGCAAAAAAAGAGAGACAGGAAGGGAAAGAGCAGCAGAGAAAAATGCAGTAACCTGTCATTTAACTATCAGGTAAATGGCAGAGATAGGATCAGAATCCATGTGATGTTAAGTATAGCTGGTCAAGAGTTTAGACAAAACATTTTCTTTCATACAGAAATGCTCAGTGTCACTGAAAATTAAATCTTTATCAGAAACAGAAGTCTCACAAATAGTGAACTGGAAAAAATCTCTCACAATTTCACGGTACTATTGTAGCCAAAGAAAGAGAGTGAACTACTGATTGTGGACATGAGATCATTTAGTCACTAATGCCCTGCTCGCTTCTAAGATAGGCTTTTGCATCAGGTGCAGGCAACCTGAATTTTGATTTCCTGTATCTCAGTGGTTGTTCAAGGTCTACCATAGGCAAAGATTTTCTGAAGTATCACCGTGAATGATGTTTATCAGAAATTACAAAGGGAGACATATTAAGTTAGATAGATATATTTTGCTAATTAAAAATGTAACACCAAATGATGCAGTAACACTTATTCAAGTTAGTAGTAAGTGCTTCCAGCTGAGTAAATAGCAGGAACTTTGGAATAGAATCACATCAGTTTATCAAAATCAAGTGACAAAAACATGCATGGCATTAATAGTGTCTGCATATGTATATGTATAGATGCATCAGTGTCATTTTAATGACTGAATGTGGAAGAATTGTCAGCAGCTAAAATATGTTACACCATTTATTCTGCTTATTTACTCGGGTGTTTTTATGACAAATTTAAATAGAAACCTAAATATGTATTAAGCTCTGTAAATTGTCTCACTCATGATCTTAAAAGGAGCCAATTCTTTAAGATGTTTAACTCTCCTAAGCAGAGAAATCCAGAAAAAAAAAATTTCGAAATAATTTTTTTAACTTGAAGAATAATGATTTTTTTTGCAGCTCTCTGCAGAGGAATAGCTAGCAGCTGTGTGGTTTTTCACTGGAGTTTTACATAATTTTGAAGTTAAACCTGCTACTTCTATATTTGACATTGATGCCAATTAAATAAACAATAAAATACTTCTTAGCTTTCTCCTGAATTACTGAAGTTATGGCCATATGTGCATTTAATTGAAAAGTGGGTTTCCTAGACAGCACACACTGTATCAGCATCAACCTTCTAGTGAAGACCAAACTGAAGAATCACTGTATCATCTATCAGCTATTTCTTACTCCCCTCTTCTGCCAAGAAGGAAAAATAAAAGGCAAGAAGGTAACATATTTATGAACATCTACAGAGAGGTTGGGTGATTCACTGGAAGATATGATTTATTTCCTAACAGAATGGAGTTGAGGGAGCTTCACTGCAAGGAGACTTTTCAAGGGCAATGTTAACATACTTTTGGCCGCATTCAATCTATTTGATCAAATGGTTACTCCCATGTGACCACTTGATCTTGAAAATGCTTTTGCTTTGGTCAAATGCTGATAGGTATTCTGAATTTTGCAGATAATTTTTTGTGGAGGTTATCTTCAGTTACGTTTCCTCAGTATATCTGTTTTGATAAGTACTGGAGTTTCTAGATTTAAGGAATGAGGTATCTTCTGACTACATTTTTTACACATATTAGAAATCCTTTTGGTTTTCTGTACAAGTTATCCACATGCATTAAGCATGAATTCAAAGGATTTCTTAATGAGTCCCCCTTTTGCCCTATTCTTTACTATTTTGTGGAAAAATACTGCCAACTCATATTTGACTTACAGCCTGTTCTTTTTTTTATTTTAAATACAACTATTTATAGGTGAAGACATAGCTTGATAGAACCACTGGCCTTCACAGCATATATCTAGTTTAATAGGCAGCTCTACCCTCTCTTCAGCTTCAACAGATATGACAAAATATCATTATATTTATGTTTTGGGATTTTATAAATACACCACACTTCAGTAGGTGAACAGATATGCTTTCCCTCAAATCCATCCTTCTGAAAATACATATACCAATTATTTCAAAATTTAATACTCCAACTTGCATTACATCATGTCCCCAAAATGAGATGTCATAAAGCAGAAATAGCCTGAAATAGGAATGTGGAGTTCAACCATCTTAGAAATAGATACATTATAGAATTCATTAAAAATGTATAGTAGGGAGAGCTTAAATATTTACAATAATAAATTTGTCATGCTCCAATTTTAATTATTTATATATGTGTTTGCTGCTTCTGTGGATAAGTATTCATAAAAAACACCACGTGCAACCATATTGGTTTTCTCTTCAATGATAATAGAGTTATGTATTGAATGATAAGAGAGTTATGTATTGATCCCTTTGTAAAACCAAGTTAATACTTTAAGCAAAAGTTTATTTGTTTAAATCAAAAAGGCACATCAATGTTCCAGTTTATGAACTTTTTAATAGACATTCATGAGAATATTGTTGTGAAAAAAGTGAGAAAATAATGCTTCTACTTCTACTATCTAATGGAAATATTTTACTGTCAGGGAGGAGCAAGCATGGCTGCTCCCTAAAGACGGACAATGCAGTCAATATTTCTGATCCCCACCTGCCTAACCTGAACAAGTCAAGGTGATCGGCTGTGTCATTTTAACTCATTCTCTCAGAGCAGAAAGATGCCCTGAGTATGCTCCTCTTAGAGTAAAAAGCAGGTGTAGACTAAAGTTCTCTTCTGTTACATGCCACACTGCCAAGATAGGTGTCCCTTGGTTCCTCTTTCTCCAAAACCCGTCTCTGAGCCAAAAGGATGCTGTTCCTTTGGCATACATGAAAATAAAGGAATTTAGAGAAAGATGCTGAAATAATTAAGCAAGCTGTGGATGTTTACTGCAAACACTGCCAGTTAGGAAAACTTCCAAGTGCAACTTTTAAAGGAACACATATTTTTAAGCAGGTGAATTGCTTCCTAATCCTGGCTGTAACACGTACACTATATGCTTTCTGCCTATACAGTGACAGAGGAAAAAACAAAAAGGAAAAAAAAAAATCTACCAATCAGTGTGTTGTTAAAGAAAATTTGATTGGGATTGTTATTATATCCAGATGGAGAAATTTCCTTCCACCCCACCCACAGAGCATTTGCTGGTTCCAGAAATCTTAAAATCAAAGTAGCGTTTTATTTCAGGGAATTTATTAGTTAGGGAAAGTTTTATCTTGCTACCTACTGTCAGCTTTAGGGTAGTTGTTTGGAAAAGATGGCAGAATGGAGGATTCTACATGTATTATAATGTCTGTTAGTGATATGATCACATGCTGTTCCATTTACATCCTGTTGTCTTGGTAGTACAAGTCTATTATGGCCTCATAAGTAATTGTATTTGCTTTTTACCTGCAGTGCATTTGATTACTAAGCTTCTTTTTAGCATCTTTTGTAGATGTAAACATGAATTTTCATCTGAATTTTGTGTTCTGTGTAACTATAAACAGCAGCATGTAAAACCTTCATACTGGAAAAGCAGGAGCTAAAAATAATAAAAATTACTACTGAATATCATTCCAATGAATACTTTTATACTAAGAATAAAAATGTCTACTTTCAATAAAGTAGACATGTTTCAACTTAACTTCAAAAGGTAAACCCTCTTAAGCTTCACCAATCTACATCTATAATATATTCAACAGGATATACCCATACAGCTGATTTGATGTTCATTACACAGGCAAAGCATACACTTAATGAAATGACTGGGTTATATTATAACACTGCTCACACAGGAAGATTACTTCATTTATTATTTAGCACAGCTCCTGCTGTGATATATTTTAAATATAAGACTGAAATGATCATTCACTCTTGCATTCCAGGATGCTTCTCTGTAAACTACAATGCATACTAGTAAGGAGAGATAGTTGATAAAAAGAAAAGACCTGATCTTTTTTCCCCAACCGATGTTTCCAAAAGCCATCAAGCCTTATGTGTGCTTTCACATTCATTCTTCTTTCATTGAATATTATAAACTATATTTTAGATCTGCAAGCTATGAACACACAGAAGTAGTATAGAAGTATATTTGTTACATGCTTCTAATCAGATACTTCACTATGAATTTTGTAAAATAAAGCATATATCAAAGTAAAGCAGAATACTGCCTTTTAGGTGTAATGGGCTTTCATACTTAATATTGGGTTATAGTTTACCATATATTTACCAATAAATACATGCATTTATTGTTGTTTGCATTCTAACTATTGCTATTGGTCCCAGCAATGGACCTTCCTACTTTTCTCTGCCTGTTGGCAGCTTCCTTGCTGTAGTAACAATCTTCTGGGTATGCTGTTTTTTGTGCTGTGTGGTGAACCAATAAAGACATTGATTGGATTAAGAAAATCTGGCAAAAAGAAGAGAGGAAAGGCTAAGATGCTTCAGCTGATGCTGCCACTGAAATAAATGCTTTACCTGACTAAATTAATTAACCTGGTTAGTGTTAATTTAATGTACATTTTCTGTTTTCAGTTGAGGACAGATGAATCAAACACCTGTTGACTCTTGGAATTGCAGGAGACAGTGAAGCCTAGCAGAGTTAAAGAACCACAGGTAGCTAAGCCACTGTAAACAGCTTCATTCAGAGGTGAAATGGAAATAAATATATAAATGAAAAAGAAAGAAAACATCTTCTGCACAGTAATGTAAAGCATAAAAAGCACATTATTTTTAATAGAACTTTATGATGCCTCTTTATGCTGACGACAAAATGCTAAAAGTACCCATAAAACTAAACGACAAACTGCTTGTTATTTTTCCAACTATTTCTTGGAAATTAAACTTGTTGCTAACTGCAGTTATATTGCATATTTTCCTGTACTGCTGGAAAATAACATTAAACAAAGATTTTTCTTTGAAGAAGATAAGGAACAGTAATATTATTTTAATGATGTGTCCTAGTAAGTAATTATTGCTATCGTTCTTTTCCCAGGGACTGTGTTTCCACAGTTTGTTTTAAACCCCCCTATGAGTAGGTTGCTGCTGAAAGAACTGGTCTTGGCCTATGTTGCCTTTGCCCTAGTTATTTGTTCCCGTTTCTGCCTTAGTTTCTGTGCAGCAATTTTATCTGACTGAAACCTTCTTTTGTTTTTGTTGCTATTGCCAACAGCAGGGACATAGTTGGAATGTGGAATGGAACTGGAAATATAGAGTAGTTTCAACTGTTCTTTGTGATAGCTTCCAGGGCTAGAACAGCTAAAACTCAAACCTGAAAATCGGCATGAATTTACACTTTATATATATAAGTATACACACACACGTACCTATTTTCTCTGCAGATTGTTACCTACATGTATGTTTGTAGGAGTATACCTATTCAGCTTAAACTGTATGAATGAGATTTAAGTTTTGCTCAGTATTCACCAAATCTTGTAGTAAAAGTAATCCAGATGCACCTTTTAAATTAAACATCAAAACTTAATGATCTAAAGGAACAGATTAATTACAGCATGACTGTATATAACTCAGACCAATATAAAATTCCATCAAACAAACAAAGCTAAAAAAGATGAAAGGCTTCAAGTGTTGAAAGCTTCAGAAGTGTTTAGTGATGTTTAGCATAAATAATGTTTTTTATACATTGCCATAATTTTTAAAAACCCTGCAGTGAGAAGATCTTAATCTGTTGACAATCAGGGAGGTTGAAGCCAATTAATTTGAGAGTCATCTTCTGTACATTTAATGTGAAGTTAGTGGACATAGTCTGAGATTTCCAGTGTTATTTCTCTTTTCTAAAAGGTTCCACTTTTTATTTCCTACTTGTATTTAACTTTGGTATTCCCTATGGAATTCTAGATGACTGAAGATACTTCTGGAATATTCTTAATCAAAATTCAAGACATCTAAAATGCATTGGTTTACTGTTCCACGCGTCATCTCATACAGAAAAAAAAACACCCCAACTTATTATCTGTTTATCACATCAAGCAACCCATACTACTTACGTGTCACCATCTCAAATATTTCCAACTACCTTCTCACCTTTACCAGGGTGGTACAATAGTCAAACAATGCTCTTGAGTCACCTGTCATTTCAAGTTTTACTTTGGGGTATTTCAGAAACAGAGTGATAAAGTCACTTTTAATATTTTATGTCTTGTTAACTCATATACAAAAGATACAATGTAAATTCAGCAGAGCAGTCAAAGAAAGACCACCAGTGAGTCCATATTTCTGAAATTTTATAGTAGAATATTAATCAGAGACACAACATTGTAGGTAAGTTAGTTGGGATTTTACTCCATGTATAGTAGAACATCTATAGTATTGTTTAATCTTGTTGGGCATTGTTTCTTTGATGTCTGTTGTAAACTGTTGTTTCCTGGTCATTTATACTTTCACTACCTCAAGCTAGAATAATGATTATTAACCTAACTGACCAACTTAGTAACCTAACTAACCAATTCAGAGACTTAAACTAAAAACCATTACCTTTAATAATGCACCATTTTACAAATGTTCTATCAGCTTTTCTCTCAGCTTTTCAGATATAAGAGCTGCTGCTTAACAAGTTATCAAGCAGCATTTAACAAAAAATGTTTAGATTTTTAATAGAGTCAGATTAAAAAATAATAATTAATTTCTAAATACGAGATACAATTTGCAGTGGCCACATACTATGTGGAGTCTGTGACCTTCTTAGGCAGAATAGAACGCATTCTTGTCACTCAATTTCAATTTCAAAATCAAACCTGGAATTCTAAAACCAAAATTAAACCAGACCTATGTGTATATGTGTACACACTCATGTGCGTTACCTTCGCTGAAAAAAAGTGTAATGAATACTTATAACAAAAAGTTATTTACAAGTATTTTTAACATAACAAAAACATAAGCATCAGTGTTACACACAAGAGATTTCAGATTAGATTTCTGAATCCGAATAGATGCCACCCTCTGCTTTAGGGCATTATGTCATCAAAATAAAGTGTAGTTATTTTCCTTATGAGGAAAGTTTATCAGAACTAAGTATCTCCATACCAACATTGCAATCAGAGGCATTTGGTGGGTCTGGGAAATAATAATGGGTAGGTCTACTCTGCTATGGTAAGACTTCACCTGCAGTACTGCGTCCAGCTCTGGAGCCCTCAGCACAAGAAGGACATGGAACTATTGGAGTGGGTCTAGAGGAGGGCTACTTTAATGATCCAAGGGCTGCAGCACCTCTCCTGTGAGGACAGGCTGAAAGAGTTGGGCTTGTTCAGCCTGGAGAAGAGAAAGCAGACCTTACTGCGGCCTTCCAGTACTTAAAGGGACCCTATAGGAAAGATGGGGAAAATCTTTTTAGTAGGGCCAGCTGTGACAGGACAAGGGGTAATGGTTTTAAACTAAAACAGGGTAGGTTTAGACTAGATATAAGGAAGAAATTCTTTACTATGAGGGTGGTAAAACACTGGAACAGGTTGCCCAGAGAGGTAGTGGAGGCCCCATACCTGGAAACATTCAAGGCCAAGGGCTCTGAGCAACCTGATCTAGCTCACTGCAGGGGGTTTGGACTAGATGACCTCTAGGGGTCCCTTCCAACTCAAAACATTCTATGATTCTATGATAGCAACGAACCAGGGGTTTGTCATCTTTACCCTAAAGGTAAGAGTTAAACCATAACTATCCCCTGAAATGTAGTCATGCATGTTAACTGGCTTCGGCAAGAGAGTAGAAATCATTTAGCTACATCTGTGGACTAAACACAACTGTGGACTAGCCACATCAACCATGATTTCTCCTTGGTATCTTAAGTAGATAGAGTTGAAAGGAGATTCTAATCATTGAGTATCATTAAGGACATGCAAACTAAAACAACAGAGCAAATGCAGAATTACGTCCTCTCTAGCACTAATTGTTCTGATTATCAGGTGTCTGTTACCAGTCTGTAATCCACTCGGATAACTTTTAACTTTCAGTTTCAGGTTAATGCATTACTACTGTATGTTATGTTTGAGTCGGGTAAACTCAGGAAAATATTGGCTCCTTGAAAAATAAGAGGGTTCCTACTTACACAGGGAAAAAAATAAAAATATAAATACGGAAAAAAAGATGAGTAAAAAACCTGGGAAGTTGAGATAGATAAAAATAAGCACAGGTAACATTTCTGAAGATAAGTAAGTTAGAAAACAATGGTATGCTACAAGATTTATACACCTAGAAAACTTGTCTTCTGAAACCTCTCAGCAGTTAAGAAATCTAGCTAGGTTACTTCTTGAACGAGTAGCATTTTTCATGAAGAGTGATGAGGTTATCTCAAAATTCCATTTTCTTTTTTTCTACTTTATAACTGAACTTCAGAAAAAATCAACTACATGCTTAGTTACTGCACTACTTTATGCTTAATTGTACACTGTGCAATTAGAGCACTTTAAGGACACTTTCTGTGTATTTACATGACAAAAACATTTAAACTGTATTTCTATTATTTTTGTCCTTATTTATGTACCCAAATTGGATTTTGTCACTTCTATTCAAACTTAGCAGTGACCAAGTGGTGTTCTTATAGAATACAGTATTATAAACAATAGCAATAAAGTTTGCAGCACATATTTAAGATTCTTCCTGAGCTCCAATTGCTTTATTCTATTTTGATTCTTCATAAAGTTTTAATAAAATGTCAAAAGAATATCTAAGGAAACACAGAAAATATCTGATCATATTGCTAAAACACTTGTAATTTGGTTTAACATGAAGTAAACTGTTTGATAAATGAAAATCAAGGTCATTCTTACACAGAACATCTATCATCTAGCAGCTTACACTGGTAAACCAAGTTAATGCTAACACACACTAGATTTCTTTATTATTTTTTTAATATTTTTGCTCCAGAAAAGCAGATTTTTGGTTTATAAATAACTTAGTTGAAAATCACCAAGTGCCATAAAAGAACTAATAGGAACTACTGAACTGCTGGATCATTAATTCTACAAAAATATGATTTCTTTCAGTATAAGATAATCTGTCTTTCAGACTATAAGCATTGCCACAAGATATGCAGAATTGATTTATCAGGAAAATTTGTTTCCTGGGGAAGGTGACAGATTTAATAAGGGATGAGATTTTAAGACGACTTTAACTAATGCAATTAAATAATTACTCCTTAACCATCAGGATGTAGATTAAAACTTACACATATTGGCATCCTTCATAAAGCAAGAAAAGAAGACAGGACAAGGGAAATAAGAAAAGCTAATACAATTTTAGAATAAGGAACCTTACCAAATTTATCTACCTATTCAAAAAGGGATACTCTTCTCGCAGTGTGTATGTTCAGAAGACATGCTGAGGATGCTGGGTTTTTCATGCAACAGGTTCCCAGAACTACTAGCCAGATCTTGTGATGGTGGCATTCTGAAGAGTTTTTCAGGCTACCACACAATTGTCTTCCTGATAAGTCTTTATATGAGATTTGGTTAACAGCTCAGGAGTTGCCACAGCATCAGCTGCAACAAGATACTCTGGGTTTCTGTAGGTTTGTGAATATCCATGAAAACTGATGAACACTATTGCAGCTAGGCCAGTTTCTGGTACAATGTGGGATATGAAGTGTGGGTTTGAAATTTCCTGAGGCAAAAACAGATATCATAGCCTGACTCTTATTTCTTCCAAGTCAATACATCAATCATGAGACTATCAGGTAGAGGTATTGTAACAGCACTATTCTCAACCAAATTCCCTGAGGGGCCTGGCTCAGATTATGTTCCTGGAAGGCAGCTGGTAGATTAAGCTCTAGGAGTGGAACAAATGAGGAAATACCGACTTTGAAAGTTTTTATGAGATTTTGGGTGCAAAGTAAATGTCCATGTACTCAGGGCAGATGCAATGTTGTGCAGAAACACTTGTGCACATGCTCAGCATGAAACCTTTAGGAAATGAATGGGCTCCATTTGCAAAACTTAGGTGCTGTGGCCATAAAAATATGCAGGTTTCATTTGTGGCTCAGTAGGAGTTTTGAAGATCTAGATTTTGGATTTGGGCTTCTGTCATGGTCAGTATGACTGAAGTTCTGTGCATCAAGCACAGAAAGTCAGATTCTCATGTATCTAAGCTAGAGGTTAACAAGTTGCATCTGGTTGAATGAACCAGCAGCACACAGTTTGAATATGTATAGATTTTATCAGTGTTTGACAATGACAATTCCTCTATATTAAAGTAACATTTCTTCTGACCATCTCTGAAATGCAAGGAAAATACTTTTACCAGAAAATTATGTACTTCTATAGGGACCCGATGTCATATGCCTAAATCACTTTTAAGAGACTTGCCATGAACTTCCAGACCACAAACACAAACTATTGCAGATGATCAAGAGACATAACACGATTTTTACAATGCTTTACAACTAATTAAAAAAAAAAAGCAAAAAAAGGCCCATTCTATCAAGAAAATAGAACACAGAGACATAACAATACTTTTGTCTAGGATTTCACAGCCAGTATATATAGTTGAATTTTCATATTATTTAGAACACTGAAACCTTTTTTCTATCAAGACAAATATGCTCTGATTTCTGAGGTATTAAACAAAAAGAAAAAAAATAATGTTTCACCTTTATAAAGATTAAAAAGATTAAACCAGAAGCATATTAAGTACCACTCATACATAAAATGGGCCCACTGGGAAAGACTTTCCAGTGCATGTGGTAGGCTAAATTTGTCAGGAACCCTAAACTAGTTTATGTGGTATACCATAGCCCATTCCCAGTTGAGTTAAAATAAGATTTATCAGTTGAACTGGCATTTCTTTTTTCTATTTGATTAATTTCACAAATAATTTATCAAGCTTTATTTTCATTACATTTAATGTGGATTTTATTGAAAGAATGTGAGTTTGTTTCCTTTATAAAATAACACTACAGCATTTACTTGACCTTTAACTCAATAACCGCAGTATGTATAATGATTATCTGTTGGAAACAAATGGCTGCTATTGGCTGGTATAAATTATTTCTCACTAGTTTACTAGTTCATAGGTCAAAACTGTAACGCTACAGGATTTACCCTAGAAGCTAGTGACCTTTTGGTTATGAGAAATAAACTTTCCAGTGAATATTTCTTGTATGTCTCAGACTTGGAGTATGCAGTGTGATAGTTGCTATTCAATGTAAAGTATTTTTAGAATTATTGTTGTTTCATTGTGGAACAGAAAATATCTTATTCCACAGCATAGTAGTGTGTAGGTATGTCAAGTTTCTTGATGCTGGCCTTTATAAAATGCATTTTTACAGGTAATTATACATATTATTTTACCTATTTTACATATTATAATCACCTATTTTATAGGTAATTATACATTTTTTTTTTTAATTAACTTCAGTTCTGGAACAGTGGCAGATTTAAAGGTACACACTTTAAAGAACAATTGGCCAAGAGGGTGAAATTCCCAGCTCTCTTATTGTAGAAAAAAATGCCACTGTTTTGAAATATGGTGAAATATAAGATCTGTGATATTGCTGAACTAGTTTAAGCAAACCTTCAAAATAGTTTGTAATCAATTTATTTCCTTTATATCTCTTTTTAACTTGAGTCCCAAACTATGTTAAGATGTTCTGCATACACTCAATTTTTCAAAAACTATCAAGTAGGCTTTTAAAGTTTTCTTTCCTAAAGAAGGTGACAAATGAACATTATACAATGACTGAGTAGTTTCAAGGTTCAAAATAAGTTAAATTGACATGAAATGTATAACTCATTGCTGGTTTTATCTCTTTTGAATATGAGAGTATAAATTCTGCAGTCATTCTGATATATTACACTTTACTTATGCATCATTTAGGTCCAACAATTCCTGTTCATGGGACAGCCTTCAGAGAGATCTTTTTCTTTAGACTCTATTAATTTTAAAGGGTCCAGTGATTTAAAAGTAGCCAAGAAGGCTAGAAATTTTTGTCAGAGGAATTTCAGTTTCAGTAAGAAATATGAAGTCAGTTCTCTTATTTTAGTGAAGAGGAGAAGAAATGTGTCTCGTTTAACCTATACCAGATTGCTAGCCTGTGATTTGTACTGCAAAAAAAAAGGGGAGGGAAATTATACTTTAGTTTCAGTTATTCTAGTGATTTCTAGATTTTATCTGATGCTTAAAAATGGCAAACATTTCTGCTTAGTGTGAAACTCCTCTTCCAAAGTACAGGCAGTTAAATGGAATCAGACTTCAAAATCAGCAGTGGTCCATAATTACTTATTATGTTTTGCAAGTTCCAAAAATCAGCATAAGCTTAAAGAAAAATTTAGCCTGTAGTGGATAACTGATTTTTCTTTTTTGTTTTGTTTTGTTCTAATAATGGCTAAAAGAAGCTTCCCAATTTATACAGTTGGAGTTGAATTAGTTAGCAAAATGTAAAGGAGGTTATGAAAGATGTATACTGTGACAAGAATGGCTCAGGCCAAAACAGAATTTGTTTTTTGTTCCTATCTCTTATGGGTTATGTATGTACCTCTTAATGTAATAATAATTTAATTTATCTTCCATTATGCTCAGAGGTTGAGGTTTTTCCCCTGTTAAACAAGAAAATACTAGAAGTGAATTCTGCCAAAAGAAAAAGCAAGTTTTGTGGTGTCATTTTTCCTTCTTCCTTTCACTTGCCTTTAATAATTAAAAGTCTCACGGATTGCTACTCTTGCAGGCATTTCTACTGAAGTCAATAGAAATGCTCACATTTGCAAATTATTTTGACAGAAGGATTTTTGATCGTTTTACAAAAAAAGAAAAAGATGATGCATATCTGAAGTGTGAATCTGTCAGTGTTTGTTTAACATTTTACTGCTAAAAAGGATAAAAAACTGTAACTTTTTAATCAGGATTTTATTTAGGAATATAAATTTGTTGAGCTTTACCTCTATCACTAGATTTTGTTGTAATTGGTATAGGCTCACAGATGGTCTTTAGCTGAATACAAAACTTGGGAGTGTTTTGGTAGTCCAAATATTATCTAATAAGCATATCTCATTAGTTAAAACTCTTGTTTTGGTAGCTGGCATTCAAACAAAACACATTTTGAACCGATCTTATAATTAGATTTTAAATTCATCGTTGATTAAGCTGGATGGCATCATCTGATCTAACATTTTAATCATACATTATTTCAATTAAATGGAAATTCAAGACATGGAAGTTATAACAACATCAATTATAAAGTGGGGGCTAGGGGGGGTGGGAAGTGAGAGGGGATACAGAGAGCAGATAAGACCTTTATAGGAGTCACAGTTCAGCAGGAGCTAAAAGGCAGTTTTGACCAAGGAAGGTAAGAGATTTAACTGTGAGAATCAACAAGACTATAGAGGATGGTTAAAAAAGATATTTATTAGGTCTTTCAGACTGATGGTACCTGAGAGAGAGAGTTGCAGCAATAACACAGCAGCAGATTGAAAAGTGTGAGGAGTTCAAGAGGGAGTTAAGGTAATAGAGGATGAAAGGAACAATGATTGCTTGAGGAGTTGGGTTGGAAGGAATTCAGAGAACAACTGATACCTGAAGGATTAGCATTACAAGCACTGTGGTGAGGTGATAGTGGCAGGATACCATTGGGGAGATTAGAGAGAGGGATAAGAGATGACTTCATATGGGACACAGAGGAAATTCAGGAGGACAGGCTACAGAGCAACCAAAACCTCAGCTACAAATAAATTATCTTTTGGGGCTTTTTGGTTCACTTTTTGTTTATTTGTTTTTAACAAAACAACTGTTCTCAAAATCCCTTTTGTCAGCCTACCTGGATAGAGGTTAATCTTCACAGATACATAGGAGTAGACGAGCAATGTTGGCAGCAGTGGGGAGGACACAACACCACACAGGATCCTCAATCTTCCATGCAGAGCCAGGGCAGCCTCTGACCTGGGTGTCCCAGGTGATGCCAGGAGGGTGGGCAGCCCCATGGGCCAGCCTGGGACTCACCCAGGACAATGTCCCTGCACTGTATATATCTGTATATATATTTATGTGTTTATACATTTTCCACCAATGGCCTTTCATTCTAACAGTGCACACTGACTGATCCAAATAATGTAAATTGTTTCATAGTAAGCTTCTAGAACTCTTGTCGTGAGTGATAACATAGGAACTAAACAGCAACTAACAACTATTTTCATCAGCATAACTTAAGTCTAACAGCTCAAGAGGCACCTAAAAAGATGTTGAGACAGTTGGTGCTGATATCACATTAAGTTCTCAAAGCTTTAGCAGCAACATTTCACAGGGTTTTCTCTAAAATGTGGGAGACCCAGCAAGACCACTGAAAAGCTTCCCTTCTGCTTTGCCCACCACACAAGGACTGCCAAGATTCACGATGCTGGAGTGAGTCACTGAACTAAGCCCAGACAATTCTCTACCAAACAAATGGAGAACATCTCACAGATTAAACTATTGAGTTGTGTTTGCAAAGGAAGAAAGGCTGGGCATGTGAACCCGCTGAAAATCTGAGACAAGTAACCAAGGCTGAGCTAATGCTGAGAAGAATAACATTAAAGTACATTTCTATGGTAATGAAAAAAATCCAACCAATTCTATACATGCTCTTTATATATATTGTGTACGTATATATATACACAAACACAATTGCAATTTTACTTTTATATTTACCTGTATCTATCATATGCTATATAAATATATATATAATACATGTATTTATATATACACATTTATGTATGTATACAAATATGCTTAGCTAGTCACACTCATGCTTTGCTCTCCTTCCACTCCTTACACTCACTGTCACATAACTTTTATAGATTAAGGTGTTAAATGAAGATAATTTTTTAAAAGAGTATAATTAGAAAGCTGAGGGATCAATATTTGGTATCAAGAGATAACTCCAGTGTCTCAGTAAATCTATGAAGAATTTTGCAGCTGAATAGGATTCTACCATAAAAATGTCTGATTCAACAGCTCACCTACAGACAGGGAAAATTAACCCTAGTCCTTTACCAAAAAAAAGTATTTGTGAAAATAATAATGTCAATTATTATTTTAAAGTCATACTTGAAATACTTAAGGAAGCTTAAGTGATATAAGCTTTCAACATAAATAGTTTTTAAAATCTTCAGAAAAGAAAAAAGGCCTTTTGGAGTGCAATACAGACACAGAGAAATGAGAGAAGACTATGTATTATTTTTTCAAGTAAATTAATATTACTGAATTTCACTTCTAACATGAGGATCAAAAACTGTTTCCATATTTTTATTAATTTTAAATCTGAAAAGAATATTCAGATCTTAACAAAACACCAAGATCCTGATGTATCAAAGTTTGAAAATTCCAGATCTTATTTTTTTAATCTTTTTTTTTCAATAAAGCATCAGGCTGCCTTTATCAAACTGAATCTTTACCTTCTGAATTTAAACCAGAGGTAGTGTTATTCTAATCCCTTGCTGAAACATTGTAACAAGGTGATACACATGCATTTATTCCATATAAATTTTTTACCAAAAAAAAAATATTGTAGAGAGACTCTGTAAAAGAAACAGACATGGAAAATATATCAGAAAAAGGGGCCAAACTTCACTGTCTCTGGAGTATTTTTTCCTGTTCATGCCAGCAGAGTGATGAAATAAAATATAAAGCTGATTAATCTGGTTAGTGATTTTCCTAACTTCAGGGAATTAACTTAATGTGGAAAAAGAAATAGCAAAGAATTTTAAGAGAGGAAAGATACAGATGTAGCAAGGAAGAAAAGTTGGTAGCAGAATTTAACGTAGTTGTCTTTTCTAAGATACATGAATTAAGTGAGACTGGAAACCAGAGGCAGGAGAGTAAAAACAAACAAGACAACCAACCCTGAGAGACCGGACCTATGTTGGATGAAGCAAATTGATTGACATAGTCCAATTCAATATGTAACATAGCTACATGATTACATAAAAAATTCCAGGTCATGTGGTCCACAAGAACTGACAGAGCACTCATACAGGAGCCTTTTTTATCTTAGTTGTCAATATAGTCTTGACCAATAAATTTTTGATATATCTTTAGTGGACTGCAGTACCTTCTTAAATCTCAGTAATTGACTGGTTTTCAATCAGTAAAAGCAAGAAAAATACTATGTATACCACAAACCTCTACTATATAAAAATACTGAAAAAAAAAATCATCAAATAAATATAATTTCAAAACCCTGATACAGTTTGCTTCTAAATATGCCACCTTGCTTCCAAATAAAAAATAAAATTAAATCCACAGCATTAAAAAAAGAAAAGTATGCTTACGTAGCAATGTAAACATAACTTGTGGATGAGTTAATTTCATGTCTGGTTTAATTATTAAGACAAAGTAACTTTGATTTTAAGAAATAGATGTCTGTAACTAGAACATTTTAGACAGCAAGTTATTATTTTGACTTACAATCCACTCAGGTAATTCAGGATTTTTTGTATTGTACATATTCAACTTACTATGGAGCATTTCATACTTGATCAAAGGCCTTAAGAAGGGCAAAAAGCCCTGTCAATTTTATTCCCTTCACATCTAAGGAAATTGTGATCAGCATAAAAATAAAACTAATTTCCACCATTTCTGAAAAATATGTTCATGAAATCTCCACCTTTTTCCCAAGTACAACAGCTTTCTGTACCCAAAGATTATATAAACTGCACTCAATTGTAATTCTAGCTCTCAGGGGAACTTGCTTGCTATTTGGCAGCTCTTTGATTTGTGATTCTTTGATTTGGTAGCCTCTTATCTGTTTCATAATTCACACTCTCTTTCCCTTCCTTAGCAACAAATATTTTATCTCAATGGCAGGCCATGCTAAAAATGAAAATGAAATACCTGAAAAAGCATAATTTTTGTTCCTCCTATTTTTTCCCCCTAGCACTTTTATGCCCATTTTGATTTTGGATGGTTAGTACTCAGGTAATGTCAGTCTGTATGGTTTTGGCACATCACAGTATTATACAATTTGGTACTTATGGTTGTCCCACTATAGATCATTTTGAAATCTCCATGTGATTTCTGCATTCTTTCCTAAGAGTATGTAGATAACAGGATTGAATGTTACATCTTGGAAACTTAGCACGGCTGTTGAAGTTTGCTGGATATTTTGTAAAACATGCTCAGGTATCAGAAGGGATGCAAGTAAAACACCTAATTAGCTTTTTCTCTCTCTCTCAGTTGCAAACTTTAGGGAAAGTTAACATCCATACACACTTTTTACTACCTTCTCATGTGAGTACAGAACAAAAAGCCTGTTTACATTTAAATGATTTTTTCCAAAATGTTCCCTTATCACAGCAGCAAGGACAGTTAATATAACTGAGTGATTTAGTCCTTGCTGTTATGGAATGGGGACGGCAGTAGGTGGTCCTTGCAGAAATGGCAGATTTTTTTTTTTTACTATTTTTTCACATATGCTTTTGTTTGGTTGTTGGGGTTTTTTTTTGTTTGGGTTGTTTTTTGTTTTTTTTTCAGCAATGCACTCTGCTAAAGCCAAAAATCCTCATCTCATTTCATGGAAGTTGGCAAGAAGCTTGTGCACATCAGCTATTTCAAAACTGATTACAGACCTGGAAAATAATTTAACTAGGAAACATAAAAGTGAAGTTTGTTACATTCTGCTGTCCATCATAGGAGCAGAGCCCTCTACTTCTCAACAACTCATTTATGTGACAAATATTCTTAATCCCAAACACCACATCTTATTGAAGGAAAAAAGAAAACACACTTATTTTCTTTTCTCCTCCTTCCACTCCCTACATCACAATATCCAAACTTAAAACTTAGATGCAAACTGAAATTATTTTACAAGTAAGGTAAGAATGAAGTTTTAATGTTCAAACTCATTGTTCCCCAACTATTTATCTTGTTATGCACATCATGGAAATCATAATTCTCATTTTCCCTAACAGTGTTGTCATATAAGGATCACTTTTGATGATACTTAGTGAATCAATGTGAAATTCCTAGCAATGACAACAGAAGTAAAAACTATGCTTCTGGTAGAGTAATATAATAGAATGGTTCTGCTAATTCATTTATGAAATAGGAAAGATCAGGAAATAGATGAGTTTGTGGCATTTTAGAAACAAGTATTCTACCCATTGCTGCTTCAAACTTGATTCCATAAATCTCAGAAAAAGAACCCCTGAATCTTGGCATGATATTATTGCTTCAAGACCACCCCAATCCCCAAAAAAACCCCAAACCAACAACTAAACCCAAAAATCAAAAATCCCACCCAATTTCTAAAGGACAAGTTTTCAACAATATTAAAAATAGTTTTGGAAGGGTTAATATATTATACTTCCATCTTTATTTAGTTAAGTATGGATTAATGCTGGGGTAATAACTCATCCAATTACTAGAGACGTCTTAAAATCACAAATTCTGTAATTTCTTCCAGATGGAAACCATGAAAAATACAGCACAGTATTTTTGTTATTCTTGGTAACACTGATAAATTTAAACTAATGAAAGAGAGCTATCAAGATTGAACTTGTGCTGCAAAGTACCATCTATGTGTGGGTGAAATCTATACAGTATGGAACACACAATGCAATAAAGCTTTAACATATTGATAAGAAAGAAATGGAGGCTATCACAAGTATCTGTGTAATCACCAGGGTAGGGTACTGGTTACTGACAATTTTCCTTGATAAAAATTACATTATTAATATTCTTTGCTTGTGTCCACACACCTATAGAGGAGATATATGCACAAATAGAGCCTAGTAGTTACTAACCATTAGCTTAAATATAAATTCATGGTGTTAGGTTTCATGCTTCTCATAGCCAGAAACCCATATATGCATGCATCATGTTCCTTGCTTCTGAAGAGAAATAAGTTAGCTTGCAAAATGCTATAAATCATGTCAGAATAATTATTCAGGTAACATGCACATATTTTTATTTTTTGATCTGATAGAATACTATAAAATACCTTCCACAACAGTAGAGCCTTCCATTAACACAGATGATCTGTCTACATATTTAAATGAAAAACCATGTTTTTACTTCTTGAACAAAGAAAGCTCTACATTTCAATGTATTTGTATGTTTCATATTCATAGTAATAATTTTTGAAGTGAGGGAGAAAACATCATGTCACAGATGGAAATACCAAACTTAGGCATTTTATTTTGTATCTTGTCTAAATACAAGAATGAAACAGATGCTTATTAATTAAGTGTAGGCAGGTGATGACAAGGCACAATGGCACATTGCACCAGCTGTGAAGACTGCACATGGCTTTTTTTGCCCCCATCAGTCCATTTTCATATTATCGAGCAAACATCCAAGTGTCAGAAAAGGTGTCAAAAGATAATGATAGTGAGAACTAAGAATTCATCATTGCTGAGGCTTACAAAACTTTTACCTGTTTTACATTGCAATCACACCTCCAGGTGAGAGAGTAAGAAAGAAATTTAAGAAGTTTTATAGCTATTCCAGTCACATCAGTCCTCATCTTGCAGACACTGAATGACTAAGGTATTTATCAATTTGCAATGCAAACAGCATGCCACCATGATAGAAAACACTGCTTTAAGTTTGAAGGACACATGTACTCCCTATCTTCACAAAATAGCTATAGTAGAAGCAAGCATTTTAAAATTTAGATAGGGTAAAACCAAAAAAACATCAAAAAAGAAAACATCTCCATCAGCTTGAGTGGGTTTGTTTCCTTCTCTCCTCCATTATAAAGTGAATGTACACTTTGGCCAAACATACTGTTCTTTTATGAAATAATGAAGGTAGTAAGAGGAAGATGCAGTCATTGAAGAGAAAAAAGAAAAGGGAAAAAAAAGCAAGCTCCCTCTAAAACCTGAAACAGAACAATAGTTACTGTAAAGAAAGCAGTTACAGGCACTGTTACACTTCAAGATTTTGAAGCCTGGTACATGCAAAACCTTTTGGAAAGTCAAGTCTGATCATTCTATTCACTATAATTGTTACAGAAATCAAAAAAAAAGGTAAGACAATACTTGACCATTACAGGACGAGATGATATGCATCACCAGATTCAGATACTTACAGAATATTTTTTAAAGACTATTCCTATTATTTTCTGATTATTTTTGTGAAGACAGTATGCTATGTAGGGTTCATTGACACTTTTCATTCTAGAACTTTTCAGACATTAAATGTTCTCTATCAGGAAGCTGGCTCTATATTAACATTTCGATTAATTGCAGATAAAATTAAGGGTGCATAGCAGAGCAAAACTAAATTAAATTACTTCTAAAACCTCCTTCTGCAACCCTTATTACCACAAAATACCCTATTAAGTAAGAAAACTTTTAATAGAAGTACAAAAATAATAACACAAAATGTCTTATGTAGTATTACTTAATTTACTACTTAGCTCAGTTGCTTAGCATTTGGGTTTGGGTTTTTTGGGGTTTTTTGGGGTTTTTTCCCCACAAATTTTAAAAGGCTCATTAATCTAGCTTTTTGTGATTTGGGTGGGGGATTTGGACTTTTAACCAAATGAGCTTGAATTCCATTTTACATGCATAATGGAATTTACTTTAACCGCCACTCTCCAAAGAAAATAAAAATTCCAGTTGAGTAATCATTTTGATTAGTAGAGACTCCTAAATATACATGGCGTTTGGTAAGCAATTATTGTTTATGCAATTCTTTAGAAGTAAGTATAGTGTATATCAAATAGAAAAGGCTAACATTTTCTTTCTCAGTAAAAGGTCAATTAACACACCTCCAAACATGCATTTTCAGCTTCCCTAAAACTGTATTTGCTAATTCAGATGAAATGGGCCAAACAAGTTTATTAAAAGTAGATTTGATAAGAAGTAGTCTAGGGGCAGTCTCTTTTTTAGCTTGCTACATGATATGTAGGAGTTTTGTACATGGAAGACTTAGATTCAGTTACCCTCATTCACTGTTGTAACCACACCTACAAAGACCACTTTCTAGGAAAGTATTTACCCTCCAGGTATCTTCCAGGCTCACTGCTATGATCTGATCATACCGTTTTAAACAAGGCATCTAGTATTTGCTTGTATGGGGACTGAGACTAAGGTTTTCCAAATTAATCATCTCAGGTAAACAACTTACTAACCATGTTACTGAACTACACAAAAACATTAAAGAAATAAAATATTCAGTGCAACCATCTTCAACAGATGTATGGAGTGAGACTGCGGTCATAATGCCCAGGCTGATGTCACACTGAAGTGACAAAATCCGATTTTGCCTTCCTCTTGCCACAGATCTTTGACACGTTTTGTGAATGTGTATTTTTAGTCTTTTCAGTTCAGTAAGCTCCATATTGCATAAAATATTTATGTAAACTAGAAAAACATCAAGTCATAAGTTTAAGAGTATGGCTTCTCAGAGTATCCAGCAAAATGTTGTCCTTAGTTGTAGGTTCAAACCATGAAAAGTAGAGGAAGATCACACTATTTTTTGGAGGGAAAGAGGTGGAGGAACATAAAACATCCAGGAAGAGATAAGAAAAACAGGGAAATAACTTCTGTTCCTGCTTCCTTTGTTGAAGGACTCTCAGACCTCATCACCATGACCTCCATGGCTAAGAGCTTTCAGGGACCACAACCTTCCCTTCAAGATGAATTGCATCGGATCTATGGCACTATGTACACACAGATAATTCAGAATAAAATTCTTACAAGATGATTGCTTTACACGTGTAGTGATAAGGACTGAAACTAGCCTGAAACTGGTCAGTCTTAGCCACTCCCCTCACAGCAACTTCTCATTCCCAGATATACATGTAAAGGCATATATACATACATACACTAACATATACAGATATATAAATATATATTTACGTATACAGATTTGTACATATATATAAAAACATATATAAGTGTGCATATATGCATATATATTCAGTTCCAATTAGAGATAAAATAAATCAATAAATTGTTTCTAGTTCATCTGTTGGGATGGACTTTTAAATATATTGGCATAGGTTAGCAACAAAGAATATGGCAATATTCTGTCCATATCTTTGCACATATAGAAACTTTTGCATAACACAGGGCACAGGGATTCTGACATTGCACTGCACACTTTTTACTTTCTATTCCCCCTGCAGACAAATTAGGCTTTGTTGTTTTTTACAGAAAAGTTGACAATTTGAAAACTTGGGAATAATATTTCAACAAAAATACAGTAGCAACCTCAACCTTCCCTTCCATGCTTTTTCCTCTCAGAGAAAGACTGAAATAAGAGCAATGGTTTGAGTAATTTGACAATATAGCTCCTTCAGGAGTCATAATGTCAGTGGCCAACCTAATAATGTGGAGTACAAGAATTATGAAATTAATTACTCTTTGTTCCTTCTGTTCCTGATAAACAAGCTGAATTATATTTTGGGTTTAGTGTTGAGAACATCAGTAATCAAAAAGAAACACCTCATATTTCTCCAAAGAGAGAAAGGAAAGGAGTAGCTAAAATGTGCTGAAAATCAGTGAGTAGAAACTTAATAGTAAGGTCATTCAAATGTGAAAAAGCACTATGATACCCCACTTAAGTATCCTACAGTTCTACTGTTATGCTATAAAATATATTATCTTGTCTGCTGTTTAATTTAGACATTTTGATATGTTTATCCATTAGATCACCAGTCTCAAATTTTTGGTAGCTTTCCTTATCCTCCCTACAAAGTGTGAATGATCAGATGACTCAGATTATTAAGGTATACCAGCAGATGTGAATGATAATGCTATTTATCTCCACTGCTCTGTTAGGAAAACAATAAAGTTATTAATGAAATTTCAAATGAAACATAAGCCTCCCAAACCCTTTCTAATAACTACCCTCCATAAGACTATTTTTAAACCTCTTGATAAAATATTTAGCTGAGAAATAAATATTTGCTGAAGAGACATTGGTATCAAAGACAAGCATTTAGAACTTTGCTTGCTGTAACAACTTGTGAATTTAGTAGAAAGACAAGATAGAAAAAATTCTTCCAATATCTTGTTTTGTAGTTGTGCACACTAGATGGCACTGATAAAATATTGCTCAATTCACTAATCATCTTTAAGTGTTTTTCTATTATTATTGAAAGTTTTATTTCAGGATTAAAAAAAAAATAAGATCACAACATTGTTTTGCTACAAATAAAAGCAAAAAATAAAAGAAAGAAGGAAAAGGAAAGAATCTGGGATTGTCCCAGCATATTTTATAAGTCTAGTAGTCCTTGAAGATTGATTCCAGCTTCCACTGGCAGTTCCACAGCCACACTACACGCACTGTGAGAGACAGTGCTGCCTGTTCCAAAAGGGAGTAGCCTAAATTTACACAAACTGTGGAAACTAACGTTTTTTGCATCAGCATTGTGTGGTTTACATTAGGATGGGATGGTATTTAGAAAGAGTGATTTCCCTTCCAGTCCATTAGCTCAATAAACTCAGCAAAGCTTTGTGCCTTTCTGGTTTACACTGGAGTGGGGCAGAGGCTGATACCCACATGAGGGGCACACATCTCACTTTGTGCTCCCTCCTAGGGTATTTGTAAAGGTTATCCATACGTGCAGATAACATATCTGTAAGGCTTATCTCTGCTAATGCTGGGAGAGAGGCAGGCTCTTCTGGAGGGTATTATCAGAGGAGGAACCCCAGCTGAGTGCTCTGAGCTGCCCTGCAGCAGAGCTTTGTAGCCCCATGTACAGCAGAAAGGGTCTAGAAAGACTAATCTCATACACCTAAAAGTGGTCTCTGTGACTACTCCCCAAAGTATACATTTTTGTACATGCTCAGCATAACAATCGGAAATAATTCCATTTAAGGAAGATGATCTGTAAGAGTACTGATAACTATATGCACAAATATTTGAAAGTTGTTGCATGTAGTTACCTTATTTGCTAAGGACAACAAAATGCATTGTTATATTTTTTTGTAGTACATTGTGGTAATCAATGTGTTCTTTATAAATTCTTATTTTATACAGTAACAGAAAATATGACACGATCTCTTTTTTTGGAAGGGAAAAAAGGTAATGACATAGTATTTGAGGTCTGCTATTTCTGTACGCTTGTTTATACTCATTTTAACATAAATAATGAGTCTTATTTCAGAAACTGCAGCAAGCAAGCAGTTATGCTGTGGTGTATCTAATAGCTTTTGTTTAATTAAAGAAGAAAAAAAATCAGCTGAGCTGTAACTTTCAAAAATGCATATATATAAGCTATTTTTAAAAGAACCTGATTATAAATATTCTCTCTAGAGAATATGTATTACACATACAGCACCAATCTTCAGGTCAGGTCTACATGTAATAAGAAATAATTGTATTTGAAATGGTGAAATACATTGGCTAAGTGTCATTCTTGATACTATATAATCAAAATGCGTTTGTGACAAAACATGGGATGTGTTACACCAGTAGTTGCACTAAAAGAAAGCTGGTCTAAATTTCTCACTCATGAAACCTAATTCAAGATCATCGTGTTTTAACACACACTTCCAGTCCTTCACCCTATCCTGTCTTCTTTTTAGCTCTAAGCACTGGCTATTTCTAAATCTTGTGGTTGAAGAATTCCAGGAAACACAAGAAAATAAATATATATCATATATTATTAAATAAAATAAAGAGGTTGTTGTGATGCCACCTCTTGTTAACTCACACACCTGCGTATATCTCTGCTTATATAGATTTTTGGGATACAAACCACATTATCTCAGAAGCTTTGGTATAAGTTAACAACAGCATTTCAAAGCCTTCATTTTTAATCCCCTGGCCTTCTTGTAATTTAAGCTGATGCTTTAATATTACCTTGCCAAAACCACAAAACAGAATAATTCTTGCACTCAGTGTTGCACTTGAGAAGGTTTGTACAATGAGTTAGACTCATTTGTTTTTCAGCTTTGGGCATCTGGGTTCATTCAAGTCCTGGTTCAGGTCACTAGTTAAAATAAATTTTGTGTTCCCATCCTGCTTCTCATCCCTCTGCTGGAAAATGATTGACAGCACCTGATCTGGGAAGCACAGAAGGGCAATAATTATGTAAAGACAGCTATACTCACTGTAAAAGTTGAAAAAAATTAATATATTTATTAATTATATGCAATGTACAAAATTTCTAGGGATGTATCTAGGAATTCCATTCCCAAAGAAGCACGAAGGTAGAATATATTTCAAGGAGGACAATTATTCTTTGAATTTCTTTTACAAGGGACATTAGCATTCACTTCATGTGGTAGCCCTGCTCTATGTGCTTAAGAGAGCAGTTACTCTAGGTTAAACTGGAACATATGAAAAAGGTAGTTCTTGTATGTACATGTTTAAAATGTAAAAAAAAATAATAATAAATACAATAAATAAAATAAAAAGCATTTCAATACAAGAGTCCTTGAGTCCTTTGCAGATTTTCATCTGCTCCAATACTACAGATTTGGCAAGCCTCCATGAATTTTGGCTAGCTGATCCACAAATGAGCTTGGTCAAATACTTTGGCAACTGCAGGCTTATCCCATGACTATAATATAACCTGGAAAAAATTACCTTGTCCTAAAAGGGGTGTTGTTTTAAAAATATTAGTTAGCTTTATTGAAACTGATTTACACTAAACAGAAAAAGAATTAGGTTTATTTAGAATTCTGGGGGAAATATGCCATCATTCTGCAGTCTTGTACTTTACTTTCTAACCAACTTAAGAGTACTAAAATGGGTTCAGCTTTATCTTTTTTTTTCTTTCTTCACTGCCTTCTACCTGCAGTATACACTCAAGCTTCACAACACATTTGCACTTAGAGCCTGCTTATAACATCAATAGGTTTATGATTTTGCCTCGCTGCTCATAAATTGATCCAGGAGTGAAAAAATGACTGAAAAATTAAGCCATTCTCCTTGGTCCAATACCTTGAACTTCTCTGGTATCTTTGCACACAGTACAGAAACAAAGTTATCAGTCCTTCAAGCACTTCAAGTAGTGCATCAGGAACTAGGTCGCTTCGAGATGAGCAGCACACAGAAAATATGGCCATCAGGAAGTGTTTTATATATTTTATTCACGAGTCAAAGCATGCTAATTTAGCCTGTCATGTTTCTAGGACAACAACAGAAGCAAATATATGTTCCATCCAAGGACAGATGAGACTGGAAAGAAGGATGCCTGAACTGGCAATGAAGAGAAAAACAATAAAATTAAAAACATAAGCAAGCAGTAGAATAAGACAAACAAAATATTTAGCACAGGTTTTACATAATGTCACATCTTTTTTTAGATGTGTTTATTTCAGTGTGAATAATGAATGCTTCAATAACTAATATAGGCAGATATTCCATTTTACCACTGGCAAAAATGAAGCAAAGAAATTGAATTCACAAAAGGCATCACTTTGAGGACTAGACCTAAAACTAAGGAAACTTCCAAGAGAACCTGTGAAAGATCCCTTCTCCCTATTCAGTTTTAATTACTGGTTTTACATACTGGTTGCACTGGGGTTTTTTTGGGTTTTTTTTGGTCTGTTGATGTTTGGGAGTCTGCTTACAAACCAAAAAAA